>JAOBAS010000029.1:12037876-12057537 GCA_025311575.1 Elanoides forficatus
TCCACGCTTTAGCGCTCCAAGCGCAAGAAAAGCTGAGCCCGACTGGCACGGTGCCGACGACTAAGGGCACGCGAGACACACACCTTAGACTACTTCTAGCAGTTATCAGTTGGGATAATTTTACTTTCCAGAGTCCAGCTTACCCTTTATCAGCTCTACACATATTGGCTGCTTGTCTTCACCTTGTCCTTCTCCATCTACCACAGCTGTAGATGTCTGTCACTTAGTTTGAGACAAAAAAAACCCACCTCAAAATAAATTGAGTTTTCTTGGTAGTAGTATTTAATAAAAAAATGACTTTTTTTCCCCTGGAGTTGAACACTTGCATATAAGAGGACTACAAAATCTACTCACTAATTGAATGCCTCTTCCATAGCAGTAGCAGCTTGTGTTTGAGTATCCTCAGCTAGCACACTTGGAAAGTGAACCAACCCAAATGGACTTCCCTAGGTTAACAAAATACACACCCCAAAAGAAACAAAAGAGTCACTCCTGTTTTCTAAAGGTAGAGTCAAAAGGTACCACAAGTTCCAGCCCCTCCTTCAATCTCCTTGATACATTAAGTTGTCTAAAGTAAGGAGAGAACCCCAAGTGTGGCAAAGCATTTTGTGGTGATTACTGCCATATGCTTCTCGGACTTAAGCTGCAAGCAATAGAAGACAACTTTGCAGCTGGCAGGTCCTCCTTCCCATTACTCAAAGCCATAATGTTGATATAGTTAAATCTTTTCCAATTAAGATGGAGAAGAAAACATAAGAAGGCAATACATCAAACAAGTTAATGTAGTCAACTACAAGAATTACCTTAATGAGGTCTTGAAATGTTGCATCTGAAATGAACTATTTTCAAACAATACTATTAAGGTTTGACTGTGTCAGAGGAACCTATTCATCATTTAATGAACATTTAGAAACTACAACCATTAAAATAAGAGTGTGTGTTGCATTATGCATGCCATAATTTACAGGTCAGGTCAATGAGCAATAATGGTACTGCAATGAAAAAACCCCTTCCACTTCAGGTTTTAAATTTAATTGTAGAACTTCGGTTTCATATTACCAAAATGGCTAGTATGATTTCATAGCACAAATTCATCTGTTCTCTGAAGATACTAGTTTGTGAGTTTGTTGGGGGTTTTGTTTGTTTGTTTGTTTTTTTGCTTGTTTTATAAGTCACACATCAAGGGGCATTTTATCTTAGATCAGTGGAAATACAGACACCATCATAGAAAATGCAACTTACCACCATACTTTGTTTGTCCTATAAAAAAACCCAACAGTGTAAAAGAACTCTCACTTCCTACAGCCTATTGAGACCCATATTTAAGAAAACATTATGAAGAATATGTAAACATTGCACAGACTTATTTTTCATACTTGAAGTCCTGTGGGGAGAAGAAGGAGGAGGGAACCAAAAAATACAACATGCTTTCAGAGATGTACAGGGTACTACAAAGCTCTATTACAAGATCTGAGCACTGGATTTTTAAAAAGTGGATGCTTTAATTGTACATTACATTTTATGCAGGAACTAGTAATAGTCAAACTATTCCTTGCCCAGCTTTAAAATATTTATGGCTTTTTTTTTTTTAACATGCAATCAAAAGGAAGAACAAAGATAGTTCTATATCCTTTAAAACAGTTTTCATTATAGGATTGCAAGTGTGTGTGAGAAACTGGACCAGCACAGGAAACCTCACATGAGCAGAGGAAAAGGCAGAAATGTAATTTGTTTTGATTGCTAGTGCTTTAAGTCTTACTGCATGTTGGTAGGTAGCAATTACTAGTTACACAGTAATGAATTTGTATATATAAACAATTCACCTGGACTATTAACATGGTAATAAACAGGTCAGAGTAATCATTCAAGATCTATACATTTAGTTTATCACTAAATTTTCCTAATGTGGTTTAAGCAGACAGGCATTCCAGGTAAGCACTACATCCACAATCTAATCTCAAACTTTTTTTACATCTACACTGTTGATGTAATAGGTAGTAATTTTGCATGGTCATTTAAATTCCTTTAATAGCCAAAGAAGAAAAATAGGTGTTTCTAAGGAATTGATTTCTCTATTCTAAAGTAAGCGTGCTTGTAAGGATCAGACAAATCCTATGTTGCAATTTTTTTTCTACTATTGATTATAAAGGGATTATAGACAGCTGCCTCAGTGACATGAAGTCCATTCTCTAGGTATAAGCTTACCTTAACAGCAACTCTTCTATATCCACACAAGCTGTTGAAATGGCAAGCCATGTGAAAAGAGCTTCTAATTAGAGTTAGTTGGTCTTAATATCATGGTCATGTACTTGCACTATAGCCTACTTAAGCTCAAGCAGCCCATCTTTTATTGAACCAGTGCAAAACTTTCTCATAATCTTTAAGGAAATGAAGCACTGTTTAATAGAGTGGCAAGAGAGCAATGTTAGTTGTTTTGGTTTTAAATCCAGTTATTTTACATCTGCATCCACCTGACTTTTCAAAAGCAATTGAAGGGTAACCAAAAAGAGAAAAGATTTTCTTTTTATTACGCAAAATTTTGTTTTTCTCTGTTTTAGAACTGTTATGCTACAACTTTTTCTATAGGCATATATGAAGCTCAGGGAGTTTAGGAACCCTCAAAAACCTTCCCAACTACCACAGACTAAAACTGCTACCAGCTCCTACTTGACTGAAAGCAAAAGCTCACAAGGTGAGACAGAACTGAAAAGATTAATATTGCAGAGAAGCCCAGTGAGAACAGCAACTGATAGTATCAGTGTTTAATTCTAATTTATGGATAAATGCAATTCCATGGTTCCAAGTACACTTTAATTTTCTTGACATTTTGTAACATTTATCACAGAAAAAGTGAGCATTTACAGTTGCTAAGCGAGAGAGAAAAAAATTATTCTTTGTTACTTTTAAGTCAAGACTGAATCCCTCTTACATATAGTGTGCCCAAAGATATGGGTACAACACCAAACACCTATTATTCCTCGTCCATCATAGATTAGTGAGATAATACTCCACATTGACAATGAGATTTGAAAAGCTTCATGTAACTCACATTTCTAGTGTTAGATAAACCATGGAGAAAGGCAGATGTATCCATCTAAGAGCATAATTGTTATACCAACACTCAGTTATCTTCAAATGGCATAATTTTTTTCATTCTAATGAAAACTGGATCACAGTAGTATCATATCGGTGTACAACTTCAAACACGCTATGCATGCAGGTTCTACATGTAACGAGTGGCCACAAATGATTTCTGTTGTCCACCCGTAGACACACTTCTGTTTTCAGCAGAGGGAGGACAGTTCCTCTCCCAACCTTCCTCCCTCTTCTTCAGGTACAAAGAGTTTTACTATGGCTATTTAAGCTAAAGAAGTGCTGGGCAAAAGAAGTCTTATTTATGGCCAGTTATAAAGCTGTAGGTTTCTTCTTGATACAATGTTAAGCAGTAGAGAGACCTTAAGGTAAGAAAAATTTTTAGTATGAAATGAAATAGGAAAGTATCTAGGACACCATTTTGGTGATTGGAGGAAGACTAGACAGACAAGCCAGAAGTCATTTATCCATCAGGTTTCATGAAGAGGTCAGACTGCCAGAATAAAGTGTAATTTGGAGCAATTTATTTCTCACCTTTCCATTGGCTCTGTGTTAAGTAACAGCATATTTGTAGGGAAAGTGTACTATGAGAGACCGTAATGTGCCCTGAAAAATGAAGAGATAACACAGCTTGAACTTTGCCTTTCTTTACATGCTATCATTATCCTCAGTTTCCACTGGATTTTCCTCAATCTTTCCCACTCTGATCAAACCCATTATTCTCTCCCATCACACATCAGTTGAAAAACAGTGGTGCATTACTTCTAATTCTTAAACATTAGAAATATTTCTCATTTCAAACTTTTCAAATTGTTCAGGCTGTGCAAGAATAATACAGAGCACTGACAATTGTTCACCTAAGACATGAAAAAGTTTAACACAGAAAGCTAGGTACCTTCAAATTTTGCCAGTGAGTAATCTCAAGAGATTTGGCAAGTCTTCCTGCTTCACAATAACCTAAAGGTAATATAACAGTAGGAATATGGAAATTAACAGATTTCAGTCTTTAGCAATAGTAGACAAACTCTGTTACAAAAGGCATTAGTAATTTTTTGACTGACCAACCTTTTTGGTTTTAGGTTTCTAACAAATATCATTAAGAAAAATCTTGCTACTCCCTTGAGGCCCTAGTTGTTCTTTCCTGCTCATCAGCTGTATTGAGCACAAGCAATTAAATCTATGTTGTAACGTTCACCTACTACTGGTATTTTACTCGGCAGGTCTCTCTCCACTGAGCTCCTACACTGCTGATTATCTTTCTGTTAACTGATTCCAACACTGCACAAAGGCAGTAAGATACCACCAAAACCGACCACCTGTACTACTTTCCAGGAATAAGAAGGAACAAGAAGGACAACTAATCTTGTAACCACTTGTATCCCAATCTGTAGGAGTTCAGCTGCATGTCATAACTTTTGCTTCTGTTGTGGTTTAACCCAGCCAGCTATTAAACACCATGCAGCAGCTTTCACACACACACAACCCTCTCAGTGGTATGGGGGAGAGAATCAGGGGAAAATAAAAGTAAAATTCATGGGTTGAGATAAAGACAATTTAATACGACAGAAAAGGAAGGGAAAAATACTACTGCTAATAGTAATAAAATATACAAATCAAGTGATGCACAATACAATTGCTCACCACCAACTGACCAATGCCCAGCCTATCCCTGAGCTATGGTGCCCCCTAGCCAACTCCCCCCCAGTTTATATACTGGTTGTGACTTCATACGGTATAGAATACCCCTTTGGCTTACTTGGGTCAGCCGTCCTTGCTCCATTCCCTCCCAGCTTCTTGTGCACTCCCAGCCTCGGCTGGCAGGGCAGTATGAGAAGCTGAAAAATTCTCAAATTAATATAAACACTGCTTAGCAACAGCCAAAACATCAGTGTGTTATCAACATTATTCTCATCCTAAATCCAAAACACAGCACTATACCAGCTACTAGGAAGAAAATTAACTTTATTCCAGCCGAAACCAGGACAGCTTGGAAGGGGTACTGAATAATCTCTGTCATCTTGTCAACATGCCTTCTGGGAAACCAGATCAATAGCTCTACTCTGAGCTGCAGCATTCAGTACCTTGTGAAACATACTGCACACACAGAGCAGGTTTATTGGTTCATTTCTGCTTGAAGTGCTCCCCACAAAGATGCTGTAGTAACCAACAAAGGCTGGTTCGGCTTCCATGAAGCATTAGGAATCTAAATGAACATTGCATTGACAAGAAACTATGTTTCTAAGCACTAGTCACTGTCGGCCAAAGCAGGGGGACACTGCCACAACATTCAGGCAATTCCTCTTCTTTTTTTCACTAAATGGTTAGTATTGTTCACTTGCCATCCACTGAACCACTCACCATCCTCCTACTCCATCACACACAGAGCATCCTATGTAGCTGGCAAGCTTGTGCCAGTGAGCACCTTCTGTATATGCAGCATGACCACGATCAGGCCTGTTACGCAACATTCTGATTTTCCTGTCATAGTAATGTGAATTTTTTCTTAAAACCTGCTATCTTTTCCATGTTGTCTTCTCCCCATCCTTCACATCCAAACTTCCAAGCAACAGTAGGATACAAGACGGTTTGTGAATTTTTCACAACAGGTCAGGTGGTAACTTTTTTGAAAGATGGCCAAGAACCATTGCTTTGTAGGGTCAGAATGACCATGATACTGCAGCACTTTTTAGTTCACGTTTGTGGAATGACAACTCATCTAGCCTGTGTCTTACAACCTTAGTAATTTATCTGATTACAAAGACACTACAGGAAGCAATGAGAGAAGCAATGAAACATTTTGATTGTAAATTTTCAAGAGGACAAATGTGTGCTTAAACATTTAATTCCTTAAAGAATATTTACCAAGAAATTCAGCTGGATGTCAGTTCTTGGGTATCTTTGAGATGGCAAATTCAAAAAAGACTAGATATTTCAGCAACACTCAAGTTTTCTACAGCACTTTTTTTAAACTTTGTTTCTCTCACAAATTTACCCATTATTCTTACAAAGCTGATATTTGCAAGTTCAGTATTTGAACTGATATCATTGCTATTTAAAAGGCAAGAGAATAACTGGATAATATGTTGCCTTAATTACAAAATATGGTGTGGTAAAAAAAAAAATAATCAGGAGAGGTCAGCTGAGTTACAGGAAGAACTTGGCACACTCACCTCATCCCTTTTCTTAATCCTGTTCCTGCAGGTGCACACATGTAGAGATATAATGACAAACCTGTCATTGTTCTGTCTGACAGTGGGTTAGCCTACGTCAGACTTACCAGGTCCAACAGATTCTTTTTTTAAATATACCTGATTATCTAAGCAAATACATTTTTGTCATTAATATCCTATTATTCTAAGGCACATTAAAAGCTTTGACCTCTCTCCACTGCTCTCCTTATGAAAAATATAACATATTACTTCAAAAATTTACAGTAATATTGATTTGTTGGTGTGACAATTTAAGTACTAACCTGCATATTTTCTCCCCCAGAAGTTCAATACATGCTCAAGTCCACTCAAGGTATCTAATTCTGTAATCTCTTTCCTTTGTTATGTATTTTACTGATTATAAGGCTGTTGTTTCTTAGTTCTGGCCATTTCTTTTCCTCTCTACTGTTGCACTTAAATGAGTTAGCTTACATTTTACCTTCCCTTTCCCAAATGTGTGATGGCTAGTCTATTTTCCATATTTTAGCAGAAACTTTGCTAAGGCTTATCTCCCAGAGGTTTCCCATCTCACTAGAAAAATGTCTCCCTGTCTCAGACGGGAGGAAAATTTATGGAGAAAGTAGTACAGCTCACGGAAACACAAGTGGCAAAAGAACCCTTAAAAAACACAGTCTGAACAAGCAATAGTCAGAGAGGTGTTTTTGGACTAGGTCATTAAACATCAGAAACATCACCCTGATTAAAGGGTTCTGATATTCAGGGACTTTAAAGACACAAAAAGCCACCAAAAAGTACCACTGAGTACTCTTACTTGTACTCAAGAGCTATAAAGCTGTGAAGAAGGGCTTCACAGGAGAAGCTGAGAAAAATTACTTCCTTCTCTCTACAGAGAAAAGATCATTTAAAATAAAAGCTTATTGTCAGGCTCTGTAAAGGTACATCACTTCTGTAGCCCTCCCGCAAGGATTTTCTTTTCCTAAACTTAGGAGCATAACTTAACACATTTGATCAGCTAACTGCTTTGTGCTTTGTTTTCCTTTTTTTTTTTAGTTTTATTAACTGTTAATTTTCCACAGTGTCACATAGCATAGGCAATTCCCTGGTGGGCTCCTCATGAGGAGGAACAGTTTTTGGTTTCTTCTTGTAAAGCACTGCCAAGCAAAGCATTTCCAGAACTCTGCTCTCCAGTACTCTTCTCATACAGCCATCAAGTGAACACAAAATGAGGTACCACAAAGCCAAGGGATGTGCTAGTTTTAAGTGTTTAAAGCACCAAAATAAGGCTTGTGTTTGGGGTTCAACTGCGTAACTGCTGCAGACATGACCTTGGCAGAGGACGTTGCACTGTCTCAGGTCACCAGATGAGATGAAATCCTTTTTCCTATTTGGCTGTTCAGATTCTGATCTCTGCCTTAGAGGTCTAGATCAGTTTGAATTTCACTTTCATTGTACTAGTAGGCATTTAAATACACCCTGCTTTGAATACATGAAGTCACAGTTCATTTCATGCTTCATTAACAGAACAGGTAAGCTTGTGGATTTACAAGATACATGCGAGTACAGAGGGCTGTCCTAGCCAATGCTTTTAGTTACAGCTACAATTTTATTTAGGTTCCTACTCCCTTTCCCCTTTTTCCCCCCACAAAAAGCACTCCAAATAGAAATTAGAGTAAGTAATTGGGCATGCTCACATGCAGCTGCTATATGTGATACTTGTATACCATCTGAACAATATTAATGACTGGTCACAATTAACCCGCTCACTTGCTTTTCTGCCACACTTTAATGCAGCATCCAAAGACAAATATTTCAGCACACTTCATGTCACACTGACTGTTAGCCCACCTAAGTCTCTATAAATTTCCTTTTGACTCATCACATGTTACAAAATTTCTTTAATGACAGAATAAGCACCCTACATACTAAAATCATATGCATACAAAGTAGCTTTATAAGTAGGTGCCGCTACCAAGTTATTCCAGTTATTTCTATGTGCACCTTGGTATGCAACAGAACTCTCCCAGCATAATATAGAACCAGGTGCTATGTACACAGTCCTGGTCAAAAGAAAGTACATGACAGAATATTCCCCTTGAAGTTATATCTTTATTTTCTTGATTACAAGGACCTTCACTGGAGCTAACAACTTCAAGTCATACCATTAAAATAGATAAAAACATTATCTTGTACTTTCCCTTTTAGCCACCTTTTCTTTCCAAAGCCTACTGCTCACTAGAGTTAGAAATACTGATTAGACTGCTGCTGTATTTCTTATGAATACTTTCTGTTACAGACATTTTTTTTAAGCCAACTGAGTATCAATATGGCATTACCTTTTTGTTAGGTTCCTGCAGCCTGAAACACAGCATTTGGCTTCTGTCTCCAGATATGAATGTTTAAGCTATGCAAATGTTAACAGCTTATGGCATTCCAGTAAACACTAATTGATTAAACTGTCTGTCTCACCATTTTTTTTCTGGCCCTGTGACATTTTGTGACCTTGCTGCTGGGATGTGAGTAGCTGTCTAACCAAGCCAAAGATAACATCCTCATCTTCCAGCTTTTACCTCTAGTATAACACTTGCAGCTGTGTGCCCGCTGAATCCATGCTGAATTTGGCACTGGTATTCAAACATGCTGATATCCCCTGACAAGACAAACAGCTTTCAGGCAGCATCTTTTAAAGTGACACAATGACTCATTTGCAAGAATATCAGGTAGGTAACAAAAACTTTATATGAAGTATGCCTGATCTGTACTATGCCAATTTATCTGATTCTAAAGATTACATCTAAAAGCACGTGTATCCCATTCTGATTGTTTCTAGATAGCACTTCTGCCTCCAAGTTCATTGTGCATTTCTGACGATGAGAATCTGTTTCACTAGCAAGAAAATGACACGTGTTCTTCCTCCATATATTTTTCCCTCAAAAGTAAATAAATTGTTAATGCATGACTTACACACTGAATAGTATTCTAGAAAAATATAGTACTCTAGCTTTTCAAAACTATCTCAACTGTTCAGGTTAGATTTCTAGGATTAGAGTGAATGGAACAAAGTTAAATATTCTTTTAGCAGATGATTAAAAGTCACAAATAAAAATTATTCAAATAAGTCTCCACTGCTTCATATTCCCCACTTTCCTATTGCAGCTGCCAGCACTGTAGAAGATTTCATCCTTTGTTTCATAAGATTTGTAGGTACTTCTCTATTAAATGTCCGAAGCTAATGTCAGGAAAACAAGTTAACTGCATTAAAAAGCTTTCCCTTGTCACATTTCCTACATGCCTCTTAGTAGCTTAAACAGAGCAATAGCAAGGTCAGTGTACTTTGTTGTCAGTGTAAGTCATCCGTGCTGTAAATCACAATATATTCCGAGACATTTACAAAGCTATTTAATGCTGTTCCTTTTAAATAGCTGATGTTTCAAGTACTGCATATAGCTGTACTTTTCTTAATATCACTTATTTTAAATTTTGCTGCTATAGAGTTAATGCAAGGTGAACTTAATGAGTCCGTAATGTAATTTCACTACCATAAGCTGAAAGCAATTTGCATATCTTCAAGTTCTCCCATTTTATCTTCATCTAGTATTCATCAATATGTAATATACCTTCACAAGATCTTCATTACTACTTAACAGTACAAACTTTCTTCATTAGGCTTGAAATAAGAACCAAGCCTCTCAGCCATCTTCAGGTTATGCATGTGATAGATGGGATACTTAGTCTTACTCTTTTCCCCTTCTGATAAATTTGAAAAGCTTGGATTCCTTTTTACACCTTAGATTAGCCTTCACTCCTAATTTCTTGCAGCATTTATCTTTTTCCTGGAAGACTTAACTAAATTGCTTCCTCCCCCTTTCCTATTTCTAACACCATGAGCATTTGTCATAAGGGTCCTGTACATTTCAGCATAAAATTTAGGGATTCTGTGCAGGATACATAAAGAGCTTACTAATGGACATAGCAATCCCAAACAGTATCAGCGATATGTCTATGTTTTAGATCCCATTTCACCAAAGAGGTACAGTATAACCCCATACTTAAGCTTGAAGAGATTGTCCTATATCTTTACCTCTCATGTTTAGGAATATCAATTATTTCAAATAATTTCTAGACATCTCACAAATGCTAGCAGGAAGGTATCTCCCAAGCTGCACAGGTATATAGCAAATTCTTTGGTGATTCACCACAGAATATCTCATCGGTTATCAGCAATGTGTGTTGCAAACACCTTCCACTAATGCAGCTAATCTGAAGTTATACATGGTAGAACCAGAAGGACTGCTTCTCCTTTAGTGTCAGGTCTTAATTTCCTCTTACAATTCACCTAATCTTCAACAAAGAGTTTTTAGGTCAGCAAAGAGTAACCAATTGTATCTTTAAGTATGACTATGCAGGCAGGTGCAAACCTCCTCCCAGGAACGTCAAGTACAAAATATTCATGTTTCAGAGCAAAGGCTAGACCGAATTGCTTCTTCCTGTCCTATACTGCCAGTGGTTTAATAGTGGCACACCTCCTGCTTTCAGTGAAAGGTGACAGACAGCTTATATCTTTAACTTCTGTTAGACAAATCAAGAAAGGACAACATTCTTACCCAAGTCATCATCTGTCTTCAATATCCTTTTGCTGCACTTAAATTCTAGGCAAATAGGGTAGCAAATCCTTCTTCAACACTTTCTCTGAAGGAAGTACTCAATCCATGGCAAACATTTTCAGGCATACAAAGACTTCAACTTATGCTGACTAGAATCTCCAAATGGGACATTCAATTAAAATGAAGTAGCCAGCTCAAGCGAGTAACACACATGAGCCAGTAGCCTTTTGGATACTGTTTGTGTTCATGCCCAAAAGCACATATAGCCACTAAAAGGCTTTTCTACAAGAAGGGCCACTTGGTCACATTTACAAGTTTAGTAAAGTTTACTCCGCAGGTCTGTTGGATCAACAATCCCATGGCTTTTTCTGCTCCCCTCTCAGAAGTGTGCCTTGGTACAGCACCTTTTTTTATTGCCTTTAAAATGTCAATTAACTTTGGATTTTGGTATTTAGAGTATTCAGGATCTCAGGTATTATAGGCCAGTATTAATACATTTCAGACTTAGCTAATACATTTGCTTATCTTCCCACTGCTTCCCCTTCTTCCTCCCACCCTAAACACAACTGTCTTAGACCCTGTGGCACTCATGCTATTTCTCTGCCACTTGTTTTGTTTTATACCTAATTACCAACTGCCAGAAGTAGTATGTAAATGAAATTATAAAAGCAATAAATTCATTGTAGAGCTCAAAATTTAGCATTTCTCATTCACAGACCCATTTGTATACTAGTTTCATACTTGCCATTTTGTCTTGTACCCATCTGTAATAGTATAAGAAACTACATGTAGTATGATCTATGCTCATCAGAATTAATAACGCATTTACAACCTTAAGCGCAGGCCCTAGTTCATCCACCAATATTTTCTCAAGCCTATGTACAACCCACTGGATATTGTATGCTTTCAGCCTCCAGTACTACATATTTTTATCAAAGAAATGGAAATACTTTGAAAATGAGTCTATACCTGGTTTCAGGTCTTGTATCTTACAAAGTGCTATTGAGGCAGAAGAAATACAATCTGTATTTCCACAGGTGTCAGCCCCAGCCAACAAACAAGGTGATGGGATGTTTAAATCTGTTTTTTGTAGGCAAGTAAGATTTTGGGGAATCTTGTAGCATTTAGTTGATCTCAGCTTGTACTCTGAAAAGCAGCTTAACTGCAGATAAAAAGTTTTGTAATAATGAAGCCACCTAAAGTATTTCACGATGAAATAGGAATATCTAACTGTGTTGGACTGTTTATGCCCAGTATTAGTGAGAATGCAACTGTCTTATTTCAGGCTCCTGAGATGTGAAGGACATTTTATGGCTAGTAATCCATCATAAAATACTTAAAAACCGAGTGGCTGAATTTTGATTGCATTTTCCTTTTGGACTTAACACATTGTACATGTTCGTCGTTTCTCTAACATGTCCAAATTACCTAGTTTCACAGTTACCTAGCTATGAGTTGCACACAATTCTGTCCCCCATCCACTATTTTTCACAACATTATTTTTCTAAAGAATGGTCTCCTCTATAATTTAACAGAGTAAATGGTCTAAGCCAACACACAATGTAGCTCACAGGAAAAAATACAGAAAAATGGGTTAAGCACACCATTTGTTAATACTAACAATCTTGTTTTATGGCCAGAATGAATGATAGATCATGAATAGCCTTTTAATCACATTCATCTCTTACTCAAATTCACCTCTGTTTAGAAATCTCTACAAGTTTTTATTCAAGTTCACATAGTTCCCAGTATCATTCAACCACAATTTTAACACCTGTATTCTGTAAGATCAGACAGAGCTGAAACAGGAAATTCAAACTTTGATAAAGTTTCATTAAGTATTTATTACTAGTATTACTTATGGATTACTGTTTCATGAAGAGAACAAATTACTTTCAGTTACATTACCATGATTGTCAGGGAATACAATAAAATAGCAGTTTTTAATTAAAACTACGAGGGGAAAAATTTGTATACCACAACAGATACTACACCAATTTATGTCATTGAAGAGAAAAATTACCCAGCAACTAGTTTGTGGAACTACTTACCCTGAAGAATATTTTCCTCTATAGATTCCCATCTGTCTTTTTAGTCTGTGATTGTTTTTTATTGTACTTTATATGAGAAATACAACAAAAGCAAAACAGCTAAAGTTATCAGGGTTGAGGTTTCTCTTTTCCTCTCCAAGGTATACTTAAATACACTTTAAGGCTAAAAATATAATAAAACTTTATGTAGGACTCTGCCAGTATATTTTGTTCATTAGTAATTCTCATTTCCTTAGGTCTTCCTTTAAGACTAGGGGTGCCTATATACCATAAAATGTTAAAAAGTTCAACCTGTAAAGAAAGATATCTATACAATTTGCTTATTCCTAACAAGTCAGAGAGGCATGTTTCTGAAAGGCTTTCTTTTCACTAAAGGTTTAATTTTGCAAATCAATTTGTTTTGTTCTTTGATGATTCCTCAAACAGAGATATTTTGAGTAATTTGAAAGTCTGTCAACTTCGGTAGGATGATCTGACAGTCCTATGATATTTTGTTAATTCAGAGCAACAATACAGTCTTCACAAAAACTGAAGTTGTACTTGCATTTTCAATCAGTTCCATCCAAGTAGTGCTAAAAGCTTTTTGTCATACACTCTCTTGAATGAACAAGTTCTCAATCAGTGCATAATTTTTATTTTCTTAGAAAGCTGCAGTTTACATAGTTTGACATGAGTCATCTGAATGACAGTCAAACCAATGTTTGCCAAAAAAAGCAAAGGTAACCAGGTTTTTGGAATACAAGTATTGTTGCAGCATTCAACAGGCCACTAGCTTTCCAGTGAATTGCTGGCAGCCAACTGTGTGATCTCTACATGTAATGACAGAGACTGAGGGTAATTCTGTTTGTAACGTGGCTAGATTTTTTTAAGCTTAAACTGAACATGAAATACTTAGGTTGCACTGGCTGATTAACAACTGAATACTGATTATCCCTAGTATTCCTTGGCTGTACCCTTTCTGTTGCAAAATGTCAGTCCTTCAATAGGTCTGACTGCCTTTCTGCTTAATTTTACTGTCCAGATGGATGATGTAGATGGAACACAGATCTTGCTGATTATTTTTAAAGCATTTCAAGAAATGAGACTAATCATAGTGTAAGCCATATGCCATAGCTATTTTGTATCTCTCCGCGTTGAACAGATACAATTAAGAAGTTTGGAGAACTTTTGCTTTATAGACCCTTTCTTGTAATATGAGACTCTAAAATCTCAGTGTTTATATTGTAATATTCTTACTAGTCATTCTCATCTCTTCAACTCCATCTTCCAAACATTATAGTGACAAATTTATGCTCTTTTTCCCTTAACTGATTACTGCACTAGACACGGATAAGCATAGTTTGTTTCTGTCCTGGTCTTAGCTAAAGAGAGAAAGTAACTATTTTCAAGCATCACGTTAGGATGGGGGTTGTTTTGTTGTTTTGGGAGAGTTTGGTTTG
Organism: Elanoides forficatus; assembly: GCA_025311575.1. Classification (NCBI taxonomy): domain Eukaryota; kingdom Metazoa; phylum Chordata; class Aves; order Accipitriformes; family Accipitridae; genus Elanoides; species Elanoides forficatus. Next base: position 12,052,231 of record JAOBAS010000029.1, read on the forward strand.
GTTTTTGTTCTTTTCAGGGGGGCAGACTTGTTTGAAGCTAGGTAAGGTGCAACAGGATATTGGAACATCTACTTTTCTAATGCCTGTACTACCTGAACTTCAAACAAATTCAGTGAGAACCAAAGAGTTTTAGACATTTCCATTAAACTACTATTTAAGTTTTCCTCTATTTGCCTGAATTTAAATTTTGGCCTGAGTTGTTAGTGTGTAGGTTTTTATTAGACAGAATTACATGAGATCATTAGCATCTTCTGAAAAAGCAGCCAATAACAAAAAAGCAAGTATCAGGTGAGTCATGTAACATAACTGAGAGTCTAAAGACCAATGATTATCTTTTTTTATTCATCAGACACAGAGGGATGAATATATCTCACTGTGAATGCCACAACCCCCCCCTATATCTGACTTCTCATAATGGTTCATTTCCTTCAATATAAATATGTATGTTGGGCTATGCTCCTCATCGGTTTAACTCTGCTGAAGCACAAAGGAAAATTAAAAATATACTTTGATCTTAGTCATTCTCAAAATGTTCATTTCGGATTGTCTTTTCTCCAGCAAGGGAGCTATTCTTTCATTTGCCTTACCTAGGGAGATCTGTCCCTCCAGGGACCCTATCATTTTCTTAATTAGGTGAGCAGACAGCAGCCTTAAAACATTTCCCAATTACATCAGCAAAGATTTGGCTGTCAAGGAGTGAGACTAAGAAGAAACATTAAAACAAAATACTTCTGTTTAGAGGCCTCCTTTATAACATTGGATCGAGGATGAGGCACAAATGTTGAACAACATGAGGTGACTCATGAAGCAAAAATAGCATGTTAAAGTTAACACTACATACTAAATTTCTTGACTGAAGAATAGGTAGTTAAGTCTGGCTTTTATTGCTGCTGACAAATCAAGAGTCATATCAAGAATCATCACTTCTGAAGGTTGTCAAACATCTATATGGTAAATTGCTAGCCTCAAAAGTCATCAGTTTGGGGGCTCCCCCTCTCCCTTTCTAGCCCATTATACTAGGGAGTTCAAGTGACTGTGCTTTACACTTTCTTCATTGCACCTCCTCCACTCTTCTACCCACAGAAGCCCCATCTTTTTCATCCCATTTCCTCCCTTAGCTTCATTTAGAGAAAATGTTTTCCAAATCCATGTACCTCACATATACTAGCATTCAAAGCACCCTTGCAGAAAGCCAGGTATTTTTATTTTTTTCCCAGAAAGCCAGGGGTTTTTTTTTCCAGCATTTGTCTATTTTGCTCTGTCTTGCTATTGCTTTTCTACTTGAATCACACTACACAAAAGAATTGAAGAACACCAAGGTAAGTAAGCTAACAAGTGGCAGTGAAGCTCCTCAACCAAGGTACTGTCCTCTCAGAGCAAGTGGCATTTTTGAAAAACAAAAACAACAAAAAAACCCCATCAAATAACAATCAAAAGATAAACATAAGAAAGTTTTAGCAGTTCATCTTAAAAGCTCCTATCAGAGAATTTACTAGCACCAATGGCCATATTCTCAATCCATGTAGTATAGATGAGAGTACTTAAAAGGTGTGACATGTAGATGCGCTTCTTGCTGTTGAGTTACTAGATCTGAGAAAGACTTAAAGGAATCTTTTCACATACCCGAGTTACAAGGCAACCTACCTCCCTACTATTATCTTTCATTTTTAGGTGAGGTATAGACTTAACTAAGAACCACCATTATTCACTATGTGGACTTCAAGTTTTTAGTAACATAACAGTAATATAGGTATGCATTTTAAAATCAATTTAATCTCAAAACTAGTGAGCTTTTCTGTTGAATTCTAGGTGTGTGGTTTTGCCTCTAATTCTTTCTTTCCAATGAATCCAGCTGTCAAACTGACACCTACAGTTTCTACATTGAGTACCAACTTAAAGGTCCTTGCCTGTAAATTGAACCATAAAATCAATTTTGAAGGCTAAGCAAGAAAGAGTTACAGTTATTTTTACTTGTTCTGCTTATTGTAGAGAATGTACCAGCCATAGTATCAAGGTAGTTCCCACATGTTCATGATAGCAAATCAATGCTGTTTTGTTACATTTGCCTGGAAGTGTCAGTCATGGGTAACACAATGCCAGGTTTTTAAAAGCTAAGTTCTTTGATGCCCTTTAAGGCTTAAAGTATTTTTGAGGTCTTAAACTCAAAGCCTGTCTTGGCATCACAGTTACTCCTGCTTCCTTATTTCCATATGCTGTTGACTTCAGTTAGTTCACAAATTTCTTACTTAAGTGTATTGCACAATGAAGACAAGGACTAACATCCTGTACTTCAAAGGGATAGAAATGCAAGACTGGCATCCAGGCTCTGCTGTCACCGATGCCCATGAGCATTGTGCCTCCTCTGCCACCCTACCTGTGCTGTAGCCCCCAACAACTTGCAGAATAGGACTCTTTCCATTCAGAGCCACACAGCACTTGCTACCTGCAAATTGCCATTTGTTTCTAAAAAAAAAAAAAAAAAAAAAAAAAAAAGCTGTGGTCAGACATTCAAGACACTCAAGATCTGTTCGGATGCGAGTAGCAGTTCTTTCTCACTCCAAGGACTACAAATATGTCCATGTTTTCTAGTGTCCGCAAACATCTTCAGCACAATCATTGACATCTTCAAAGGAAAGAAACCACATTAAAGGAAGTCTCGGGTCATTTGTTTCACAGACAATGATTTTCCTTCTGGTATTTTCCTCCAGCTTGCCCTTGTGAAGTTTATTGAGACTGTAAAACCAACAATGTTAGTGCATTATTTTTTGGCATTTACTAAGTTCCATTAAAAATAAATAAGTGCACAAAGCCCAAAAGAATTGTCTAAGAAAGTATCATTTATACCCTACTTAATTTTAAGTTTTTGACAAGTCATGGAAAGACACTTCTGTAAACAAATACCTGAGGAATGAAGATGGAGACAAGACCAACCATCTTAAGTCCTAAAGGAGAAAAAAAATCCCATCCTGGAGGAACTAATAGAAGTGTAAAGCATATGAAAGAAGTGGCAGCCAGAAGACCGAGATATTTCATAGTCAGTTATACAGCTTAAAACATGACTGAAGTATTCACAGTGATAGATTATAATCCAGTAGCCTCGTATGTCATACGAACTAGTTGATCTAGACATGTAGTATACAAATGGGCAGGACTGCAATTCACAAAGTCAAAAGTCAGACTGATGCATCTTTAAACCCATCAGCTTCTGAAGCACACCAAGGAGGCTGTATGCAAAAGTCTGAAGTGCTAATAAACAATCAGTAATAGCAGCTTGTCAGGAGACCCTCTAAAGTGGTGGTGGTGGGGGGGGAAGGTAGGAGGAACAAAACCCAAAAAACTAGAAATTGGATGACAGGTTCAGCTGCTGATAATTAAGAAGGGGCTACATACAGAAATTTGACCCTATTGGAAAGCACAGAGCTTTCATGGTAGGCTGTGTTTCTACAGGAGCTGAGGTCAGCCTTTCAAGGCTGTTAAGACCTGTTCAGACATGAGTAGCAGTTCCTTTTCACTCCATTTTTACTACTTTCCAATTTCACTGAGACTATAATATCCTACATTTTTAAAGCAATCTTCTGTAGTCTTCCAAGCTTCTCTTGAGATTCTGGACCAATTTTCAGCACGTTTTGTTTGATGGTACCCCTATTTCTTGTGTCAGAAACCCACACCCATCCTGTACATTTAATCCAGGATTTTATAGCATATTATACCTCCTGTCTGTAATCTCCTTCCTGCATAGAGAAAGAAAGTGTCTTTCCTGTATAAAAGCTTTTCCATATTTTATGTTATTTCTCAGTCAGTGATTCATCCTGTGCAAATTACCAATAGTTTTAATGGAATTATGTTTTTATGACAAGCAGAGGTACAGCACCTGGGTTTTATTTGAGTGTCAGTTATCTTTTCCCGACTGTGTAATAGATAGGTCCACAGCATGCAGGGAAGTTTGAACACCATGTATTGTTACTTGAGAGACAGTAATAGGAAGGAATACTGGACATTTTTCCACAGATGTTGAAAACAAACACAGAGCACTGCCCATTCAAAAATAAAAAACTGTTTTGTTTTGTTTTTCTCCTTCCTGTAACACCAGCACAGATCAGCAATGACCCTGGTTAATAACTTCCTACAGTTATGCCCCCACCTTCTCCCTTTAGAACTGTTAACCTGCAGAGGGACACATGCCACAAGACCTATAAAAAAATTACTTCACAAGCTTTGGAAAAACAATTAGACCAACAGTTATTCAGCTCCTCATCTGACAACTCTAGAGTTTTACAGATTAAGTAAAGGAAAACTTAATATTTACATCCTCTCCTAAAACAAGGAGCAATCACAGAGCAGGAGGCTGAGAAAAGGAGTCAGTGAAATGGACAATACCATGCGATATAGTCCTACAGCCCTGCAAATTATTTTGGGAATAGATCAATATTGTGTATGGATGCCAAAAAATGTCTCCAGCAAAAATGTAGGGTAGAAATATTTCACACTCCTTAAGCTCTATCTGATCAAGAGTTCAGAGCTGAGGTAGCTTCAAGCTGGACTGCTGGCTGTATTATTCACCCATTTTACAGCAACAGTAAACCTTGTGTTACCAGGAAAAGCCTCTCTCTTCAAGCCATGCTCCATACATGCTTATGATATTACTGCTGAAGGTATCCTTCAATTAATTTTTAAGTCCTCGGACTCCTAGTCTATTTCAGATTTTCACTAACATATTTCAGCAAATAATTACTTAGAATTATTTGCCTGACTCTACCTATACCTTTTGCACACTTTCAAAATCACTAAGGAGCAGTTAACTGATTCTTTCACCCATTGCCATGACTATAAGGCTTCACAAGTATTGAATGAAATTTGTAAGGCTCCTGCAAAACAAAAAAATCAAACTTAGTAATTTATTCTACTTGCACAGGTTCCTAGCACCTACTGACTTACTATCACAGGGCCTCCTGAAAGCAGAAAGAGGGCACTCTTAAAAGATAGACAATGTAAGGCTTTACAAATTAATCACAGCATGTCATGGCCTTGGAAGAGCTGCCCAATTCTCAGTCTCTAGCCATATCTCTTAAAGGAGCTAATAATGAATTTTGATATAAAACACCCCAACATGGGATTTTTTGCCATGTATTTCCTTTGCAATAGCATCAGTTTCATTATCTACCAAAGCAAGCCATAATAGCTATATAGGCAAAAGTATATAAGCAATGGCTGTAAAGGCATAAAAAAAAAAAAAAAAGTAATATCAATCCTTTTTACTCCCCCCTTCAGATAACTGTAGAATGGGAGAGAAAGTATTAGTTTCTAACT
>JAOBAS010000029.1:12059872-12077701 GCA_025311575.1 Elanoides forficatus
TTAACCCCCCCCCCCCCCAAGAAAATACTTTGTCAATGTAAAGCGCAGTAGAAATCCAAGTGTGCACTGTTAAAAGCATGACTTAACCACTTCAAAGCAGGTAGAACAATGCTTAAATGGTCAGTTTCTAACTTAAGCTTGACTAAGAAATTTCCGGTTCAAAACCATCAACTAAAGGGTTAAACAACTCAATACCAGATTATTTGCTTCCTTTTCAGATCAGAAAAGGAGAGTTGCTACCCAGCACAGACTCTGGCTGTTGAACTGTGTTTAATTCACTTGCACAGAGCGATGGAAAGGAGGAAGACAACAGGTTGGAGAACAGCATGCAGACCTATAGACAACAAAGAGAACTCAAGCAGCATCACGAGTCCACATGCTGTCAGCCTGGGATGATGGAATCAGAGCTACCAGAGGAAAGATGTCTAGGTACTTGCTCCAGCAAGGACTGCCTCAGGCTTGTGCCAGAGCAGTTGAGATAGTTTCGCAAGCTGACAGGACGGAGTGCCCCATGGGTTTTTACACCTTCCCTGCTCTTTAATCTAACCAGCTTCTCAGAGACAGTTGAGCAATTAGTCCCCCAGGTTTTATAAGCACCTCACATAGCATTTCCAACCACATTAACCCACTGCCTAATGGTTCTCAGCCTGACCTTTTGAACCATAACACAGCAGGCAGTTTATCTGGTGACTTTTTTGTCACATTGGAAGACTTGTCTGCCTACAGCATGAGTCTATGTAGAGATCAATTCCATTAAGATGGAAACCTTATTCTTGGCCTCAGTCTCCCTAACAGTAAGAAGGCACTAACAACTAATCTGCCTGCAGTTGAGATAACTCTCTAACCTTACCTGTATTGTGGAAACGTGGTGGAAGGTGTAGTCTTAATGAAAGAGAGGTGGTGAGAGGGAATAAAGAAACCAAGTCCTCCCTTCATTTCTTCTACTATTATGTGACATGAGATGATCCTCATGCCTTCACAGAGGTCAAACACGACCAAGAGCACAGTGCAACCTCAGATAGGTGCTGCAGCCTTACCCTCAAAGGCATCTCAAGGACTGTATGAATCATGGGTCATCAGCCACTTGCACAGACCTGGCAAGGACAGCAAGTAGCTGAAAGTGCAACACTGCCATCCAAAGCATTATACACACATAAAACCACAGGACTCTGGTCTGTAGCTTCTTAAGTGAGATATGCTCTGGTTGGATTGCCACCCCTAGAAAACTAAGTGGATCTTGCCATCTGGTTGATGGTGGTCCTCACTATAAAATTACAGCTTGATCTTGAGAGCTACATAGGGAAAGCCAGTGTGAATGTTAGAAAAAGAAACGTCACACCGTAGGTGAGGGGTTTTGTCCTTAACAGCTTAGGCTTCATCTGATATATTATGGCAAAGTACCAGGCAGCTACACAAGAGACCTTTGAATCTTGTTGTACAGTGCTGTGTTTCTTCTGAATACAAACTTCCTCCATCCCTCTGTTCTCAAAACCTTTCCTTACTAGCATGATTGAACATGGAGTATAGTTGGTAAACGGCTCACAACTGGTACTTGTTTGTAGCTCTCCAGGTTGTTGTGAGGCTGCATAGAGCAATAGGTACATGTTCTTCCCATTGAACTGAATGGCCATTTTCTGAACTCCACAGCAGTGCCTTAGATAAGCCTAAAAAGAAGTCCTATATTACTTTACATAAAGGTGCAGCTTTATGTTTTGCTAAAGCTTCTCAAGCACCTAAAAAGAATTGGTGAGTAAGATGACTTCTGCCTAAATGCTAATGTTTCTAAAATCTGACTGCAAATCCAAAATGGCAACAGAGATATATTCTTGTCAATCACACAGCTGGGGGCACTTAAGACATCAAGAATAGAATAAAATTCAGCATTTGGTATTAGCAATTCCTCTCAAACAAGGCATAAGTTGAAATGTAGTCTGCTTAAGTTGGCAGAGATGAAGTGCTCTATATTAGAATTTGATTAATTAATGATTTATGTTTTGGTTCATATAATTCTTGCTTATTAATACTTTATCTCCAGTTCTTAAAAAAAATGCAAATCCTTAAGGCCATGCCTAAAGTACCAAATGATGTAACATTTCAAAGCCTCTCTCATTTTCCAGCTTTCCCCCAAAAATTGTTCAAACCTAGCTTTATGAAGCATTAAGGATTGTGTAGTGCAAACTCAGAACTTTCTTTGAACAAACATCTAGAAAATTCAGAGTCAAGACTCAAAAAGTGACATTTGGCCTACTGCAAGAAATAGAGAAAGACTGTTTATACCAATGCACCATACCCAGAATGTGGTTAAATGGCAGGCTTCAATGTGTCAGTACAACCAGTGCTTCCCCTGTTTGTGAACTAATGCATTTTATGCAAATTGATGAAGCACACAGGGAAAATAGATTTCTGCTGATTCCAATATAGCAGTCTACAATGTAATACACACACTTCCAAAAGACTATTTTGCTGTTAATTAGTAGTCCCCAGAGGTGTTTTCCTCAGACTTCCCCTCAGTTTTTATTTCTATCCTACCCCAAGACAGTTGTCTATGCACAGTTAGAAACCTAGCAGCATTAGAAGCAGGATGCCTAGTTCATGTTACTTCATTTTCATCCCAACCTCTACATAAACCTTTTTAAACTAGGCAATGAAGATTTTTTTTTTTTTAAATCACTGATGCATTTCATTTTGGATGCAAGCCTACCAAAAAAATTAAGAATTTAAAATAAGGCAAAAAATTTTTAAAGTTTAGCCAGCGCCTCCATGCAAACTATTTAATTCACATTAAATAATCTTTGAACACTTTTTCAGTGAGAATGCTCACAAAAATTGAATTATTAGTAAGAATTTAAGAGACAGAAGCAATTGGAGAAAAAAGTGAATTCAATTAGATTCAAAGTTAAAAACAATACATTTGAAATATGAAGTCTTACCCAACTCAACCACCACGACGATCCTGTGGGATTTCTTGGAGATACCGCAGGGGGAAAACCATCCAATTACACTGAGCAAGAGAGGGATCCTAATATAATATGTTTTGTATGTTAAAACCGCAATATATAACACCCACATTTATTATTTTTGGTTTATCTAAACCCTGCTAAATGATCCACATGGGGGGGTGCAGTTAGACATTGAGCCAGACAGTTGCTGGTTTGATTCTTCTCCTACTTTTTACTCTTGCAAAAGTGCCTGTGACTGAGTAGTCAGGCTGACCATAAGAGATGCAAGGCTGAAAGTCCAAACATCAGGTCATTCGTTAACTGTGCAACTTTTACCTCTATTTTGTGACAGCAAACTTACCAGAACAACCGAGTTCTTTCAGGCTACATCTCTACATTAAACATAGTGTCTTAAGCCTGGTTGTTATGCTACTCAGTTTAGATAAACAGAAAGGGGAAAAGAAAACCATGCCTATTCAGTATTATGATAGAACTTTAAGACTTTTAATATTATAAAATCTGGTTGAAGTAATCCCTTAAGGTTTTATTATAGACTTTTTTAAACAAAATTATGCATATAGAAATTTTGCAAGTTCAGAGCTACAGATTTTTCCCTCCCCACTAGAGAAAGTACTTGAAGATTAAAACAACAGCTCTTCAGATGTATTATTTAATAAGGTGAACTTCATGTACCAAGACAGTGACATGACATTTAAAGAAAACTTTTGTTTAGTGTCAAGCCTTGGAATGGCCAATATCTGAAGTGTACAAGTCCGGGAACTAACCATACAGCAGCTTTTATCACCTCCAGAGTCTGTGTGTTCAGATAGTCATATTAGTTACTTCCTCTCAAAAGGAGTTTGCAGCTTGGTCAAAGCTTTTTATTTTCTCCAGAACAGCACCAAGCCAGTTTTCCCCACAAAAAAACCAAACCAAAAAAAAAAACAAACACACCAACCCCCCCTCCCCCAAGAAAGCCCCCCACAAGTATACATATCCATTTCCATTCATGCACCATGAAAACCAATGCATGCTTCCAAGCACTGGAAGTGTAGTTTGGGTTAACAGCTCATACTTAACCTAAACCTTTGAAGCATCCCAGTATAATGCAATAGCTTCACCTAACTCAGCTGGATAAAAATTGAGCCTTTCATTCTGAAGTTGCCCTTGGGGAAACCATGGCAGTTCCAATATTTTTTGAGCTAAGTAAATAGAAGTAAAGATCTTTTCCAAAAACAAAAAAATAAATGTTTTTTTGTGAAACATCATTTGTTGACAGTTTCCTAATCAGTTCCACAACTAACCAGGGTAACAAACTACATTTTCTTTCCATCTTTCATGGTCATATTTCAAATGACAACATAGACTAACAAATGGAGGTCACTACATATGGCACTCAGGGTTTAGGTTTGCATCACTGTTGTGGTTCAATGGCTTTTTTGTTAGTTTGTAATGCAGATTTTTTTTTTTTTTTTAGATGAGCACTGTTGTAGAGGAAGTTCGCTGTTAAATTTACCTTCTGTAAAATGAATTCTACAAAAAAAGGAGTTAGTACCTGGGAAGCAGAAGAGTACAGTCTGTGAATCCTGGACATAAGTTTAAACACTTCTGTATATGTGGACATGATATTTCACCAGTGCACCTAGTTAAAGAATAAAGTTTTGAGGACCTATAAAAGGTTTCTGGTATTACGTTCAAATGCAGACCTATAAATAGATTGTTCTGCTCAGTCACAAAAGTAACATTACACAAAAGCAGATATTTGGTTCTCGGAAAGCCATAGTCTTGTTTACAGTGTCATGCAGGACAGGTTTCCCTATGACGTCAGCTTGGAGTATTAACTCACCACAAGCTTCAAGATGTACACTAAGTTTCACACAAAGGTGTCAAGTTTGATTTCCTAATTGTGATTAAGATACATGGTTCCTAAGGAAACATATTCACTTATTGGCAGATTCATTTCTCTTGCTTCACTCCATTTCAGTTCAACACACACTCTGCTTATCCTCATTATATCGCCAACAGGCTTGCCATGGAGAAAGTGCACTTTGGTGTTGATGGGCTAAAACATAGGTACACCCTCATCATACACTGCAACTACCCAAAATTTACTGAACAAAGCATTACTTTAAGCTTGTACCTCTCATCTGGATCACTGTTTTCTTGACTCACAGTTTGGAGAGGACAGCTGTAACCACAAGCCCAGGAGGAGCATCAAGATGCTCACCACACATCATTCCCATCACACCTGAAGTCGCTTCCTCTCCCAACAATCAATAACCTGACATTCAGCCCATTCTCAGAGTACATTGGTACTGACATACTCATCTCGGCCAATCTGTTCTGGCCTAGAAAAGCATGTCTTCTATCCATCCTTTTTAAAGATTTCGTTGTAGCTGTCATTTTGTCTCAGCTAATCCACATGAGGATTCATAATGCTCCTCAACATCCACCTTGGACTAGTGATGGATATTACAAACCCATCTCAGCTACCTATAACAGCCTTTACACTTTTTTTTTTTTTAAAAAGAAACAAGGTTTAGGTAACAATCAAATTAATTGCTCTTTAGCTGATATCAACAGTAGTACTAAAAGAGTTACCTACTTATTCTATTATTCTATGTTTGAAGATTTTTTCACATCAATTTCAAATGCTAACTTGAAAAATTAACCAATCAAGTTTGAAGGATCTCTTTTCAGTTTACAACATGTACCAAGTTATTTTTTATCTTTTCCTTCAAGAATTTTGCATACATCAACTGGACAAGATCTAAATCTCTCTAATACTGCATTTGCTTATTCTTCAGGATTTGAAATGCCAGTGTTCTTTCAGTAATCAAAAAGAAGTATCTGCAGTTGCTCAAAAATGCATGTTATAAGCAAGATATTTTGCTACCCATGTTCCTCCAGTACTCCTAACCAATAACTCATGCAGAAACCTTTTGTTGGAAGGGAGACCTGTCACACCAGCTTATTTCAGAACCTTCCACTTCAAAGAATTTTAATTTCTGTGCCACGCTCTTGCCTTTAACTGTACATTTGAATTTTGAACACAAAACCAAGATAGGTAGAGCTCTTTCAGCCCAAATCTGTATGGAATAACATTTTTCAGTTCTAATTTTCTAAGTGTCCCACTCAAATATATACAGTATTTTTCAAGCCTCCACCCTTCAGTCTAGAGTAACTATTCATCAGCTAGCTCAAGGCAAATGCTCAATACACCCAAGCGTCAGAAAAATCTATTGCAAACAAAACAGCAGCTCCTTCCTATTTGTGCACTTATGCAAGTCACATGTGGAATGAAAATCAGGCAGTGAAACCCAAGTTTCAAGACAAGGTACTGCTGCCTTGTTTTGTCTTCTATTCATTAGCACTGCTTTCTGCCAAGATTTGGCAGCTGGCATAAAAGGTGGCAACACCTGTTTAGATCATGCAGATGAAAGAATCTGTTTTGTCCTTTGGGGATTTTGTATCTCTGTATTGTGACCCCAAAGCCACTCGAGCATAAATCATACGATTCATTTCAAGGAACAGGTGTGACCCTGTAGCCTTCTCTCTTCAGGGACTGCAGTGGACACAACACACACAGAAGCTCGACAAAGCTTTAAGATTTACTTGGAAGTTCCTTGAAGTTTTAAAATAGGACTTGGAATAACTAACAGATCCCTGCTTGCTTTCTGAAGGCATACTGAGCTTCATGGTTGACTATATTCCTGAAATCCAGGGGAGATTAATGGAAAAAATTACTTCCTATAAACCACAACCAAAAACTCAAAAGCCTATTTAGATCCTTGCTATTATTTTGGGAATATCATATTTAAAGCACCAAAATATACTTCCTGGAGAGACTTCTCTCACTTGCAAGCAGAATGCAAAGTCCTCAATTTGTCTGCAGCTCTTGTTACCAAGGAGACCAGGTTTTAAAAAAGGTAGACCCATAATGTTAACGATGCAAATATAAAGAACTATTTATGCCAGTGTAATACTGAGGTTACATTTTAAAAAGGTCTATTTGGACCGCCTGGAGAATTGGAAGAGGAAAAAGGATCAAAATGAAAATCCGGAAGACACATTCACTTGAGTGTATTTGAAGCAGCAGTGCAGAATAAAAGATATGCTTTAAAAGGCAGTTCTGAAGTTTTACAGCAGACATTAGCAGACTAGGTCTGGAAGAGGACATATACAAGTGTCCAAAATGCATGCGAGTCCCTTGCTTATTGATGGTCCAAATTATAGCCAGTATTTCTTTCCAGAACACTCTCAAGCAAATCCATACATGACTTTCTAGCAAGATTCTGAATGGCCTTGCTGTGTCTGAAATACCTGTATCTTCTGAAGGCATATAGCAAGTATACCTAAACCACTCTATTTTTTCAGTAAAACAAATCTTTATTAGTGTTCTCTCACTGCTTGGTCTTAATTTGGGCAAATCAAAACTTCAATTTTTTTCCTGCAGAGAATGGATGATTTTAGATTTGAACATCTATAATACATTACATGTTTAATAACCAGGTCAGCTATGCCATTCATATTCAATACAAGATGTACAAGAAATTTCATTGCATCCACGCAAGCTTTGTTTCTATGAAGTCTGCAGTGCTGTTCCCTTTTACTGGGACTCCTGTAAAAGCAAGGGGCACATGCTTCCAGTACTGAAATAATTATATATGCAAGTTGCCAAACAACTCTCAATGCCCCTTTCTAGTGAGCTCCAGATGTGAATAATATGTTTCCACACTGAGAGAAAGAGAAGTTTTAAAATCTAGGACTAACATCTACCACACAATGATAGCATGCATTCACAACTGTGAATACACAGATGTAACACATAAAATATGTTGGCTTGGGTTTTTTTAAAGCTTCAATATTCATAAATGAAAGAAATTTCTCTTGGGACTGAGGGACTGTGTATAAATAGTGGCTGCAGTCCCACCATGTGTCTTGCATTTCTTCCATAGTGGTAAGGGTGCATTTTAAGAAATAGCTTAACAGCTGTTGCAGTCTCCCTATCTTGTTTCAAGATCCTTTGCTCCATTTCTGTCATTAAAGCACCTATTTGTCTATTGTAAGCAACTTCCTTAACAACACAGCATGCACAAACTACCACAGACTTCACCGCATGCACACGCTGTCACTTAAAAATGTGTGTGCTGGTAGTTCATTGTAACTTCTTCCACTAGAGCTTGCATTCATAGTAATGACAGCCATGGATTGACATCCATGTAAAAGCATGCATATTTGTATCCTATCTGCTGGGTCTGCATGAAGAGATGCAGCTGTTAGGTACATCGAAAACATCCAACTGTAAAAATACAGAACAATTTCTTTCCAAATTAATTATTGATTGATAGAAAGAAGGAAAGGTCTTTCATTCAGGAAGACTTTTTTTTTAAATGGATACTCAATAAAAAAAATTTCAGCAGTAAATCTGAAGAAAAAAAAAAAAAAAAGCCCCCAAAAGGCCTGTGAATGCTTTCAGAGGTGTTTTTTATGAGAGAGCTACTCATATCTGAAGGCAGAGGTTTACAATTTTAAGTTGTGCTTAGTCCCACTGGTCACTTCAAGAAAGAGCAGTAGGAAAGCAGAAGACAACTTTGAAATCAGCCCTATTTTGAAGAAGGTTATGGACTAGAAGACATCCAGAGATGCCTATGTTACCATCTCATTTTGCATTTCTAACTTCATGTGTATTTGACCACTTCTTCAGGTATCAGTAACCAGTAGTCCCAGTCCCATTTTCAAAAACTCAAGTCTTTCTCCAGCTGTGGCTTTATGCCAAAATTTAAATGTTCCTTTATTTCCCCAGTAAGCTTGTTTGTTCCTTGGGAGGCTGCAGAGAGGTTTTCTAAGTTAACCTCTTTACTAAATGAAGACCTGTGCTCTCACAGTTACTCTCTTACTGTGCAGCCCAGATGGCATCAAGAAGGGTCAAACTCTATTTTGTAGAACACAGCCAGAATATCCTGTCAGTCCTTTCTCCTAGATCCCTATAGAAAGGGCTCTTACTGAACAGTTCTAACTGCCCTCACCATACAACAGATCCCCTAAAAGCATGAAAACTCCATGTACACCTTTTTGAAGGAATGGCTATGACTTTACAACATGATTTATCAAAATGCTTCATTAGCCTAATGATCATGGAAAATATCAGTAGTGTGAGGAAAGGAGACAGGAGGTGAGAGAGCAGGAACTTTGGCTCAGTGTAAATTGATAGCATATACAGCAACAGCAGGTTAAAAATAGTCAGGTTGTTTTAAGACCACATACCTGCCATCTCCTGGAAGAAAACATGCACTTTGGAAACACCATCTTACTCTCAGTAGGCTTTCTCATCATAAAGACCATGTGGCATCCCCTTATCTGACTGGACCATGGGATATATTAATAAGAGCTATTCTCACTGAAAACAAAGTAAAATCCTGCTTCTCTTATTAAAAGTGTGACAGGAGAGGTGATAAGACTCAGTCATATTTAATATTCCTGCAGGTGACAACCTACACATCTGAGATATATAGAAATGATGGGAGGATTGAGAAGGAACAAGAGAAAAAAAACCTTATCCCCTGGCCTCTGTTGCTTAATAGTGGAAAAACTGTGAAGCAGCAGAAAACTGACATTATATCAGACTAAGCACTGCATGGGCCATGCAAGTATTTATCATCAGAATAAAACAGTGTGACCCCTGGGAGGAGGCCTTCTCCCCTTCCTGCCCCAGTCACTCATCCTCACCCCTCCACTGCTTCTTCCCCTGCATTCGTGCAGCCAGCTCTGGGGCAGTGAAATAAATCATGCTGGGAAACTAATCCATGTTAAACTAAGCACTCTTCTCATACATGGACATGAACATGTAAGATTGACTCTAATTATTTCTCTATTTACCATGTAGGTGATCTTTCCAATACAAGAGAAAAGAAAGCAATAACCTGAGGACTGGTGGCTGGCAGGGGAGGAGAAGGGAGGGAGACTGTTTTCACCCATTTAAATTGCAGTTACATTGCCCTACTTGCAAATAGAATAGGATCAAAATTACTGACCATGATTAAGGACACATTAGCTTTTAAATCCCTAGATAGCTACTGAATTTTAGACAAATAAGGTAATTATGGGCCAATGGGTGAGGGAAATACCAGAAACCAAGAATAAAAGGGAAAGCATTTGGAGCCTAATGATATTGCTTCATTTCATTGTTCATTTAATTCAGCTGTTCACATCAAGAGAAAACCTGTATGTCTTAATGGTAAGAGGACACATTGCAGTATTTGCCACTCATTTAGATTTATTCTTGTGCTTTGTAGCCTGGTTCTTATTTACCTGTAATAGCACCAAACTCCTACCCCCCCTCCTCACCCTGTACATTTCTCTGCTCTCATGAGACCCCACCTTGAGTACTGCAGCCATTTCTGGGGTCCTCAGTACAAGACAGATATGGACCTATTTGAGTGAGTCCAGAGGAGGGCCACAAAAACCATCAGAGGGCTGGAAGATCTCTTCTATTAAGACAGACAGAAAGATGGGGTTCTTCAGCCTGGAGAAGAGGCAGCTCCAGGTAGACCTTACTGCAGCCTCCCAATATATAAAGGGGGCTTTTAAGAAAGATGAAGAGACCTTTTACCAAGGCCTGTAGTAACAGGACAAGGAACAATGGTTTTAAACAGAGAAAGGGTAGGTTTAGTTTGGACATAAGAAGTTGTTTACGATGAGGGTAGGGAGTCACTGGAAGAAGCTACCCAGGGAAGTTGTGGATGCCCCATCATTGGAAGTGTTCAAGGCCAGGTTGGACAAGGCTTTGAGCAACCTTACCTCATGAAAGATGTCCCTGCCCATGGCAGGAGGATAGAATAGATGATCTTTAAAGGTCCCTTCCAGGCCAAATCATTCCATGATTCTGCTATGCTTTCCAATTTCAAAAGTAAAGTTTTAATTGCCTTTGTGGGGTGAGTAGATAAATACATAAAATTTAATTGGCTTGTGTGCTGGGTGTTTTGGTGACAGTCACCAGGAAAGTGTCTGTTATCTACCAGTACTTCACTTGATCATACCATTCTTATAATACGTAGAAGACTTCAAAGATTGGTCCAGAACAGAAATCAGGATCATGCAGTTGAACTGCTTGATTGTAATTGCCATTCTAATTGCTTGGACTGTGTTCCTTCAGACAGAGTAACTACAAGGTGTTTAACTTCAGACATGAGGCTTAGTTTCAAAGGAAAAAACTTGGAGTAACTTAACCACAGGCCATCCAAGGTCTGAAGTCCTCCCAAGAACTTGCTTGACCACCAACTATTTGGTCCCAACAGTTAATTTCCTCCTCTACCATGAAACTGCACAGACTGTAACCAAGACCAGAGGTGAACATAGGCATGTTAATCATTTGCTGTCCCACAGCTCCACTCGAATAGTAATGTACAAACAACTGACGTCCCAAACCCTTCATCACAAAACAAAGATTTAGGGAATACAGAAGTGGACAAGTTATTGTTAGAAACCCACTTTCAATGATTTGGCTTATCATAGACACCACTGGTTTATTTTAATCTAATAACTTTGACAAGCGCTACCTAATCCCACCAGCTAGAAGAACTACACAAAAAACCTTCAGTAACAGCTTCCTCCCCACCCCCCACCCCGTTTTTACTGGTCACATTGCCTTCAGTGGAGCGTTTCAATTAAAAGATTTATCATATTTTAATCAAATATAATAATTATGAAATATAATAGGCTACACATTTATGAGACAAGTGCTAGTAATATGCAGTTTTATAGCACTATAATAAGAAGCCAGTAAATTACAGGAGCTTTCAGCCAAGTCAAATGATCTGACTGTGCCTGATTAGTCAAGGACCTATGTTAAGAACAAAAGAAGAATGGTATCTGAATATTAGACTTAAATTAGCAAGTTGCTGCTTTCTCTCACATAGCAACAAAACATGACAGCATTACAAGGCAAATACCAGGCTGTGCATTATTAGCTCACAAGAATCATTCCAGTCAGGCCCCTAGTGCATGGGATTATTCTGCATTTTAGAAGACATGTAGGAATATACATGGCTGGAAGGCTAAAGGAACTCCCAAGTCACTATAATCATCTAGAGCTAAACAAAGTTCACAATCTCTATGTTTTTCTCACCCACCAGAAACTCTTTTCAAATGCAATAGTTCCAATTTACTCACTGTAAATTCTGATAGTGGACCACAGTACAGATTTTTTATGCCCTATATCAATTATACTGGCTACCATGCACACATAAGATTTAAAATCCCAGCTTTTTATGAGCCAGTGTTCTGTCAAATAGATTTATTGCCACATACCAAATTTGACATTTTGTAAAAGCAAAAAAGTTACTGGTTCCAACCACCTAAAAGCATAATTTGTAGATATTCCTTTAAGATCTTGATTTAATGTCAGAGCTCCTGACATAATGTAGTTTACCACAATTCATAATAGACCTAATTAGATACACATTTTACTGCCACAACGACATGGGGAAAAGAGCAGTAATTTAACTGTCAGATTAAGAAAGATTCAGCATTGTCCAAAAGTAAAAGTATCCAAGAGCAAGGAAGTTTGACATCAGTGTCTGTATTTCCAGTGCAGGACTGTTGTGTATAGGCTATGCCACATGAATCGGCTACGATGACTCATTCAAATTAGAGCAGTCTGAACACTGTTCCACTTCCTACTCATTAGTGAAGCCCAGATTAATAAGAACTTAGTATTTGAAGAGTTTCCACATTGCTATCTGACAGCTGGCACAAAGAATAAAAATATCTTTTGTGAAATTTCAAGCACTGTTTAGTCAACTAAATCAAGTAAATGATTTACAGCTCACATATTCACTGTAAGACCATAGTAGCTTTTGTATTGAGTCAAATTGAGCATCTCTCCAACAGCAGCCATCAACAAATTTTAAAATATTATCAGTAGACCACATGTACATAGAGTATATGTACACAGAATGGTCTCCGGTATGCCCACCTTTCCTTCCAATCAAATAGTTACCTGACAGTAGCCTGAGTAAAGCTATATCCAAAACAGCTATAGACTTAAAGTCCATGAAGGTTCTCAGTGCCATTCTAAATTATTTTTTATGTCTGTCTTTTGCTTGATTCTATGACAACAATTGCCCTGTTTTGTACCTTTTTAACGTCTTCTCTTATTTAGAAGGACAGAGCAAATGGGGGCCCAAACCACTTACAACATTCAAGACCAAGATATGTAATAAAATGTACAGGCAACTAAACAGAAATATCTTTCCTTTCCCTTTTTATTCTAGTATTCCATTTGTTTTCTTCCTGACACTGCAGCAATATTTTCAGGGAATCCACACCACCACCCAAGACTTTTTCAAGTAAGGAAGGCACCCATTTCTTCATATTTAATTGCAGTTGCTTCCTTTGGCCCATTCCCTTTTCTTTCTCCCTAATGCCGCACTTGGCTAACCTTGAACTCTACCATCACATTTCATCTACCACAGTAAGACAACAGTACTATAAGTTCCCTCAGAGAATGCCAGTAACTTTCTGAGGATCAACTTGCTCTACAAGGCTTCTCCCTGTTTTATATGCCCGTATCTAACAATTCTATTATTTAGTTTCCGCTATTAGGTCTCACATGCAGGATCAGCCTCAGTTCTGCAAGTTCTCTTGATCTTTCCCTCTGGAATACTTTTAGAAAGTTGTGTTTACCTGCAGCCTCCTGCTTTCCTGGAATAAAAACTGCTTATGGATTAGGTTACATACAACACTGATTTTATATCTTCATGCTAGATTTCCATCTCATCCTGTCTACATGCCAGCCAACTGATATAGCTGTTCCAGGTTAGAAATTAAAGAAATAAAGACTCTACATCAGAATAAGTTAATTGTATTTCAAGAACTCAGAGAAGAGGCAAGAGACTCATTCATGTCAAATAGTGTAACAGCAACTGGCACGAGGTACAGTACAAGCTTGTATTCCAGCATGATATTACAATTATAAATTTATCATAGCAATGGCCTGTTCATCACGGATGTCTACAGTTTCTTCCCCCACACTGGAAACAGGGTGCCTCTGCTGCTCTAATCAGTTGCTAGAAGGGTAAGCAACAGGCTATGCTGAAGATAATTATGCCAGTTCACTAAAATCCAGCAGCAGCACACACTAATCCTATTATCAACATCTTGACAAAAATCAAATGAACAAGTGTACAATTATTTTAATTGTTTCCTTTTTCACATAAGGAATGTCAAAAGCTATTAGACCAAATCTATTTACAAAACATTTACTGAATTTGTAAGATTTTGTATTCACATAAAACATCAGAGGATAGAGCGACCACAGTCTTAGCTCTTGCTAAGAGGTCTGATCCAGCCTTTCAACCAGAATAACTTTCTGCTTATTAAAATAATTCTGTGAGACAGCAGTTAGTTCATTTCAAACATTTTTGCCTAGGATAGGATTTCCGAAGGCCATGCTATTTACCTGGTTATCATGGAGGCATTCCAACTGCTTCCCCCACCACTCCTCACTGACTCACCCCAGCCTCGGGCAGGTCTTTTTGGAGGAGCTACACTGTTCACCTCAGCCTACCCAGCAGCAGCACCACATCTTTCTTGCTTTATTTCTAGAACCTAACATAGATATAAGCAATGCTGTGCAGGACAAATACAGAAAGGTAATAACTTTAGCAACTCACCTGGAAGGACAGAGGGCTCGAAGTGCACCTGAAACAGCAAGACTGCATATTAACGATTTAAGTGCCACTAGCCTGAAAGACTGAACTCATTCTACCCGTATCACATGTGGGATGTCCTTTTTAACAGAGTCCTGCATGGTGTGAACATGCAAACTGGGAAGTGTCCAAGTACCCTTCACAATGCATTCAGTTCATGTGGCAGTAATAAGTTTTGGACCTCAAGTACGTGCTTAGGGTGTGAATAAACTAATTAACTAAAAAACCCATTAAAATCATAATGGATGACAACCATAGAAAAACTTGCATCGTTAGTTAACTATTTAACATGCAGAAAAGGAAGCTGCAGAACAAAAAAGACCCAACATATTTTCACCTAGGTACTTGACATCCAAATTCAATCTGCTTTCTCTCATACTACTCAACTAATTTGAGACCTATTGAATTGTTTATAAGATATAGTCTCCTTGTAGGAAACATACCTACTGAAAGGACCACCACCAGGTATTACCACCATATAAGTTTGTTAGTGATTACTTATGAGGTAAGATGCCTACACAATATGTTTAAGTGATTATGTCCATTTTTGTTTACTAAACTTATTCTTTAGATCTTGCTGCAATTTTGAGTTATTTTCAAATACTGAAAGCATTTCAGTACTCATTTTTTAGTATTTTCAAATACTGAAAGCACAAGAAATCAAAATTATTTTTTTATCTTTTGCTCTGTTAAGAACTACTATTAGACCTGTTTCACATATTAACTGGACAAGAGGAAGTAGTCTCACAAACTGAGTGATTATCAATGCCACTGAAGTCAAATAAAAATTTGACACCCAAAAAGGTCTGCTTTGCTCAAGCTTCTTGCCCAGCTCCTCTAATTGCACACTGAACCTGTTGAAGCACCCAGTCTTCATTGGGCATCTTCTTCCACTATACCCAGTGAACATGTCAGCCCCTTAAGACCTCCCACATCCACACAAACACAAAGTTGATATGCAAGCTCTGACAGTGGCTCCAGAAAACGAACCACTGTTTTAGTTTTGAGAATTTTTACTGTTATTGACTAAAAATGTCTATTGTGTACTGCACACTGCTAACACATAATTGATTCTCTGGGACAGCATCACGGACAACTCAAGCTGCTTCAGCCCTCAGTAGTCTGTTCTCCCACCTGCTACCAAATCCATTAACCAAATGTGTTGACAACCTCAGATACCATGCTGGGTGTCAGTGCCAAAAGGAAGGAAAAGATCTAATATTCCTACAGCATTCCCCATGTCTAACTGATTCAACCCTAAAAATTTACATTTTTGCTGCATAATTATCTTTATTCTACCACTTGGCATTAGGTGGTTACAAACAGAAAAGTTTTAGAGGTAAGTACTTTTATTTGAGATTGATATAGAGGCTCCAAAAACCAAGATCAAAGTTTAGGACACAAGAAGCAAATTAGTATAGAGAAACAGATTCACTTGGAGCCAGGACAAAGTCTGCTTCAATTTCAAAGGAAACTTTATACTAGCCTGTTCCTTACACAGCAGACCCTAGTGTGTGTCTTAGCACTCACAGGTCAGCATTATACATCAGCAAAAAAAAAAAAAAAAAAAAAAAATCAAGTACATGGTTACTTTTCAGTGAACATGCATTCTCAAGGACAATCATTATGCTTGTTGCCTTGATATAACTAAGCAAATTAAGATTTAGAAAAGACACTGATCTCCTAATATTTATAAAGAGCATTTAAGGAAGTCAGATATGTAATTTTGCAGGTACTTTTAACAACCTGCAATTATTAACAGTTGGGCAGCCTGTAGCACATTAATGATTTTTTTCTTCACACTCACTACTGATGGGGAAACTTAGATCTTTAAGGTTAAAATACTAATAATACTAGCTTTACAGCAGGTTTAGAAGTATACTTATAGTAGACAGGAAGATGAGCAAAGCATATAAATGTAAGGGGAAAACAGGAAAAGAAAAAGAGCTCAGTAAGGAGTGAAAGGAGAAAGAGAAACTTGTTTAGAATGAGTTAGATAGAAATAATTTTAGGATTGAATTAAAATGACATTTCTTACTCACTACTTCACAGCCTAGGTAGGCACATATGGATCTAAAAGGAGCTGAAGATACCTTGTGTTTTACTTCTGAGAAAAGCTGCTTAGCAGTTACCTACAAAACTGGGAAATGAATGCATCTTATGGTAATCAGGAAGCATTTTAAAATTGTTAAGACACTTCAGAAACAGGGAATTATTATACAGTATTCCTCAGGACAGTTTTTCCACATGGTTACTTTTATCTGCGTGAAAGACACATGATTTGACAATCCATGTGCTAACGCTAGATATTCATTTCTTCATTTGCATTGACATTTTCAAGTACAAAAACATCAATAAGTGCTATCAGAGTTAAGGCTTGGAACATATTCAGACCTAGGCAAGTGTTATACACAAAGCTGAAAAATTAATATAATTGGAAGTTATATTATCTTATATCTTACCTTATCACTATTTTACATTTAAGATTAAAATTATAGTCTAAGAGTTGTTATTGCTCTAAATTAGGGCAAGCAAAGGGAAGGCCACAGGTCAATAAGATCACCATGTATCTATTGAATTTTTTTGCAGTGTAAGAAACAAAAGATTAATATATTAAGGTGCTACCTAGAATCAATACTCAGTGTCCTTATAGCAACACAGAAAACATCTTCCAGGGAAATGCAGAATTATGCTATTAGACTATCTGTTTGTGAAGTATAAAATTGCTAAAAAAATACCTAAGATTCATCAGAAGAGTGCAGATAAGCTAACAAAGTTATTTTTCATGAAGTCACCTACAACCAAAATATTTCTTAAATAGCATATACTTTCAAAGCGGCTATTTTAAACACTTGTGCATATATACAATATTCAGGGTAGAACAGAATTTTCAGCAGCCCAATGCAATTCCATGCGCACTTAAAGCTTATGAAATCTGAGGGCTGATGCATATTCTTTTGGCCCTTTATGTAGGACATTCATGACTTTCATTAGCTAATCTATGTAGCTATTCTAGATACTTCAGCTTATTTGATTTAAATACAGAATTTCAAGTGTACTGTTTTTCCTTTCCCTAAAACACCCTCCTTGCATTTCTTCCTGTGCCTACCAAACTAATGGAAAAGTTGACTACCACAGAGTATTGATACCGCATCATAGAACAGAGCCATGTCTGAACT
>JAOBAS010000029.1:12088063-12119244 GCA_025311575.1 Elanoides forficatus
TTATTCTGTTGCTTTTATGCTTGCAAATATTCTTACCAGCTACAAAGGCAGTTAGTATCTTAACATACCATAGGAGTAAGCATGTCAGAGAAAAAGGTAGAATCACATAAATGAACACACTTCAACTAACACAAATAACGTCCTGTGTCACTAAACCCCCACCTCTTTCCTAAAGGCTGCTAGGACCCTTCTAATTTTTACTGCATTACCTCCAAAGTACTGCTAGTTGAATCTAATTTCGCTTTTCATTTTCATTCCTCAGTCCCACCGTGGCCCATCACATAGAAAAATTAGTTCCTATGTGTCTTTTTCTCTCAGACTTGACAGCTCAATATGTGGGGTTAGCCTTAAGCCAATGCTATAATCCCGAGGGGGTTCCTCCTGCGACCGCCACCCACCACAGCTCCATACCCACTTAGCACATCCCACCTGCACTCTAGTTAAGGTATTCTTTCCCTTCCCTGTCCTGTGTTTGGCAATGCCAGAAGAAATTTTTATTCTTGTGACAGTCTGGCCTTTTGCAACACAATATGCTTACAACAGAAATCACTCACAGCTCAGCACGGTCTGGGCAGCGACAGGACCTGGAGGGTAAGCACAAACGGTGCAGATGAAGCCGCAGCAGTCGCCTCCTCTTCTCTCTTGGTTGAAACTTATATTTGCTTCATCAGGTTTGTAGATGGACATTCAATCAGAAAACCTGTCTTTCTGAAATGAATCTTTTAAAAACTCTTTTTAACTTCTTCTCAACTCCAATCAGTTTAAATCTATGGCCACCTCTTCCCTCCATTTTGGTAAGATTAACCAGTTCCCCTCTCTATTTCAAGGTACGGTGGTTCCTCAGGTCTCAATTCTGTATTGTGATGTCTTAATGCGCAAACTTGTTTCTACCCTTTGGCAAGGATTCATGTAGCGTAAAGATATTTTCACTAAGGTAACATAAAAGTCATTACGAAATTCCAGGTGTCTATTTAAGTTTTGCCTTTCAGCCTCCAAGTCATGATTTAAGAGATGATGAGGTTTATTTCATTAGCATTATAGAAATTACATATCCATAGTTCAACTATTAAACCAATTATAATTTTAAGTGGTGGTGGTTAATCACTAGAAGTGGTAGCACTAACTTCCGACAAACTGGTTGTATGGCAAGAAAACTGAGTGCACTGTCTTATTCTGTCTGTCTAACACGAGCCTGTACAAACACATTTACTTTAAGCAGCATGCAAGAAATGTGTCTAATTTGACATCCCTAGAGCCTGGTCTGTGCCGCAGACTAAACCCTGGACACAGCTTTGCAATGCTATTGGAAACTCCCAGAGTGAGGTTATTGCTTGGGTGTCTAATTCAGTGTTCCTTCCCTATAGCCTCAAACCGTAATATTCAGTGTCACAAAGTTCAAAGTCTGTAGTTCTGTTACAGACTAGTGTTCTGATCAACAAGGGGTCATGCTGTCAGTCAATGCTGTCTACCATTTAAGCCCTGAGCTGCAACTCCCCTTCAGAAACCTGTGAACCGATGTGCATCTCTCCAGCTTTGCACTCCCAGCTACTGGAAATTACCAAATACTGAGTTAATCTGTCACAAGTCTCAAAAAGTCCTTCCAAGGATGAGTTACGCTTCCTATGAAAAATTCTAACTAACTGTCTTATGTCTACAATGGCTTGATGTAACTTTAGTTCTCACCTGCGTTTTCATCAATATTCAAGAGCCATCTAGCGAACACAGGATGTCTCACCCTCAGTTTTTCTGCTATGAAAGATGACAATGTATTCAGCTGGTTGAGGTTAAGGGAGGGTCTGTCATATGCAGACATGTATATATAGGGCATTCACATATGGCAAGAGGAAAGTGTGATAGCTACCATTTAAATTTCGGCTTTAAGTATGATTTCAGGCTATGTCAAGTATAAGACAGAATCACAAAAAGAGTGACCAAGTGCTATCCATGTGGTTTTGAAATGGAAATATAATCACAACTGAAAGTGCCAAGCAATATTTGTCTACAGCCACAGATACCTTAGCCACAGTTAAGTAGGTCTTGCCAAGGTCCTTGAAAATAGGCCATGTTGGCTCTCACAATCTGAAAGGGAAATCCAGATTAATATAAAGCTCTTTATCACTCTGTCTCTGTTCACAGTCAGTATGAATTCAGTTTTTCAACTTTTGTATTTATAGCACGCAGGACTTCAACCACAAGAAGCAACTTCCGGTTCTGCAAAGGTGTCTGAACTGTGATGCTTCTGTTATCTGAGCAAAAGTTGTAACTTCAATAGTCTTCAAATTCTAAAATAGCTTGAATATGCTCCTCCACTGATGAAAATAAAACAGTTACGAGTCTGACATGATATAGAAATAAAAATTATGGAGAACTGAGCATTTAGCCTAGAAATTCGGTTTGAATATGTTTTTAATGCTTTTGATTGTATTCACAGTTGTTCTCCTTTTTCACCTAAGGATATTAAGGACTCTGAGTACTGAAAAACAAGCAGTTACCACAATAGCATGGCAGGTCGTCTCTCAAAACCAGCAACACAGATCATATATTTAAAATGCCCAGCTAAGGTGAGATACTGTGGGATGGTCAAGGGCTACATTTTGTCCAGTGACCAATTCTTCTGTGAGTTTCGAGTGCACCATCAGAGGTGCTGGGTCCTTTCCATCACATACCACAAAGCACATTTTCATTAGCTCTGCGGCAGAAGTGTTTCACACATGGTTCTGAGTTGTGTTTGAGGGGATCCCGCAGCTCATCCTGAAATGAACTAACAACTTTTTACTAGTTAGCAGTCTGCTTTTGCTGCAGTACAGTTAATAAACATGCCACCTCTTAGTGGATGGGTAACAGTGTGCCCATCGCCTTTCCCATTTTTGGGGGTACCAGATTTATATACATTTCTGACAAACAATGTGACTATAGATAACAGGACATAACACCATCTGTTCAGAACTGAGATTTTATCTGCAAAATCAGTTTATGTTGTGCAGCTGATTCTTGTCATGCGTTATCTCAAAACTTTTAATATTTAACTTTGGCTTTAGCTATGGGCACACTCATGAGGTGCAGTTTTGTGACTCTGAAAGAAGCAGATCAACAGTTAGTGACTGGCTGAAGTTCTATATTCAAGAAAAGACAAGTAATTTCCATGCAGCTCAGCCAGTAGCTCTCTGCAGTTTCTGTATGTTAGCAGTATTGCTAGTCCTACCAACCCTGCTAGAAAATATCATCTAGAATGTTTTCCTGTATTGCTCTATTTTATACCCCCCGAAAGATATTCAGAAGATCATGATTTTCACTCTTTATTAGAAATTACTTGTCAAATATTTACTTACCAGCGTATACTCCCTAACCCTTATTATATAGGTTAAATAGTTTAACAGTGCATGGTGCATATTTATTTTGCTCTTCTCCCTTTCCTTCTGACTTTTAAACATTTTACCTTTACAGGGACTGTAAACTCAGAACTGTGATTCAGTTTCAGTTTTGAAGCCTTTGGGAGGGCTAAACTTCTCAGTAAGATTGCCTAAGCGTTATTGGCAATGTGTTCTTGCAAGGAAGAGCAGTAACCAGTCTGTTTGAGCATATCGATTACCCAAATAGGCTACTATAATACTTTTCCCTACCCATGTATAGAGTATCTCACCAGCCAAATACCAATCTATCTCCTAGAAAGAGTAAGACTAGAAAAAAATAAAGTTCTTGTATAGCTAGGTTAAATTGTTAAGTTTGGATAATCATGCTTAAAACAGAGCGCTTACCATAAGTAGACTGACACCTTCAGCAGAGCTTGGAGAAAAAGATCCATATTTCCCTGAGCAACAGGGATTATTAATCCCAAATTCTTGCTACAGGCATGTCCAAAGAAGTGAACACTTGTTATGTAGATCTTTGCCTATGATTCACACTGCTTTTATTCTGACAGCATCAATCTTAGCCAGGTGGCAGAAGTGCTGCTGCTCTGCAGACTGAGTCTCAGGGAACTGATAAAAGCAAGCGAGCTGTACCCCCCCGACAATGAGGATTCTTTCCGTGTTAGCTGGGTTCCCGCTACAGTCCTTGGACTGTCCCACAGGCTGTATGCTATGAGCACACCTCCTGCCTTTCCTTAGGTCTAGGAGGGCACCATCGCCACAATTACTTTCACTGTCATCATGCCTGGCTGGCATTGTCTAGGCATTCGTAGAATGAATTTCATACATTTCTGTTTTAGGCTATATTGTCAAGATGGAACAGATAGATACCTACAGCTTTATCACTTCCAGCAGCAGACTGCTGGGTTGGCATTTACTGATCAAAAGAAACATCGCCTGAAGAATTTCCTCTGTCCAAAGATAAAAGGAATACAATACTTTCATGGTAAATTTGTCTGAACGTGTTCAGTTGCTATTCTTCAGCCATGAAATAAGAAGCTGTTTGTAGAGATCATATTCCCAAACAAAGTATACTGTGGGAAGAACCAGATGCTCAAAGGTAGTTAAGTAACATATCTTTATTGTAGCTGTCACAACATTCCCAACTGGAATATATTTTCACAGCTCCCTACACGCTGAACTAGCTTCTGCAGCTATTTATCACTTATTGGTCAAGCAAGTGCAACCCCTCTCCTAGAGTCCATACATAAAAGGCATACAAGTGCAGGGTTTGTTGCCCGTGTAATACGTTGTTCAGTGGGTCAGCAAGGGATCCCCATCATTAAGGACTGAAGCTGCAGCTGCTGTGAGGATTAGGAAATCTTCAGCTGAGAGTCAGCTTCTGGAGGCAGTGTGAGTTTTTCTTTTACTGAATTCAAAAGGCTTTTGAAAGCCTAGGGGCTAGTACATCTCATCTCAATGGCTTTTATGACAACATTTAAACAAAGAAAGTTTGCTTTCATGTTGAGTATTTGCAACAGTTTCAGCACAACTGAGGACTATCTTTTGTTACCTTAGTGCCAGGTCTCTGCTGGGGACTCCTAGCAGTCCCTCTGAAAATCCCATCAGTGAGAAACTCAAGAAGGCATTCAGCTCAGGAAGGATTTGGGGGAATGAGCACCTGTCACTCTGCCTCACTGTTGTGACTCAGGGCTTTGCTCCTCTAGTATTTTCACATAAAATATGCACGTGCTCAGGTTCATAGCCTTTGAACCTCAGCTATGAGGCCAACTGCTCGAGTTATTTAAAACCCACCAGAGAAAGCAGAAACACTACTACTCCCTGCCAGCTGGAGACTTACTCAATTCATTTACGCTTCATTCCAGCACACTATATTTTCAGGTAAGCCAGCCATACAGCAGAGGTGACATTTACCAGGTCATACTTTGGTTTTGCTCTTTTAGGTCCCTTTGATTTTAACTGGGAGTTAAATACCTCAAGAGCTTGTCAGTGGTCATGAGTACCTGTCTTCCAGCCTTCCGTCTTACTAAGAGTCCTTGTGCGATTGTTTGCTTTAATATATCTCTGCCTGTCAAACAGAAAAATGGCTGCTTGTAGCAAGTTAAATCAAGAATAAAACAAGAATGAGTGGCTCAGCTGTCAATGCGACTACTGCCTAATGTCATAGCAACCGAATTTATGTATTTTAAAGCTTTCATGGGGACCTAAAGAGGAAATCCTGAGCTTTAAACAGAGCAACGCTAATTGCAGTTAGGTACATTTAAACACTTTTCTTATATGCGAACACTTGCAATATATGATCTTATCTGCTTGCTTGAACTTCTTCATGAGACCCAGGAGCAGCCTGCATTTGCACAGCAAGATAGACACAGGGAAGTCAGTTTTATAATCTGCCTTTCTTCATTCTCCTGTTTCCCAACTTTCCTAAGTTTTACTCATTTATTTAACCTTCCATCTTCCTGTGTTTAGCTGGGAGACACATTAAATGCAAGGACTAACAAACTAGGGATATAGTCCAAAAACCAAGCCTTTAGTTGCCCAGCTGCAAATACTATGCCTCTTGGGATCCAGCTGAGATCCAGTCTTCCTCAGCCTGCACAGACTCGCTGCCTAATACTTCTCAACTGCCTCAGTTGTGTTGGCAGCAAAATGCTTATAAATATTTTGCTGAGTTGCAATTATTTTTATAAGTATGGCACATACGTATGTACAGCTTGCTGACTGGCATTGGGAAAACAAAGGGAAGAAATAGTTTAACCCTTATTATAATCAGAAAGCTCACCAGTACTGTTGCTTAAAACTTCCTCATCACAAAAGCATGTGGTGAATCTTACCAAACCATTGCCTTGCAAGTATTTTGACTTAAACTGTAGAAAAATATTTCAAGATTTAGAAATCCTGTCATATCGATTACACCAAATTTTAGCCCTTTTGTGTGTATACACAAAACAAGTTGTATTGCATCAGGGGAACTTAACCCATCTCGGTACAAGTTTATTCAGATGGCTGCAGCTGACATACATACATTTACCTCCTTTACCTTCTCCTGTGCCTTTAGAAACAGTGTTTTGCCCTAAAAAGTAACACAATACTATTAAAACAAATCCTGAGAGTATAATTTCTAAAATGTGGCTACTGAAGGCAGATGACATGTTTCTTAGGGAAAAAAAAAAATATATAGTCCAACCAAAGATTAATCACATTTGGGTTAAACTAGGTACAACTTTTAGTCCTGCAAGCACTATAATTCTACAGCTGAGAAATCATATTTAAGTTTTGTACTGCAATACACAGTTTCTGTTTCAATATTTCCATTACCTTTTCCCCAATCTGTAGCAATTCCCCAGACTGCAAGTGTTTGCCCTAGACTATCTTTTTCTATTATTTCTGTTCTATTCTTGCCACAATTAATTTATTATAACTTAGATAATTACTCCTCCCTCCACCCTCCCGCATGATGCATTACCATCTTTGAGCTCACCCTTGCAGATCTGCAGGTGCAGATAGGACCAAAAAGAGTGAGCCCAATGCTTCCCACATCACACCTGCTGCACATGACGAGCACAAAAACTGTGCACATGCACCAAAAACAGAAGCTGTAAATCTCCATAATCTACCGCTGAAAATTTTATTGTCAGCAGACCCTTCCACGTCAGACTCTGTCAAACATCATGCCAGGATCTAGACTGAGAATATCTGTGTGTTCTTTAGCATAGACTTGTTACCTAACAGTATGTTTTTTCAGGGCATTTTTTGCACAGCTACGTGGTGTTTTTTCACATAGCAGACGGAGGTTGAGAAACCCGGTGTGTAAGCCTTTACTTCACTCTGTGCATACCACTCCAAGCCTTGTAGAGGTTCAAGTATAGTGCTTTTGCAGAGTGTTCCCTTAAAAGGATTTTTTTTCTATTTACATTATATTGTTCTGATGAATATTAAGTGGTTTTCCATTCATAGTACTCAGATTTTACTAAAAAAAAAAAAAAGTCCTAAAATGTAAGGGTAAGAACCAATAAGTCTCTAGTTGATTGCAATTATTATACCTTCTTTCTTTATTACTAACTCAGCATAAATATATCCTGATTCTCAGTATGGGTGATGAAGGGTGAAGGAAGCAATAGAAACCACAGTGCTTACAGAACTCCCAAAGACTGTTTTCAGGTTTTGTTGCACCAGGCCTGCATTTTGTCAACTACATAAGCAAAAAAATAAGTTCCCTCCAGCATTGATTAGCAATAGTATTCATAAATAGATTCTTTACTCTGACTTGTGTTTGCTGAAGTGTCATTTCAATTTCTCTTGCAAAATCAGTCTCTAATATTTAGCCACCAGAAAGGACCATATTAAACAAAGAATACCTTGGTTGACTGGCCCCTTCACTCTTTAGTATTTTGTAACTAGCAGTTTCAAAAAATGCAGTTGTGGAAGCAGAACACTACTTTTCACCATTTTTTTCTAATTACCACCTACAGAAGTGGTACCGTAGTTCTCAGTCACACTGGAGCGTTCTCTCTCAACACTCAGAGGCCTTTCTCCAGCCAGGCAGATTAATACACTTTTCCAGTACCTTTTGGGTTTTTCCTATAGAAGAAAGCAATTCTTTTTGCATTCCTCTTTGTGATCAAAATTAAACCTGTCCAAGTTTTAAGATTCAGAATGACTTCATTTTTTAATTAAGACATTACACATGGGAGAGAAGGCTTTCCTTGGAAACATGGTTCAGTTTGTTGCTAGCACAACAGGGTGCCTGAGACCTAGTGAAGTGAAGGAGGTCCTAATTATATAGCCCAGTGACAAAATACCACTCCGTTCAGGGCAAGGCAGAGAGATGAAAAGGTTAGGATGACCTTTTCATCCCTTTCCTGCACCAGTCTTAGATAACCTCCAAAAAGGAGAGTTGAAGTCTGTATTGCTTCCAAGAGGGACCAAACTGGAGTGAGAGCAGCAACCTTAAATGACCTTTTGTTGAGAAGGAGAAAGGTTATCAAACCAAAAGGTGAGAGGTTATTTACTTTTATCTTTGAAACAAAACACGTGTAACTCGTTCATATGATACTTAGCATCAGATTGTCTCAACAGTTTACTTAAGACACTTTTGATCAGTATTTAACTGATCAAAGTTTTAACTCAAGTATTTAACTTTGCATTTACGACATAAGGTGCCTAATTAGTTGAAGAGTTTCTTGCTGTGTGCAGCTAACATTTCTTTACAAATCTAATCATTTTTTGCTACCGAGAGACAACATTTCAAACATATGTTGACACCAAAGTCCTGCCTGCCTTAAGCTTTGGTTGGGGATAAGATGCAATACAGGATCCTGCCCATTTCTGAGAGGGAAGAGGCAGAGAATTTACGTACATCATGGTAAAGAAATAAAAATCAGAAATCTTAAAGAAATTCTTTTTGACTCCTTTGACATATAACAGAAATATTCCCTCCATGGGCCATCTTTGCTAGAGAATACAATTGCACTGACAAAAATCAGGCCAGTAAGACAATGACTAAGAAGGTGTGAAAAGGCAGATAAAATGTTTAATTTTTACTACAGAACTTTCAACATAGTAAGTTGCGTGACAGCAAGCAACTTCATGCACTATTTCATTTGTGGAGTTTTTTTAAAAAATAATTAATCCAAATGAACATGTCTGTAACTTGTCTTTTGCCTTTCTTTTAGTACATGTACAATTTCAATATGTTCATTTCCTTATCTGTTATTATTCTGACACCAGTGCATCATTAATTAATGGCAACATGATTTTCAAGTTGCAGACTGAGGACTAGCATGCAGTTAATCAGAATATGTATAAGATTTTCCTTCACTGAAACAATGCCTAAGGTATCATATTCAAGAAAGCAAAGGGTACTTGCTAATTCAAACTTAAGATAACTGTTCATTAATTGCTGCCTGTGTGAGATACAGCAGAAGATTTATTGGTTTTCTTGTAGCTTAAATTCTCTAATGAGTGTAATTAGGGAATAGTTTTTACTAAGTTCTTCATTTATTAAATGTACCTGTTCCTTAGAAATGCCGGAGAAGCTTGCTACATGGATAATAACCTTAAAGTAATTAAAGTTGATATGAGCCTATCAGAATTCATTTTCTAGTGAGATAGTATTTACTCTGGTCCTAAGGCCCTTCTAGTTCATTTTCTGTGTAAGATTTTTGATCTGTGCTCTTATCATTTGGGAACATGTCTGAGCAGTCAGCTAAGAACACCTCCCATCAAAAGACTCACCTCATGTGGAAGCAGAACTGATTATTTTTTCCTGCTCGTTCTATTGCTCAGAAGAAAATATGATGCATGACATAAAAGATTCAACTCTTCAAGCTTCAACAAACAATCTATGGCACGAGAAAAATTCATAGCTTAAACTTCCAGTTATTAGTTTCCACCTCTGTTTCTTGATTTTGCTTCAGGAACTTACCAGTAAGAGTTTGCAATGGAAAAAATTTCCTCTGCATATATATTTCCTCAAAGACCCTGCCAGTGAGGAGACTTCATATGGCAAATATTTCTGGAGATAAATTCTTTAAACCCTGGCCCTGTGGAGATACACAGAAAGGAGGAGAAAGGGAGAAAAAGGAGCTGTGTAACTAAAGGAATATTTCCCAGCACAAGTTGCAAACATCAGGCCTGTGGCAGTAGCTTGCAGGGGAACTGACTGCAACTACAAGCATCAGGAGTGTGCCACAGCCTTTCAGTAAAGTTGCTGAAACCATCCCGTAGAAGTGGTGCATTAGCACGCTGTTCTGGGACACCCCTCCACCGCAGCAAAGAGGCATCAGCAGCCTTGCTCTCACACCTGGCTCTTGGCCAGGGGACCTGCAACCCCGTGAAAACCCATCTCCCGAAGAACATAACCCTGGCAGCTGCCCAAGGAATGTGGTCTCCTGCCATACCTCAGGCTGACATTATGCACAGAGCAGCATGAGGACGGGGTGACTGGATCGGCTGTGCCCAGGTTAGCTCCAGGAGCTCCAATAGACCTGACGGTACAACACCTTTTTGGTAAGTGTTTGTAAGAAACCCGTTCCCGAGCAAATCTGTTGCACCCATGGGCAACGGAGATGGGCTTTCCCCAGGTGAAGATCACAGTGCGTGCCCACAGGCTGGCAGGACTGTAGCATCATTGCCCCTGCTGCTCTGACAAAAGGCTCTCTAGTGCCAAACGTGATGAGAAGTGATGTCTGCAGTACATAACTGAGCAGGGCTGGGGGCAAGAATGTAATTCCCTCTTCGCTTGCGAGGCCCTGAGAGAGCTCCTATCCTCGCTCATCTCCAGCACTACCGAGAACCTCCGTTAGCAGAGATTTCAATTCATTTTAGATAGGGTTGCCAGTGGTTTTCTAGTTACGTGACTGAGAATAGAAACTTCACTGCCCTTCCAGCTTCCCTATAGGCCTACTACATCTCAGATTTGAAATCTACTTTTGAAAAGCCTTGGTATTTGTATACACTTCTTCCATCAGTAATTTCTTGCTGCTGACAAGAAGAATGAACTCTTAATTCAGGTTTTCTTTGGAAAGACACGTACAAGCTAATGACATTTTTGTTTCTGAGTATTATTCGTGCCCAGTCAGACACAAGGTCATTTTGCTCTCTTAGTCTACTACATGGATATAGGGTTGCCTCCTGCAAGCTTCTTCAAGATAAAAATAAAACATGCCTGCTCCCCATTAGTTTGCATAGTGACAGTATCTCAGAGCTAGCTATTTGCCTACCAATCCAGAAATTCTTCCACTTAAAGCACCTCCAGCTTGTATAACAGTCATTATAGGAAAAAACCAAATCTGAAGCCATACCTACAGAGGAGCTTACCTCACAGATTTCACATACAGCTGAATAGCAGAGAGGTCACACGATTAGGAGTTTACCTGAGAAAAATCATGTACCACAGGAAATTTACTGTGGCTTCCATGTCTCACAAATAAAGTCTCTTCAACACAGATATTTCTCCTGACAGGAAGCAATGAATTACTGAAATCCAAATCTAAACAATGCTACTCCAGGACACGATTTAGGATAAAGTCAGACTTGGGAATCCCTACATAGACATTATATATACACTTCAGTTTAAAACACTGAAGGCATCATCTTTAACCCTTTTAATGACTTACGTGAAACTGTGCTTCTGAAAAAACATACAACTTTCTTAAGCCTAACCATGGATGTAAAGTCTGTGCCCGGTGATCTACAGACTCTGCTAGATCTGAGTCAAGAGAGATGAGTCAAGAGAACAGAAGAACACAGTCATAATTATAGTAATTCAGAGAAAGGGTCCATTTAAGCTAGCATCCAGTCTGTAACAGTGGTCATAAGTGGACACCAAAGCAAAA
This sequence comes from Elanoides forficatus, assembly GCA_025311575.1. Classification (NCBI taxonomy): domain Eukaryota; kingdom Metazoa; phylum Chordata; class Aves; order Accipitriformes; family Accipitridae; genus Elanoides; species Elanoides forficatus. Next base: position 12,099,771 of record JAOBAS010000029.1, read on the forward strand.
AAAAATACAAGGAAGAACAAGGAAAGGGCAAAACCAAGGATCATAACTTTCATATTTCATTTACCTTGCTTAACAATGAACAACAGTTGGAAGGAAACCACTTCAGCAATTCCTTGCTGTGGATGTTCCTGTAACTTCTACATAATCCAAAGCTACTAAAGCTACTAACTGTATGCACTATATATTTTTATCTACTGCAATCATTTCCCTGGGAGATTATGGGACATAAAGTCTCTGGGACATGTGATTGTGCTGCAAGAGGTGAATACTTGGCTTCCACCTGGTGCAATGTTATCATCAAACTGAACTGCTTTCCTCACTTACTTTATCTGTTGAGCAGATGTATCTTTAATGAGACATCATTTACTCATTTCATGCTCAGGGCAGTAGCATTTACCCCTACATGATGCTGATTTTAGAAGGGAGCAGCCTTTTAATACGCCACTTCTGTTTGCTTTTGGCTCTTTAAGCCTGGATGCAATACCTAGTTTTATCTGAATAGTGCAAATTTTTCTTACTCAACTAGTGCATACAAAGCTTAGGAATCCTGAGTCTTTAATAAAATTCATCACAAGTTTTTTTCAGGTTGGATTTTCCCTCCATTGGTGGGATTCCTTTTCCAAGTGTTAGTGATAAAAGTAGTTTTTAAAAAATCACTTTTAAAAAATCACTTTTAAAAAATCCAGTTCAAACTTCAATATGTTATGTTGCAAATATCAAAGATTTGCTACTGCCATTGGAAAATTACCCCTTGATGAAAAGGTCTGATGTGTTCCCTCTAATTTTGTTTTCCTCTGTGCCCTTGCCAAGGGAATTAAACAAAGAATAGGGACAGCTGATTGAAGCACAGTATGTTCAAAAATTAGGCATTGTACATAATATGTTTTATCTTAACATTTTATTCTAATGCTTGTTCATGACATTGCATTTTTATGTTCTCTGGTTTGTTCTAAAAGTAATCTTCGTTAGAGCAATATAAGATGTAATTTAATATGTTTTCTCCAGTCATAATGCCTTTGCAACTTGAAGACAATAGTTTCAATATTCTCAAGATTTCTTTAGCAATCTAGTACATTCTCATTCATAGTCACAATTTTAAAAAAACCTGGACATTAGATTGAGTTTTGAAACCACACTCACCGAAGGCATTGGAGAAGAAAAAGCATAGCCACTGTATTACAAAAGAGTTTGTGATTACAGATTGCTAAGGCTGACTTGAAAGCAACCAGCTCAAACTGTCATAAATAGAGGTGAACATGCATGAATTATTCCCCAGGCAATTCTAGCTATACATCTTTTCTGTTAGCCTGGATGATTTCCTATTTCTTTAATCTAAAAACTGTCCTTTCCTGCAGTTGTTAAGGTGGTATCTTTTGCTAATAAAAGCAATTTTGTCATTTGGAAAGGAGTTTGTTTGTTTAACCAGGTTACATTTTAAAATCGGAATTTTCTGTCAGCCGACATCTCATTAACACATACGTAACAAACACAGCAGTATAATAGGACAAAAATATGAAGATTTTAATTGGTATTTTTGTTCTGTCATTAGCAACTTTCTTGGGACCTACTTGCCTGTAAGCCAGTATTACATTCTTATCAAGGGGTTTGATACACTAAGCTTTGGGTTGCTATTAAAATTGTCAGACTAAATCAAGACAAAGATCTAGCATAAAGCACTTAATGTTCAGCTGTAGCAAAATAGCAGAACAATTACTAGCCTACTTGTAAGATGTACTGACAACTATGCAACCCAGCTTATTAACTGGCAAAGGCAGTTGCTTTAAATGCTTCACATGGACAGTATTTTTCAGAAATCAAGACAACAGCCAGAACTTGGGTAGTTTCTTCATTTTAATTGTCCAAATAGTATACTACTTTAATGTCAATTGCTGATAGTGGTTTTTTTCCACTTAATTACATCAAGAAATAAACAAGAGTTAATTAAACCATTGTTCTTTATTCATGGACCACTGCAATTTGAAGTTCTAGAGTCATGAAACTTTCAAGTCATCACAGGGTAAGATGAGATTTCCTTGACTCCTGGAGACCTCTTGACTAGTCTTTATGAGAAGGCACAAGGCAATGTTCACCTGGAAAAATAGTGCTCCATATCCTGGCACAGGATGCACCCACTCTCATAGCTGGGTGAGAAAACTCCTCTGCCCTGTCATTCTCTTATTTTCTTAGATAACAAGCAGCCAAAGCCATTTTCTTCAAAACTCACTTTTCTCTAGAAACAGCTAATGTAAATGTTATGTACTCTGCTTGTCAGTTTACCCCAGGTAATTTGACACTGGGCACGTTTAAGGCTACGTTTATTCTAGGAAACAAGGGACTGAGTACTTGATCACAACTTGGAAACATTACAAAAGTGCCTTAAAGTGCTTTTTCACTTAGGAGAAACCTAAATATATAGTCAACAGTAATCTTTAGCTCCAGCTATCATTTCCATTTGAGACATCCCTCAGCCATGGAAACAAATGATCAACTCAACTGCAGTCCCTCTGCAGAGGGCTACTTTTAGAATGGGACCCCAGCTCCAGTGTTATAGCTCCCATTTGTCTGGGGGCATAGGTTTTCATTGCTATGGAAGCAAACAAATTTTCAAACGCTGCTTGGCATTTGTTAGTGTGCCAAGGAAATACTCTTAAAAGTTTGTCAGAGACTGATTCCCCTTTCATATACAGAGGGATGCTTGGCATGCTGCTACTTCTTCCCACATTTACGTTCTTTTAGGAAGACAGCTGACACGACAACATTGTGACACTGCAGCGCTGCAGTTATAATTAACAATTTGCAAGTTGCATTGTACATTTCTTATTCTCTAGCAGGTTCGGTTCTTTTTTCTACTAATTTTCACAGAAACCAAACATACCAGTGTAATGATGAATAAATAACACTTCATTTTAAAGATTACTGTATCATAGATCTCATCTTATTTTTGCATTTCCTTTTCTGGGCTTGGCTCCTCTTTGTTTCTTTTAAAATTCCACTTCTTAACGGTGTGTTCTTATGGCCTTAGCAATTTTTCTCATTTACTTCTAAGTTACAGACGTCTGCAGCCTAATAACATACTATCTTTCTGAAACCTTGCCCCCTTAACTTATTTCTCATCCACCTGAGAGAGCGGCTCAGAGCTCAGGGAAGTAGCTGTTCAATTAGCCCGTGCCTGAGATAACAAGGGCCAAAGGTAGTGTGCTTAATATGTTTTGCAACAGCTTCCTTCATGTCCACAGCTTAAGCTGACCTACCTTGAACTCTTCTCAGCTCCAATCTGGTTATAAATCAGTGTAATCATATCTAAGAGGAGGTTTTGATTGAAAACCTCCCTTTTTAGTGGGCAACTGAATTATGTTAAACCTCCCTGAATTCTGTTTAGATCTTGTAACCAATAATGATGAGCTAATTTTTTTACAATAAAATTGAAGTCATGATTTATTAATGGCATGCCTTGGATTGCTTCACTTTTCTTTTAGTTGGTTATATCTGTTATAGCTCTCTGGTTTTTATGCACTCTATTTTAGGTGATTTTAATGTATTAATAAATGGCATTGAAAATCTTGATACTCTCGTAATGTTTAGCAACAGGTAGATCAGTTACATTTTTAAGCTAGAAAGCAAAATTTTATTTACTTTGTTTGACTGAAAAATAGCAGCATTTAGGACACACTATATAAAAAGCCAGACAGTTTTTAAGTCATTTGAGTGAACAATAAAGTCTTTCAGTATTACTTAATATTATTAAAGATCTTAAGCTAAAATAGAAGCTGGGCCCAATTTATAAAAGACATTAACTTGCATGTGGTTTTTACTATCTGAAAGCTTGAAGTGGTCTCCGAATAGATTTTCTCCTCCTTTCTGGACAGGCTATTAGCCACTATTTTCACTGCCTGATTTTCCTTCATTCCTCCATTAGGAAAGGGTGTATTTATTTAGTGGTAATCTTTTCAGACATTCAGTTCACTGGGCTGATTTGCCAATCTTAAACAATAAATGGGTAGGTACAGGAACAGATAGTGTCCATACTACAGCTCAGCCATGAGCAGTTGGTTTTCACTGTGTCCAGCCTCATGAAGTATTGTGGGTGTACCCAGTTAATGAATATACATAAGTTAATAATAGATATTCATGAACTTAGACCTTCACAGTTTTTAGTCTGGCAAGCTCATCTCAAAAACTTTGCTGTAGTAATGCAACCACTTGAGTGGAAAATAGCCATAGAGGTACCCTCACAACTATGGTAGGATACATTCTACCTTTATTCCAAGTTGTCCACACAGCTGCAAAGAGACTTCAGTACCAGCTCAGGTTATCTTAGGCATTTATGCTATTTGGTTGGTTCAGCCCTTGACAGAATTTCATGTACCAAGAACACTACTGCTCCCCAAGACGAGGGACCTCTGTAAGCGCAAAACAGTACACCCGGCATGTTACACTGTCCCTGTTTAACGAAAGGAAGACTAGGTACCTCGTGCAAGCCTAGCTGCTTCAGGAAGCTTAGTGTTCCCAAGGCACGTAGGTAAGGGCTGTTGATATGCGGTGGCTCATTCTAACCATCCATCCTTCATCCTACAACCCACAGGTTTTAAAATAAAATCTTGAACAACTAGCAGATAAAATGTGTGCACATATGTTTGTGTTGTGAGAGGAGGAGGGAAAGTGCAGGGAGTCAATATTATAAAGAAATAGAATGAATGATTAGAAGTAACATTAGGAAAACTAGGTGGGGGGGTTTTATATCCTTGCTTATAGCACTTCCTTGGTGCTAAAGCACATTCATTATAGGCCAAAGTGAACATAATACAATGAGGCTTTTCTGGAAGTTTACTAGCTTTCTAAAGGGTCACCTTCTTAAAGTCATTCCATGACTCTCTCAAGCGTGAAAAGTACAGAACATAAAGGCTATAATATGAAGGTAATTCTGTAGAGGGAAAAGTACAGAATGGTTTCTTAAAGTAGTCTGGTTACACTAGAATCACTGAACTAAAGGGAGGAGGCTTTTATTCAGGAATGGGCTGATATGAAGATTCTTAACTAAAATTTTGCTAGACTGCTCTGAGAGCAATTTTATGTTGCTTATTCTCTAGGAGTTAGAATATCAGTATTTCATTAACCAGCTTTTGTAAGCGGGCACAGCCTTCAGATGTTACTATAATTAAGCTAGTTCAGGAGAGGCACAAATACGAAATTCAAATGGACTTTACAGTCCTCACTTATTAAACACTCGTAAATGAGGTAATGCACTTACCTTAATATGATGAAGATAAGATACATTTAGAAAGAGCTACCTGTTTGTATTGAAATCAACACAGCTATAATTTCTACTTTCCTGAAAGAATGCATTACTATGGAGAACACAATGAAAATTAATGCAATAAAAATCTGGTATTGCACTCAGAAGGAAAGATAAAAGAAGAATAATCCAGTGAAACTCTAGGTCTCCAGAGATGAGAGCTCTTTCTTCAAAGTGGGAGTAATACGGAAGCAAACCCAAAACGTTTTTATCTTCAGATTGCAAAGGAATCACACATCTACTGATAGATGTTGGCAATAAAATAAGTATTTATAAGTGCATAGCACTGAGAATTCAAGTTGGATTTGGACCATGAAGATTTGGCAAGTTGAATCAACCTGAAGGGACATCCACTCGAGTAAAGCTGGGTAAACAGTTTTTACTCTGAAATTAAGCCAAAAGTTGAAGGGAAGTGGAAAGGAAGCGGAATAAGGTAAATATACTTTCAAGTCCAGGTTGGCAGATGACAAATATTTGCTTATTGAAAAGTAGAGGAGAACTGACATAACCATGAAACCAATAGACATGGTCAGTGAATTCACCTAAAGTTTTTTTTGAGAAGGAGTTAGAAAAGCAATACAAGATTCTGAATAGGCACACAAGTTGTCTGATTTTATCAGTCTAATGTTTCAATTTTTTAGTAAGATGAATGCATTGGGCAGCCTCGAGGTGGAATGCTAATGGAAAAGTTAATAACCATAAGCACTAATTCTTCATAAAGCCCATGTAATCCCCAAACTGCAGATTCAAAAATTCAGCCCTTGTAGTCCTGTGACAATTTATGTACATTGATTAGGATTTTGACTGGTGATTGCAATTAAAGGAGAGACAGAGTACCAGAAACAGGATTTCCCTTTCAGCATTTTAAGATGCCCTTTCTGCTGCATTCTTAAATTGATTCCAGTGCCTCCATTTGGCATCTGTCCTCCAAATCAAAACACGCAGGAATGAAGGTTCAACACCTTATTTTCAAATGGGATGAAAAGCTTCCATGATGTCCTCAAGTGACTCAAAAGTGTAACAGAAAAATAGGGGCCTCCATTTCCTTCTGTGGATTGCTGAGCCATGTAACTAACTCTGAGCCTGGGAAAAAGGCAGTGATACTGCTTTTTGAGAATGAGTAGCAAAGAATTTGATTTCTTAGCAGATGCAGGGAAGGCAAAGAAATACTTAGCAGAATCTATTAAATTTTCCTAACTGGGACAAAGTATTCTTGTTTCCAGTGTCTAAGCAACAGATTACGATAAAAGTGTCTGAAAAGCATGATGGAAGATGAAGGAAAGAACTATTCATTTAATTCAAGTGACTATGTTCATGTATTCATCAAAAACACAAGTTAAAGTAGCAGCTGAAACTGTGTACCAGGTTCCTGATTTACAAGCAATTATAACTGGAGATATAAGGCACTTCTTCCTCTCCCATTTTGGAAATCTTAGTCAAACCTGTTTGGTTCTGCCATCACAAAACTTGAAGCGACTATTGTTTACAACTGTGTAATTTTAAATTGTTCTGGAATAGAAAACGTGTATTAAATTTGACCTTTAAGAAAAAAAGAAATTACAGAAGTCAGGAGCAAAATATAGGGAAAATCTAGTGTAGAGATGAGGTTAATTCAGTGATTTCGACAGGAGCGTAGACTTTTTTGGAAACTATTTGAATAAAAATTGCATTTTTCAGTGCAATTTTATTGCATGTGGGAGAGGAAGAAACCCCTAGAAATAGAGTGCACTAGGTCTGTCAAATCTGTCAGCACAGTGAGATCATGCAAATAGTTTCCTTACAGTGATATAGGTGTGCCACTGCAGGGGATGTATTGATACATAATGGGAAAAAAAAAAAAAAAAAAAAAAAATAAAAATAATGCATTATAAATTCCAGGATAAAATTAGTCTAATGTGACATTCCCATTTAAAACTTTTTTTCTAATGGAAAAGTATTCCTTGTAATTGGGCATGAGAGGAGCTTTCAGCTTTTCCCTAGCAAGGTTCTGATTGTCAGATTATTTACAGTTTGGAAGAAAGGATGGGAATATCTTCTGCCATTTCGACACTTAAAGTGTCTGTTCATACAGCCTGAAGTTATGCATACAGCCTTAAAAATCAAAGTATGCTTTATCTCCTCGCTCCTCTTCTCTTACACATGCCTTCAACTATGCAGAAGGCTCAGGAAAACTGGCCAAATTGGTCATTTATTTAATGGAACTAACACAGCTCTAATTTGGGCAACACAGCTGAGTCATGGCTCACATAACTGACTAGCTCTATTTCTCTCTTTGTTATTCACAACTCAGGAAAAAGAAGCCCACATGATGCTATTTCAAATGACGTTGATACTGAAGATCAGATACCTGATCAGTAGGGCCTCAGCAGCAGAAATATCTTTATCTGGAAAATTAAACTAAGAGATTATACCTGTCACCAAAACAGTCTCATAAAAGTATTTTTATTAAATCTCCCACAGGACTGAGGAACTAGTAGGTTAGCTAGCTCCTTAAATGAAAACAAAAGTAACAAACCCAGGAATGAATCACACCAGTAAACTCTTAATCGTTTCTTCCACTCCAACAAAAAGCAAAGATCCTGAATGTTTACTTATCTGTCTATTCCTAATTGTATGTCAATTATAGAATAAAAGTTGTGCATGATAACCTTACCCTAAGGCTTGCTCAGCATCAGGCAAGCTATTTGATGTGCCACTGCACATGCAGCCACAGTGTATTAAAGACAGGGTAAGTATGTGGAGCTGGACGAATGCAATATGCTGTCAGATGATGCCCAGAAATACCTCCTAGTGTTTTGTTTCAGAATAACAATGCAATGAAATATAAATAAGTCAGGGTGAACTGGCTTGTTGCAGAGTTTACCTAGAAAATGTGTCTCAAATCAGTTTCACAAATATGCTCTAGATTTGCAGAGCTGCACAAAAGCTCCTGAGGTTGGGAAACTCTGCTCAGACAGCTGAAAAGAAGCAGCGTCAAGTCTCTCTCCATATCTTCCCTGATTTCATAAATGCAGGGACACAAAAAAAAAATGAGAAAACATAATATGAAAGAGTTCTGGACATGAAAGATTCCTTTCAGGAAGGTAATGGGCCAGTCAGGGAAAGACCGTGTCTAGCTGGTGAGATAGTCTCCTGCACTGCTACATGTGGGGGAAAAAACACATCAGGCAGTGGATAAGTGTCAAGTTATCTGCTTTTAAAATCTTCCACTGTTCTCACTGTTGGTGCCATTTTTAATGAGAGTCTCTTGTATTGTGTCACAAGAAGAAAGAAGAGCTCTCATGCTGTTCAGGACGAGCTATAAATGAATCAGTATTACAAATAAAGCTATATGGCTTAAAGGTTTTGGTACAGGTGCTGCGTACATCATACAGGAGGTAGCGGATGCGAAGGGACTCTTGACTACGCACAGGCTCCTGACAGTTATCAAACAAGCCACAGCAAGGCTGCTATCAGTTGTACTGCACTGCAGCACATAGCTGGCTGCACTTCTGGCTTCTGGGACTGAAGCACTGCGGGTACTGTCGGTGGAACAACTGCATATGCGGAATAACTACTGTAGAGAAGAGCAAGCATCCTTTTGTGCTGTTATTTGTTGCTTTTCAGCTTAGACTAACATTTACAGATCTCTAGCGTTTCATAGTACTGGCTGGTATTAAGAGCATTACTAAACATCCTGTTGCAATCTTCTGAATGTTAGGCACAAAAGAAGAGGAAAAGTTTAAAAGTGACCTTAAAAAGAGAATCTCCTGCTCCCGTGCCAGAGGTGAATGGCCTGCGTGAGTGACTACTCTTCAGTTTCTCCACAAAAAAAGTACCTTGGTTTGCACATCACAGGGAGCTCTGGTGCATAGCTGGGTGTCATGCTCTTGGTTACAGAGGTTATCAATCTATTACTTACCTGCACCCAATGGATACTATTAGTAGCCCCCTACCATTAAAACCAGGTACATGTTATCAGAATGATCCAAGTACAGTGGGGGTATAGAGGTGCCTAACTCAAACAGTGCAGTTACACCGCCATGCACTGTGGGCCGTTATACAAGGATTGCCAGGAATGCGTAAGGTAGCCAACACCAAATTAGCTGACTACTCCTCTAAAGACCATTACACACAGTGAAATGGAGTGCTAAATAAAACAGTTGAGATGCAGACTTGTTATGCATGCAAAGCATGTGGTCACAGCGACCAAAAGTCATTCAGGTGTGCCTAAATCCCAGGACTCTGCTCAGAAATCCTGGACGCTGTTCTGACACATGGATTAGCAAACAAAAGGCATCAGAGAAGTCAAAAGTTCAAAAGTGTGTTTCCATATAGCTCTATGTTGTGTTTGTCTATATTTTTAATGTTTCATTACTCCAGCTTTTTTCCCAAGAAATTATAAATTAATAGTGAAGGTCATAGAAAGTATTTTGATCCAAGATATCCTTTGATTAACTTGTATTCTACAAAGGTTACTAACTCCTTTGTTCTCCTTATTGCTTATTCTAACATGGATGAAAGCAGTCATGTTTTGTTTTTATTCTGACTGGGTCAGATTATCACAGCATTGTTAAAGAGAAAAATACTTTAAACAACAAGTGACCTTTAGTTTCACCACCACTATAGCAAAAAAAGATATTAATATAGCTCATTTTTAAAACAGTTCATCATTAAAAGACATATACAGGACAAGGCCTTTCCTGCATGCATGGCTTTGCATGTAGATTTCATTTCTTCCCTTAATCACTTGGTAGGATTTTGTTTATGAGATTTCTTAAAACTCCACTATTAAGACAATTAAAACATTTTAATGAAGAACTGTGAAATGATATGCTGGTTGCTTTTCTCCAAGTTACTCTGCTTCCTTTTTTCTTTACCCCACTGGCAAATGCTGCAGATTGAGGAGACTGGAGGGAGGGAGAGACTGAAGTTAACAAAAATCATAACTAGAAGTAGACATTGGCAAACATAAACAGAAATTGATTTTAAGGAGATTTTCATTAAAAATTTAAGTTGAGTCAAGCCTACTTATAGTCCTGTAAAAGCATAAACACAGCTGCTGTCAAGTCTGTCTTAGTTTCAATTCTGTGCCTGCTCACTTGGTCTAGAGTTATTTATACATTATATTTCACAGACTGAAGCCTCTTTTTCAATTCTTTACATGTACTTTATTTGCTTGCTTCCAGTGCTTTAACATTTTTATTGGTACATTTAATAGCTACAGGTTTTTAAATGAAAGCTATCAAAATGTCTATTACAAGCATTCTCATCTTACCCTATGAGCACAGTATGAGGGCAGTTCATATTTCCACAGACTTTTGAAGGTGATCAGGATCAATAGGAAATTCTGTGTTAGTTTCTTCTGCTCTTCTTGTATATGAACATATTTTACCGCAGGATGTTTCTGGCAGTTGGTGCTGTCTGTACTACTAGCACAAGTGAACCTGATCTTACCCTTGGCTTTCTTATATGAAGGCTATTCAGGCTTTTGCAAATCCAGTCTAGTTGGCTTGGTTTGTATAGCAAGATGGATTTAACGCTTCTTTCTTTAACAAAAATTTATCTATTTATCTTTGTTCAACAACATGGACATAAAGTGAAAGCAGATGGAGCTTATTTCAAACATGTCCAATATCCAGATTGCTTTCAGTTGCCAAAGTGAGTTTTATGAAAGCCCAGAAAGGTTGTGAATTATTACAAAGGGCTGTGAGCTCTCACAAAAGGCTGCTTAGGCTAAAGGTGCAAGTGGTCAAGCATCCACAACTGCAATGCAAAATCTTAGCTTTCCAAGTTCTAGTTCTATTAACCAACCCCAATTTGTTAAACAAGTGCTTCACTTTGTACGACCTGCAGTGCTTTCTACGAGAAGTACAGATTATAGGCCTCATTTAAGCTTTTAAGCTTTAAATTGCCAATAAACAATTCTTGGCTCATTTGACTTTTTGCCACATTAGCAGACTTTGCTTTACTTCCAAGTTTCACTTGAGCTTACCACTGATTCACAACTGCTGTCAACAGGGTCGTTTTTGATACAGTGGCTCTAGAGAAATAACTTAGGTGTTTTGCAAGCAAGGCTTCCGAAGAGCTGCACCAGGATAATTATCCAAAACGGTTATAGGGTTGCTGAGGTCTGAAGACCTGAACAGCTTGAGGAGGGGACTTGACGTCCACAGGCAGTTGGATGGTCATCTTTAGATTTATCACAGGAGGCTACCAGAGAAGCCCGGTGACATCACTGAAATTCAGGCATAGGCAAAAGTTTTGTGTGAATTTTATATGGCAGAAAAATAGCCATGGAAAAACAGCAGTGTCCATCAGGCCAGCAAGCAGGGAAAAGGTCAGAAAATTATTCATTTGCTCACCAGACCCAAGGGCGAGCCTCAGGTGATGATTTTACTCACAATAACAGAAGGACAATATTTTCTAATCTGTGTAATCATGAATCTAATCCTTTCTCTTTGCTAGTATGAAATGTGAGGCTTTTTACTGTAAGCTTCTGTAAATGTATAAAACAGACTAAAATAAACTGACAGGCAGTAAGCATTCTCTGTTTTCCCACTACAAAATGCAAACCCTCAAGGACTGGCAACTCAAAACAAATCTGAGGCTCTCAAAGGTTTGTCTATCTCTCCAGAAAGGGACAAGACCATTCTGAAATAAAAGTTCATGAATAATTCTAATCTCCAGCTCAACTACTTACTTGTCACTTGGGCAAAATCTCAAAAAGCAAGCACTACTGGTCCTTCAGAACAAACATATCCTGCTCTTTTATTAACTTTTAAAATATTATTACAATATTAATTGTTAAAATATTAAATTTTGCAGCTCATTTAGGTACTACCTAAAGGACTGTCCATTGGTACTCACACTGAACACGCTTGCTGTGTAACCAGGAACATGGCTAAAAAAAAAAAAACAAACAACTTATGCTTCTCCTCTTCTTAGGTATGAAGATCATATTTGTGCACCTCATCTGATGTAGCCCAGTGCTCAAAATTCATTCAGGAAGGCTGTATTTTAGGATTCAGATTCCACTTTTCAGATCTTTCTGGACAGTTGTGTGACCCCTGATCTTTTTGTTCTGTTGGGTCTTCATTAAAAGCTTGGGATTCCCACTGAGAGAGTAGGATAGAAAGGGTTACTGAGGACTGTTAGCATAGCTGCAGGCAGAATTTTCTTCCAAATGTGGGAGCAGAGAAGCAGATGTGTTGGGGAAGGATGTGTTCTTATGAACTGCACCATACTCTTGGATTACTTGTTTGGCAGCTCCACCTTACAGTGTCAGAAGCTGTTTCTGGTAACATACCTCCTTTCAGCTCTATGCTAATAAGCCCTCCCAGTCCAAGCGTGTTTTTGCTAGGGTTAGTGTATCAGCTCTAGTAGCTTCCACCAGCACAACAGAAGCTTGAAACTAGTGAGACAGGAGGAAGGATCTTCCAGCTATTAGCCTTCTGGGCCACATATTTATTTCCTCTATAGAGTCCAACCTAAGATACACCTTCAGCATCTTAGAGTGATGCTGAAGGATAGGATGAGGATGAAGGATAGGGTTTAGAGTCTGGTTTTCACTGGTTTGTATTTTCTTTAACTGAAAGAGGCACCTGATGCTCAAGGAAAGAAAAACGTTTATCAGAACTGACTGCTATTTATGATTTTAGGGAGCTGAGGTGTTAATTTATGCTATTGTCACTGCCTGTAAATTTGCTTTCTGTTCATATACACGGCTATGAAAGTCCTTCTTGTGTATCCTTCCTACATCAAATTATGGAGACTAGCTGTTGTCTTTCTAAAAATCTAGTCTCCCATTGGCATCACCTTCCCCAGGTAGGTGCTACTGATACATCTGCCAACAAGGTCTGCTTTGGGCCCTCAGCCTCACTCTCTCTATCATCCCCGTGGCCATGCACCATCAAGAGATCCCCAGAGAGGCACAGGGAGCAGCTTACCTTCCCAGGTCCCTAAAACACCTCCTCATTTTACCACCAAATTGAAAAGACTGGTCACGAATTTGAACACTTGTGCCAGGAAGTCTCCAGGCAGCCTCTGCTGCTGTGGCAAAATCCAAAGACGTCCCTCTTCCTCCCAGCCCTGAAGAGGCAGAACATGAGCAAAAAGCAGTGGGCTGCTCCTGACGGATCTGCCCCTGCCCTTCACCAGCTTGCTTCGCCACAGGAGCTATGGAGTCAATCCTTGGAGTAAGTTCATACGGTGGAGTTGGGAAGTAACATGGATGTATTCCTAATGTGGAGGAGTAAGTAACATAAGTTTTGCCGACTTCATCAGTTTGTATTACATATTTACAGTAAAAGTTCTAAAGAATATCTGAGAAGCTACCTGCCTTTTCAGCAAGTTGTATTTCAGCTATAAGCATAGATCTTCACCTCAGCATGCTCTTGGGAAGCAGAGTCATGCCTGAGGCTGTTAGCAAGCATCCCTCAGTGTTAATCCGTAAGTGTTTGCAGTGGGGCACTTTGAAATAAAGACCATAATAATTCCTACACCTGTAAAAAGAGCTGTAACTTGTGTATCCTCTTACGTCATGCTCATTTCAGCTCAGAATCCTAAGTCTAGTTAGCCCTTCTCTGGATTTCCCACTAGGTTTTGCAATATTTGTCTAGCCCTCATGTTTCAAGCTGAATTTTGTTCTGAGGCTTAAGTATTACCTGCCATAAGAAGGCTGGACTCTCAGCTCTGGTACTACTGAACATGAGCAGAAGTGCTGTAGTATTACCTGAGATACTTTTATCACTTTCATAGTTTTACAAAAAAGCAGATGTTCTTTTCCTTATGCTTTTCAGTTGCAGAAAGAAGATAACAGCAAAAATTTCTTTTGCCTGGGACAAATGCTAGGCAGTGACATCAACTTACTCTTAAGCCAGAGAGTCAGATGGCTGCACCCTTGGAGATCCATACAGAATCTCTTTACCATTACATTTCAAGTAGTCAATTTTTTTTAAAATAGTGACTTTCTAATGAGAAACAGCATGTAGCATTGTTAAGCTTGATTAGGCAAATTTAATTGGCTATAGTTAATGTATTTGTGCAAAAGACAAATACTCAGTTTAAACATGGTTCTTAATCTTTCAGTAATTTAGAGTAATTTAACTAACCATGAAGTCTTTAACTTTAAATGGGCCGTGTTTCAAGTAACTTCCTCTTTTATCTCTTCAGCTGTTTCTTAAAAACTGTACACTTCCATTTCGGACAACTGTGATCCCCAGTTTTCATGTCTCAGATAGATATGGCTATACCCCTGACGGTTTGGGTTCCTTTCCTATACGCCCTGGTACGAAGCACATCTTTTATGACTATCTGGCATTCTCTAGTTTAGAGTTTTACCATTCTGGATTACAGCCTCCCCAGACACAATTAGTTTCTCAGCACACCAGCAGTGTTTGCCCTGATATTTATTTCCTTCCTGTCCTTGTTCATTAAGCTGCTGCATTCACATAGCTCCTTCCACCATAGGGGTCTGCAAGAACATGGTAATCACAACAATTGAACCTTATACCATAGAGCTACGCCAGTGTAACAGATTTGTTTGAGGAGTATTTTAACCTTTCAAATCATCACTTTCCCTCCAGGAACTTATCTTCCTTTATCCTAAATTTGCTCTGCTTCATTCCTAGTTTGGCAATCCTCAGTGGAAAAGTGGCAATTCAGCAGGACACGCAACATTTAAATAGTCAGCTACAAGAATCTGCCAATGAACAATCTTCCTTAAAAGCAATTGCTTTCTTGCTTGTTATTTCATACTTCCATCCTGGCTGTCATGGCACACCTCAATACGTGTCTACTCTGGCTACTCAATTCTAGTTATTATTTCCTCTCAACAAATACCAATTACTCTTGTTCTGTTCATTGCTCTATTTTTAACTTACAGGTTTGTGTCAATTCTCACTTAATGGTTAAAGGTGCCTAAATGCTTTCTGATGCCTGTAATTTCATTTTCTATTGTATTTTATCAAATGAACACCTCAATCAACTTAAACCTCATATTGTTTGAAGTATGCAGTGTGGATGCTAAAGAACAAACTGCTGTCTGAAAAATGGGACCCCAATTTAACTATTCTGTATATTTCAGCCCTAATCACATCTTATTTAAAACCAAATTTAAACTTACAGCATTCAATAGCAATGAAGCAAAATTCTATGTCCATGGCTGTGGCTTTTGAAAGTGCATCTCTAGCATTTGCAACTAAAAAAGCCAAAGTTGACTGTTGTAAGGGGCTGAAGGCTTGTTTAGCCAGATCTGTCCCCCTGCCCTTGAAAAGGAGCACGAGCATGACTTTGCTAAAGGCTAAGTGTCCTCTAAATTTCCAGTGTTAAAACCAACACAATTCTAATACTGACCATGTTTTTTTTTACTTTGCAATTAAGAAACAATCAGTACCAATGTACACGTACTGATTGGAGTGGCACCCAGGTTACTACATGATCTATTATTACCAATACGTTTTCTGTGTTCCCACTATTTTCAACCTGCTTCTTGTAAACCATGGGAAAAATTATGTTCTACACCATGTTTGTCATAAAAGAAAAACAAGTATCCAATTCAGCTTATGCTATCATATACGCAGGACAGAAAACATTCCTGTGCTCTCTTCTCATCTCTATTCTCTCTTGTGGTACATTTTTAAATGTACCTGCATATTAGAGACATATAATCCTATTATTTCTGCAAGGTTTCATCAGTATATGAAATAAAAGTCCCAGGTATTATGCTGGTCATCCCTATCCTTGTGTAAATGAGCAACCTTCTGAAGCAACAGTGCATAAGTTTCTCTAAATAAGATTGAAGAAGTCTCCCAATCACAAAATACAGTGCCATTATTGTTTCATTCTCTACGAGGAACATCTTTGGCAAATTCTAGAATTCTCTATAATAACCTTTGCTACAGCCAGGCTTTTCTCCTTTTACGCCATAATAGATTGAGACTATCAGCTTACAATATTGCCTATCACGTAAGTACAAGGCCTTGCCTTTTGTACCATGAACTTTATTCTATTTTTGCTCTATCAATTTTGTGCCAAATATTCCACTTCTGTTTTCTATTAAAGATGCCTCCAAGCTTTGTCTTAGTGCATTTCAACACCATGTTCCTAGTCATTTTGCCAAATTTGTTCAATATAGACATTTACTAAAGGTCCTACGACTGATCTTTGCAGAACTCCATTAACTCCCTCTGACATTTCTAACACTTTCCATTTTTTTGTCATCAGTAAGGATTACCTATTTTTTATTTATTCTACTAATTTCTATCTTTGCCTGCCCTGCACTTTTTTTTATTTCATTGATTTGACTTGCACACTGACAACTGCCCTGTGCTACCCATGTTCATTCCTTCATTACCACAGCACAAAAATGGCTCAAAAAAACTCTCCTATCAAGTGTCCAGCTTCATCACCTAATTTCTTACCCAGCTTGGAAAGGCAATGGGTTATTTGGTAAGATTTGGGGGTTTTAACCTTTACTGTTTCTTTAGAAAGAATTGCAGACTTCTCTCTTGATAGCAGCACCCAAATTTATGGTAGAAGTACTTTCTGAAAAAAAGATTTGTATATTATATTCCTTGCATACAAGACTTCACAAAAAAAGTGCTTCATTAATGGTCTTTGATGCCTGTGAAGGAAAATCTCTATGCAACTTAGCAACATCAAGATGCTGTAAAAAAGCAAATCCTCTAAGTAAGCTACATGTTTCCCAAGGCAAATAATGAACATCCAATGATTCCTTTTCAAATAGACCAAGAAACTGTTTTGTGTCCTGTTCAGAGAGTTAATAGGAACTCAATAGGTCAATTTAAAACTTCTGATGTGGATCACTGTTTCAGTCTTTAAAGAAAAGTATCCAGAGGAAAAACTTACTTTATATTCCTGTGTGCTGTCATTGCATGGCCTATTGCCTGACACTTTAACATTTTCCTTAGTCCAAGGCTATATGAAGGTTACTGCCAGGCTATTCTTCCATTTACATTCTTGTATCTTCAGTTAAGCACTAACATACAAACCCTTATTTCGAACTACAAAACCAGTTTACATCAGGAAGGTGCTGTTTTTTAAAGAACTATTCATTCTGTCAATCCATTACACTTTACACCTTGTCAAAAGCAAGTGATGCTTAGTCAATCAAAGTATGTGTCTGTGTTAGTGTATAGATTCAAATTCTGCATTTTCTTTAAAAAAGCAATACCAGTTGTTTTTCTGGTATCAACTAGTTGGCTATTACCAAGCATTTATTCCTTACTTGAGTTTCCTGTTTAATCCCAGCTTGAAGCATGAGTTACTTTGCCTGTTTCCACTAACTGAGGTAATGTTTTGTTTACAACCAGTGTTTGCTATAACATAATTCTAGGTATCCCTCATACAAATAGACCTCACCCATGTAGACACAAGCAAAACAGTATTCTGAACAAGTTAACTGTTGAAGTCCCACACAGAAATCAAATGGGTGATTCTCATTGAATGAGAATTGTCGCATTTTCCTTAAAATAAAGGGAAAAAGAGAAAAGATTCCCATAAAAATGTATCAGGACTCTACAAAGTCAGATACCGCTATAGAAGCTCATGCTGTGGTTTGTAACCTCCTTTTCAAATTTTCCCTACCTGTCCCCTTGTGGTCTCCAAGGTTAATGGAAAATAGTCTGCCTTTGAGCAACAAATTCCTTGTTCTTGACAGGAAACGTACCATGTCTGCATTTGAACTCATTCACTAGAAGTGGATTTTTCCATAAATCTATCAGGATTATATATTCAGCATTTTGTATGAAGGATGAATGCGGAGCCACACGTTTCCAACAGAAAGCATGAAACAAAATAAGCACTTTCCCCGCTCTTGGTAGCACCTTTTCATTTTCCAGATGCTCTCCATGGCAGAACTGACTGAGTGCCCTTCATCTGGCAGCCCTGCCACCTGTTCTGTCGGCACCAACTCCTTCATCCGAGGATGACGGCAGGCTCAGGACCCTGCAGTGAAGGGCGCGCTTTCTCACTCCTCCTGGCCCAGTCTGCAGGTGGGGCTTCCTTCTTGTAACCCCGGCTGCCACGCTAGGAAAACACCACCCATGCCCTCTAAAAGGTTCCTCACCCCTGCCTGGCATGCCACATTCATCTACACACTTTGTGTACAAATATTATAGTTTATGGGTTCAATATCTTACTGCATATCTCACAGTCTCTGTGTGTGTTAAAACACTGAAGGTTTACATTTCCCATTCTTTTGTCTTTCCCACTCCCAGGACGGCCCTTCTACTCATTCTCACTTTTCTCAGTTTACAATGCACCCCGGAAAACCAGTTCAGCTAGTTTTTCAGTTTCTTCAATTGATTGACTTTTCTGTTACTAAGCCAGGATCAAGCCTGCTTTCCAGCAGCGCTATTCTGTCTTCTTGCTTACTAAACTTTGCAATAGGAACTGTTACACTTGAATAAACTGGAGAATAATGATGGAATACGCATTGTTTGGTGGTCTGACACCTGACCGCGACTTCTTTTTGCACCAAGCTCCCTATAATTATGCTTTTCTAGAAAAATTAATTTAGTATTTAAATTGGAATAAATGGCTATACCTCTTTGCAGAACATAGATCTGTAGTTCTTAGTGGAGATCTTAATGTATCATCTTGGAACTTGGCTAATTTTCTCTTCTGCTCCAGCCCACAGCTTTCATGCCAAGCATTAAATAACAATAATTGGCATATTCTGGCAACTTGAATGATACAGGATCATTCCACAGGCAGCCCAATTCCTTACTTTTTCCTTTTTTCTGAGAAGGTTTTTAGCCAGGCTGTTTTGCTATCCAAGCCAGAGGAGACAGGCTGGGATGGACTTGGATCCATGCCATAGCCCAGGGGTTCTGCCTGAGCAGCTAGCAAGTGACACGGAAGACCACAGCTGAACTTAGGATGCTGGCACCGCACAAAGGTGCTCCGATTATGCTCAAAGCATGAAGACAAGTGATGTGGTGAGCTCTCTGAGCTCCTTTGCCTCTGGATCCTGGCAGTCATGTCTTCCCAGAAGCCTGGGCTAGTGCTTACGCAGGAGGACCCACAATTTATATTCCCTTATCTCTTCCATTCCAGTGTTTCTAGACATTAATGTTCCCAAAGACAGTCAGCTACCTACCCCCATCAGTAGTCAACCCTCATTAATTTTCCTTACAGATTTCTTAATGGCATAAAAGTTAGAAACATTCCCCCCCC
>JAOBAS010000029.1:12125994-12146872 GCA_025311575.1 Elanoides forficatus
GGCTTTTCACCCGGGGTTCCTGGCTCTGCAGGGTTCCTTGCCAGGCAGAGTTCATCCTGAGGCAGAACTTGCCCCACCACAGTGTTTGAGACATTAACTCTTCCAGTCTCTCACACAGTCACGGTAAAGGTCAGTCAACACCAGCGAGACCACAGAAGTCCCCTTTGTATTTCCAGAGTGAACTGGGTGTAACCAAAGTGTAATCTTAACTGTTTCACTCCATAACACATCCTTCCCTTCCCCTACCTCCAATAAATGAAAAGATAAAGCTTCTCTTGATGATATAACTCTATTTGTCTTTACAGAGGTAAACTTATATGTCGAAGTGCAAGTTTCATAAAATTAGCAGGTAAAGGCCACTGTCTTTTATTAAGGCTCGTTCCCTTCATAAAAACAGCGGCACTGTGAGCAATCCTACAGGTTCGGTTTTGTTTTTCCATGCGGCTTGGCTTCATCTTTACTGCTCTTGACTAATATCCAGCTGTTTCTGTTAACCACGCTTTAATCAAACCTAGCTATCAACATTATGTCTGCTCCGGATCAACAATGTGAGCTGGAAGTGACCGTCAAAGACATCCATATAAATGTAATTATCCTTGCATCAAATATGACTGGGCTAGTTGATAGCTATGCTTATAGCATGTCACCAGTCTTGTGAAAAAAATGCAAACAATGATAGTTCAGCTCCCATGACTGAGAAACAAGCTTCTCACCTGCTTTGAAAGAAGAAATGGGGACTTTAAAGAGCTTTTTAGGAAAGAGTGTTTATTAATAGTGAAATTTCTTTTGTAGTGGGCTCCAAGATTGTTATAAAGTGTATTCATTCTGTAGTTTGTGTCACATTACAGCTCAGTAGAAATACGTAAGATTGGTAAGTTAATCATTCGGTAAGTTCTTTCTTCCAGCCACTGACAATCAGCCTCTCTTCAGCCATCAAAACAAGTTTACCAGGGCTCTTCGTCCTTTTTAAATAGACATAAGATGTTGTTTTGTCCTTCTGACATCTTGCTTAAGACTGAAGCAGGTTGGAAACCACCGGGTTACCCATGTTGTTTCAGAAAGGGTTTGGTGGGCTGTAGTGACCTTCTCTCTGCAGGTGCTTTTTTGTCAATTTTTGTCAGTTTATCTGCAGTGCTGTCATCTCTTGTCCCACAGGTGAATCGAAGGGATGCAGCCACTATCACGGACATGGCTTCAACAGTCTTCCAGGTGAGCAGTGCAAATTGGCATATCCTAATGCCCAGTAACTGCCCGACCACTTCACCTCTTGATTTTATCTCTTTTGGGGTTTATTCATGATTAGGTCTTATATCACGCATTAGAGAGAGCTTGAAAGTATTTATCTCTCATGCTTTGGACAAACCCCCTCTTTTTCCATTTAAGAAGGGAACTGTTATTTCAGAGTTACCATGATAATCAAGGACTGGAAAAATACCTGGGTTTTTAAAAGTCATGTGTGTAATACATGACATGGTGGACCACTGTGGTACATATCAGGGAATTTTAAAGAATTAGTGTTACCAGAAGGGTGGAAGGGAATCTGTTACTCAAAACTTTTATTCTCTAGGATTTGTTAACCTGGAAATTTGCAAAAGTCCTCTCATAGTTCACTCTTCTCATCAATAATCAAGGAAACAATATCTATTATTGAATATTTCTATATTATCATAAATCTATAGTATGATTTACTTGTAGGAGGCCTAAGGAAGCCAGGGAGTTTCAAGTAAAAATTTCTAGTGTTCAGTTAAATGTCATCCATTACACCAAGGTAGTCAACTTTCACATAAAACTAGCATTTTATCAAGAATAGTATTGCAATATTTATTTCCAGTCATTTTGTGACAAAGTACTGAGGTCTGAGGTAATATATCAGCACTTTTAACTAGCAATTGAATGGCAATTCCCTGTCAAAGCCAGAAAAAAACAAACACACAAAATACATGCCTGCCTTCCTTTTTCTTTTTCTTCCTGTTTCTCTTGGAAACCCACTTTTTATTCTTATCCCCTCACCTCTGCACAAAATATACAGCTAACTCTGTAGATCTGGCTCAGTACTTCTCTAGCCTTTTAATGGGGTGGTGGGATATGCCACCAGCTGTTAAAGTATAACATACAAAGTTGCATTTTACAGTGAAAATGGGCATCATTTTCCCTTTAGCCAAATGAAACTGTATTACTAGCAAAGTATTTGTACAGCCAATGTCAGCATGTGTGAGTTCTCAGATGAACTCAAGCTGTAAGTTCGTTCATGAGGAACTGCTTGAAGACTTTAGGAAGCTGATAGGACTGGGGCTGCAATGTTCGTTCTGTTATCTCAGCGGAGTTCTGAGGAGCACTAGGTAAGTCTACACATCAGACTCACATTAAGCACCTAATCCCTCATCCCAAAAGAACAACTGCATCAGCATTCGCTTACGTGCAGCAGTAAAAATTAACAGATAAACTATTTCTTCTTTTTCTAATAGAAATATTTTCATTTCATTTTTTTGCAGTATAATGTTGGTATATGACTCTTTGCCTTGCACATCACCCCAGAAAAAGAGAAAATGAAATAAAAGCCTTTGCCATGAGAGGAAAACAAATCAACATCTTTTCATTAAAGAGGCTTGCCACCATGGTCTAGCTTTGTAAAATTTACAAGGGTGAAAAATTAAGATTTTGGTGGCCAGGTTGCCAAACCTAGTGCATCTCATTTTTCTGGAGGAAGAATGATAAGAAAAGTAAATGAGCAGTTTTAAATCTTAATCTTCAGAAAAAGAAAAAAAACCAAAAACCAAAGATGCAAACCCTGCCAGAAATAAAATAATCCTATCCCAAATCTCTTCACCACAGCTTTAGTTTCAAGACTGAGGCTTTCAAATTTTGAGACAAGGGGAAATAGAGAAACAAGTTGTTTTTATTAATTTTAAAGAAAAGAACAAGAACGCATCATTGTATTTCTGCCCTGCTATGTCCAAACAAGCTTTTTGCATCTGTCCTCACTCAAAAATGTGTTCTTTTTATGTCTGATTTTTAGTGATATAGGTACAGCTTCCCTGTAGTAGCGCATCCTGGGATCCACTTTGTAACTGATTTCTAATGAGGATTAGGCAATATTTTAGAATGAAGTGTGCATGTATGCTTTTGCTTTCTGATTCCAGTGGAGGATAATTCTTTTTTTTTTTTTTTTTTTTTTTTTTTAACTTCTACATTTGAGCAAATAGCTATCTCACCAGAAGCTTTGTTGTTCTTATAGGAAAATTCACAGGGCATAAGAAAATGTTTTAAACGTATTAGAAGGACGTCAGTTATAATGTCTTTGTGACAGTCTTTCAAACATACACACACACATGCCCAAACACATACTTAACTTGGGTCAAAAATCTACATATGTTTCTGATTCTGGTAACATTACTGTCTGTTTGAAGAATATATTTCCCAAACTTGCACATGCCTTCCAAACAAACTCGGTCTGCAAACACAGGTTCTCTCACAAAATTTCAAAATATTTACGTCTTGAAAGCCAATCTACGGAGCCAACTAATTCACCTCCAGTTTATATTACATGACTGTATAACTAATAAGTGAAGTCGGAAAACTGAGTTGCATTCCTGATAAATGCAGCAATTGAAAATAATTCTGCAAATATAGCATCACTGAATTCTCTGCCAGTCATTTATGTTTTAGCTGGTCTGGTTTTCTGGGGAAAGCAATGATTTCATGTCTGCTATCTCCATCAGCCACCTGAGATGTGTCAGTCACTCACGTGTGCTCAGCCTGGCTGGGTACCCCGTGCAGGGAGCTGTGCTGCGGCACCTGAGGGACCGTCCCAGCACGGAGTGCCAGCGGGGATGGCGGGCAGCCCACCCCAGCCACAGCAGTGTCTGCTTGTCACCGCTGCCCGCACTGTTAGCTAGCCACCTCAGCCCCAAACTCTGGGGGTCTCGATGACCCACAAGCAAGTACCTCGCACTTCCGATATCCTGAATTTTCTGTTTGCTTGTAAAAATGGAATGGTGGGTTAAACTTCAACTGATACACGTTATAAAGGCATTTTTTATAAAGAAAACAGAAACTTATTTAAAATTTTCGTAAGCCAACATCTTAATGATGTACTTTTTTGTACAAATAGCTCAAAGTGATTCCCAGGAGAAGATAAGCTGCTTTATCCCCAGTTACGGGTAGGAAAATTGTACATCAAAACCAACATGGGATTCTGTGTTTCACATAGTAAGCCGGTAACACTATGCCGTTGATCTTCAGCTGTGGAAGAAAGGGTCATAC
This sequence comes from Elanoides forficatus, assembly GCA_025311575.1. Taxonomy (NCBI): domain Eukaryota; kingdom Metazoa; phylum Chordata; class Aves; order Accipitriformes; family Accipitridae; genus Elanoides; species Elanoides forficatus. The sequence goes on from JAOBAS010000029.1 coordinate 12,130,258, forward strand.
ACAGTTACCTCTCAAAAGCTAGTATATCAAATATTCACTAGTAAAATACTTTACCTGTCAAATGTGCTGTCCCTTTAGTTTTGCTGGACATGTGCAACTAGAGGAGAAAGTCACCTGAGCACAAGTATAATAGGCAATATGTCCTTTCATAGGAGAGAACAACCAGTGCACACACCACACTCATTGACTTGAGGACTGAAGGAAAAAATACAAAAATTAAGAAATTGAAAGAGGACTATTCTACCACAAAATAATTCAAATGGTAGGAGAATACCTCATTCACACAAAAATGATAACTTTCTTGGAGAATGAGATGAAGGGGCAGTTTAAAACAAAATCTAGAGTAGTGGGCAAAATCTTAGTGTCTAAAAATTGACCTCATATGTGGGACATTATTTGTAAGCAAGAAACGTCTTCTGGCTCCCTTTTTAATACCTGGGAACATAGAAGGTTGTATTTTGCTGGCAGAAAGGACCTTGCCCTACCTTCACGCAAAGCCCATCCAAGTTTGCTTTCCCATGTAGTGAGATGCAGCAAGTCCATGCTGTACTACTGAACCCACTCGTACGGTGCCTTTCAGCACGGCTTAGCTCAAACCACTGGACATACTACGAGAGGGCTTGTTCCTGGCTGCTCAGATTATGAGCAGAAGGTTGCATCTGTATGTGTAGTGCTGTGTGGAAATACTCACAGAGTACTTGCACATATATTTAGAGACTTACATGTGTATCAAAATGCCTTGCATTATGCCTGTGGAAAAGCTTTGACTCTACAGTGAAATTATTCAACACATCTGAAAAGCTTTCTTTGCCGAAGTGTGGATGGTTTTCCTTTACGTTTACACTGTTTTCACCCATGTGATCCAAAATTACACGTGTTTGTGCAGTGTAATATTCCTTCAGGCGTATGAGGCAGTCCTTGGGAAGGAGGAGGAGCTGCCTGGTGCCGGGGGTGGGGGGCAGACGGGGAAAAGAGACACAGGCTTCGGGCTGAGGGACTGGGCAGCTGCTCCGGGGACAGGAGGGCAGGAGGCGATGGAGAGGGAGGCTTTTCCCGGGGTGTAGTGCTGCAGCCCTGGAAGCTACCCAAAGGTAGCCAGATGAAGAGCAAGCAGGGCAGGCAGACCTGCTCCTCAGTAACGTGGTAGGCACAGGATGTCTGTCACTTTGTTTTCTTTCCATACTGTCTTGCCTACTCACTTTGGGGTTTCTCTGGTTTTTAAATGAAATCCAGTTTTCTCATTCACAAGCTGTCCTGGCTCTTCCATGGTGCTAGGAGGAGGATGAGGGAGATCCCTATCAAAGCTTTGGCCAACTTGGCATCCTGCCGCAGGCTGGAGCTGGAATTGAGGATCCCTGGAAATAACAAGCTTCAGGGTGGCTAACTTTGGCAGCCCCCACTGTCAGTGCTGCTGGGCTGTTTTCCCGTCACGCTGGAGAAATGCGCACTCACTTTCTTGGACTGCGCAGTGGTCAAGTGTGAGCGACGAGAGCTTACAGACCCCTCTTTTCAGATTTCTGTTGCAATTAGTCTGAACGAGGAGGAATATTATTCAACTCCACCCTGAACCAGCTGCAAGTTTTTGTCTATGCACAGATCATATCATGTTCCTTGTCTGAATACAAGCCATGTAGAAATATCCCAGGGAGACTACCAACCATGTTTTAAGGTCCCTGATTAACAACACGAAAAGCAAATGTTATATAAATATCCTTCCCAAATTAGCAGAAGCAGAGCTCCCCAAGTTCACAAGACTTACATAGACCAAGCAAGCAACGCGAATCAGAAAAAAGTTTTAATGTCATTTATGCTGTCAGTAGTGTCCAATTCCATTTTGAAAAGTTATTGACATATTAAATGGGTCTGTCAGAATGCATTGACAAGTGAAAATCTCATGTAATTGAATATCTCCATTTGGACTGGAGCTCTGCTTGCTCTTATCAGGACTGATTTATCAGTTCGCATCAAAGAAGTCTCCAGTACTATTGGAATAATGTGTTGCCTTTTATTATCTGTGTGAGTACATATGGTATCTCACAAAACTCAAGATGAGAAAAGTGTTTTACTACTGTACATCACTGATAATCCATCTGTTTGCAGCAAGAGTGTGGCAAAGAGATTACTTAACAAAACTGACTCTTTTAAGTAGACTTCATTTGAAACTTTGTTTAATGAAAAGCATAAACAAACAACCTGTAGAACAGGAAAATGCCTAACACAGTGGTCAGCACTATCTCCTGCCACTCAGTGATGAGATGTATGACAGAGCATGATACTTTCCTCTACAGGGCATAAAGATAAGAAGTGCTTGTGAGATTACACACGAGCTCTAGGAAGAGAGTTTTTCTCAAGGGGAACATGAAACAAAAATGTCCGTGCTGGCAGAACCACCATTACTGTTTGCTTCCTTCTTCAGATCTCCTAGAGGTGATCCCCAGAGCCAGTGTGAATCTTTAGTATCTTTTGGACTTTTTCTGTCTTCCCACTTATGAATATTTAGAGGCACTTTATTTACTAATGACTCTGAGAACTTTGGAAAGCCTAACATCACTGGCTTGAGAGCGCTTCAACTATGCACAGGTTTAAACATCAAGGAGACCAAAGAACTCCTGAAGGATGGAAAGAAAAGCTTCAAATAAAAGAAAGTAAAAACTAAGCTAAGTAAACAGGAACAATTTCCTGGTCCTTCAGCCAAGTGCATTTGTGACATAGATAGCCAAGGGAAACAATGGAAACTCCATTGATTAGAAAAACTGAAAAACAAGCCAAAGAGACCATGAGTGAGGTAAATCCAGTCTATTATTTGGTTCATACCCTACAGGAATATCTCCTACAGTACTTTAGGTCAGGCTAGGTCTACATTCAGAAAGTTCTGCTGATACTCTCCAGCCAAGGTGGAAACCAGACATCTTCTGGTAGATATGATGCCAGTAAAACCATTACTGTGGGCAGTTGTTCCAAAAGAAAAGATCTTTATATAATTCAGGGAGCTGCCAGAGAAATTTGGCCAATGGCAAGCATCTCCTATCTGCCTGATCTGGGTCTACATGAGATGCTCTGTCAGCAGAGCTACATGAGCATCTGTAGACAAGGCTTCAATAGTCAGCCCTTCAGGGGAGCTGAGCTCGCAGTAATGAGCTCAGTAATGCTGACCCATGAATAAAACTCATAAGACTATAGATTGAATTACCAGCACGGTATGGTTATTCGTGTACTAAGTTTCACTTTGTTAACACAGTGAAAAAAAGTATGTTTTGTTTTATGCAGTCCTGTAATTCATCTTCAGCAGAACTACAGCTTCATTTTTGCACATGAAAGAATGCCAAGCCCTGGCATTTTAACATAATCATTTCTATCTAGTTGTGATTCTAGCAAGACTGGTAAATGTGTACACATTTTACACATAAGCAATGAAACACTGGCGAGAGTTTATGAACACAGTGATGAATTTATAATCTAAAGCCAAGCTATGGTGTACTAGTGTAACAAGAGTTCATAATTCTTTCCACAGGCTAAGGAATGTCAATAAGCTGCTTCATAAAATAATGAATGTTTGTAGTAATAATTTCATGGGCTGACTGCAATTTAATAGCCTTTATTTCCAATATAAGTTCATGAAGGATATCAGCAGTAAACAGGTTCTTATGAATTATGTTCTGTCAGAATTACTATTAAGCTGTTGTCGGTGCATTTGTTGCAGTTTTTACATGCCGTTACTGTTTATGTGATGATCCGGTTTCATAAAACTTTATGCGCCAATTAAAAGCTGGACATTTGCAATGACTTTACTGAATATTCTTATCGATCGGTTAGGAGCTGGCATGACTCTGGGTTGCATCAGTTTTATGCTTGCCCAATACAAATTACTTCTGAGTGGCTTTTGATTTACGCAGAGCAAATCTCTAGACGCTTTGCGTTCTTTCCCCCCATCTGCCCGTGTGAATCTGTGGTGTCGGAAGGTGTCACATTCCCTACCCAAGGGATTAATTTCCTAGTTATTCAACAGGGACAAAGTGAGCAACAGCATCCTACACACAGACCTGCCAATGTGCTCAGCCTTGACCCACCTCTAGGGCAGAGCAGGTAATGCATTCCCTCTGCTGTTGCCTCTGTAATAAGAGCACTAGGAAGGGTGAAAAACAGTGCTATTAGCACTCTTCCGCTAAGAAGTGGACCTCAGATCTTTTACTTGTGATTTGAACTAGTGACCTAAAGATACTTTGTATGCTTTTATTGAACCTTTGAGATATCCGGGTTCAGCATTTAAAATATGTACTTATTTTATAGTCAATATGTCCGGGACACAGCAAATTTCGTGATATATTCATAGATTTTTTTTCAGTAGCAAAGCTGGCCAGGGCAGTTCTCATTGCCCATTGCTACTCCCTCCCTACATCCCACTCTCTCCATTGTTTATCAACGTCTGTTTGTGCAGTGAACCAGATTTAAAAATGGAGTGCCATGAAAAAATTATACAAGAGAACAAAGTGAGAGCTATGTAAGCCAGTGCTGATGCCAAAAGAAAAATATGTGCTACTATGTTCTTTGTTCATCCTCTAATGGTTCTGATGAAGCTGGCCTTAAGTATTTATAAATTAACTATACTGGATAGTACAGAAATTATTTTACATTCCAAAGCTTGCAAGATAAATCTATATAATGAAGTAACAAATCATTCTGCAACTGCCGTAAACTTATCCTCTGTATGCAAACAAAAAAAACCCCAAACAGTAAACTATTAAATTGGTAGTGAGGACGATGCAGCAATGTATGACAATGACAGCAGGAGACTGACCTGAGTTCCTACTCAACACTGTGCAAGTCATTTACAAGTGGTTCAATTTTTCCTTTAAAATGTAAGTAAAGAAAAAAATCACCTTTCACTGTTAAGAAGCTCTGAGCTCTGGAGGAGATGAAAAGAGTTATATAAGTGCAAATTACTGTGCTTACTCATTTATATTAAGAAAACGTCAGGTTTTCATTAAATGTTTTGCTTTGTTCAGAAGAATGAGATCCATATCTTGATGTAACAAACCTTATTCAGCCCACTCAAATGACCAGAATGTGTGATTCATTCGCTGTGTGCAGCAGCATTAAGCTTTGCAATAGCTTTGTCTGTGCCCCATAGTGAGATGGGCTATGATCTCAAAGTCTGGCAGCCTAGGGCGTGATTCGAGCTTGGATGGGAGATCTTTATGAACACAAGTTATATAGTCTTTTTGCTTCAGCAGGTGTCACATTTCCTTGAGTCAGTATTGAATTAAGACCTTAATTTGGCATTAGGAAGCAGTGTGCTTTTGGACGTGTCCTTTACCCAATAATAAAGTAATACCAGGAACCCAGCCGCATGGGCGGACTTCATTTCCTGTGGTGGTGTTTTATCAGGGATACATGTAGGGCTCATAACCCTTAGTAGCTGCAAAGCAACATCATGTACTTGTTTTCTTTTAGAGAAACACCAAATATTATGATGTCTTACCTTAACTACTTTATCTTATCTTAATCCCCCTGGAAAAAAAATAGGGTTTCTACACCTTCTGGCTGCAAGACTAGTCAGCCTGTTAATTCTTACACAGCATGCCTGGCCAGCCTGTTGCTCAGTGTTTTGGAGGTCGATATCCATTCTCTCTTGGTCTATTCCATTTTTATTGCTGTCTCTCATCTCCATTCCTATCGGCAAACCTTAGATTTGTTCCTCCCTAATCCACTTTGATGTAACACCATCCACTAACTGACTCACCAGTTAGCAATCACTGTCAGATAAGGTTCTGTTTTCAGGGCAGCTGTTTCCAGCTGTCTGAAGTAGGATTATCTGTAGGGCCAGTCCAGAAACATTTATGGATTGTGCATTCCAAGTAGTCGCAGGTTGCCTACACATACATATTTTAATTTACTATTCAGCATTCTCTAATGTGATGAATAGTAATATTGCCAACAGTAAAAATGAGCTGTACTTACTAGAATGGGGACAAGAGGTTGAAAAATTGAGCAGAGAACTCCTCTACACCAGTCACAAGGTGCTAAAAACGGAATAGCAGAAAGGGGAATATAGTCTCAACCTGCTTGAAATAGCCTTGAACCTACCTTGACCTGCCCCATCCAGATGCTGATCTCAACCCTAGTGCATCAGAATAGCCTCAGAGTTGCTAACATCAGCCACTCACAGCTGAGAGGAGTGAATCTGCCCTTACTGGTGATATCCCGCTAACTTAAGATGTCCCCACTGGGCTGGTGGCAGAAAAACAGTCTAAAAGCAGGGTGGTAGCTCTGGATCATCTGGAAATCCAGCAGGGGAGGGAGATGCTCTGAGGGGACAGACGTGCCATGTAGGGGAGTCACGAGTACAAGATTCTAAAGCAGTCCACATCTGGCCTGTAAATCTGTAATGCAACAAGTGTTTCAGAAAAAAAGTCATATAAATGCAATGTATTGTCAGGTTTCATCAAGTGTTACTTAATTTCTCATTTTTCGGTTGTTTATGTTGTAAAAGGTAGTAGATGTGCTCAGTATGCTAACGACAGTAATTAATGCCTACATGCCATTTCCAGTGACTTGCTTTTGGCATCCAAAAGCACATCCTGTTCCGTGAGTTCTAGGAAGTGTACATATTACCAAAGACTTCCCTATGGAAAGCTTGTTTATCAGAGCAAATAACGCTTAGCTGCTTAACACTGACTGTGCAAGTTGTTGAGCCTGCTAGTTCTTTCATACCAAGCTCAAGAGAGATCTAAAATCCAACCTAACAAGGGACAAACACCTGCAAAATGTTCGGTGTCTGTTAAACCAGTGGTACTGATGTAGCCTCCTGTGGACCCACTGGTGAAGCTTTTGCAAAGACATCAGAGAGATGGCACACCTCACTTTTCCTTCCTTAGGCTTGTGAAGTATTTATATGCTTATGGCTGATGGCTTCCTGGAGATGCTTAGATGAAAATTAACAAAAAACATCCATGGCAGGATTTTCTAAATTTTGTGTGACTGTACGTCTCTCCTCAGAGGTTGGAGAGGGGATTTATACTTGAGCTTTGAACCCAAGTATGGGACATGATGTTTGCTCTGTCAGTGATGATGTATGTCATCACAAAGGATTTTGAACATGAATTACATCAGTAGTGAATGTAAACAAATCTTTCAAAAGGATAAATGGAGATAAATATACAAAGGAATACTGCCATGCACCTTAGTTGCATGGAGATCCAAGTTTGGAGCTATAAATGAAGTTCTGTATCAGTTTCCGTCTGAAGCGGATTTTGAACTGAATCAAAATCTGGCAGAAGGTTTCATCCTGTCCTCCTCCATGTCCGCTTTCATGTCTGAAATTCTGTGAAGTCAAAAAGGAGGTCTCGGCAGCATTGAACCCAAGGCTATATCCTGAATAGGCTTTGGACTCGGAGTCCTTACCCCAGAACAGCAGAGCCGTGAATGCTGACTCCGTGTGCCAGAAACACCACCGGGCTTGGGAGCAAAGCGCGATTGCTTCTATCAGCTGAGGGACTCATTTATGGCAGTTTAAACTGATTATGAAATTATAGCGTTTTTCAAAATTTAGTCTTCAGTAGCTGTTAAGTGAAATAATTGTATTGCATGAGTCAGGTAAATGGTTTGGTAATGAGCTAGATAGCTGAGCTTTTGATCAAGACTGTAAGTTTTGTTAAGAAATGGAGTTAACAAGTTTCAGTTCAGCAGGGCAAAACAGGTATGAGTGAAAACACCTAAATGAGTCCTAGAGACAGCCCTATCCCAGGGCAGGAGCTGTAAGTCTTCACAGGCCAAGTGACCCACTGAGCAAGAAGTCTGAGGATCTCCCATCTGTGTCTGAAATTGCTGAATACGTTGACAGTTGTTAAGCACAGTTGCAAGTTGTGAAGTTATTAAGTTGATCCCTTCTACCAAAACTTTTGGACACACTTTGGGCTAAAAAAATAGGCATCCTTGGAAGAGAAGCCTGAGGCCGTCTGACATGGTTAAAAAATTATTTGTAAGCACACGCACATGCCACTTCACTGACTTCTCTTTCATTCTTACTGCCAGCAGGAACTTGTCAAATCAATATGATTCAATCGTATCAGCCCACAGACTTGTGGTGTTTATATTTTTATTAGGAATACATATGTGTGCTCCTTTGTCCTCTCCTTAGCTCATTTTTTTCACAGTAGGAATTCCCTCAGCATATTTGGCGTGGAGGCACATCAGCACAGTACCACCTCCAGTGAGCACCAAGAAGCTTTCCAACACGAAGCTGATGAATCCACAGGACTGGGAAAAAAAAAAAAAAGTGAGAGGGGAAGCGCAGTTCTATTTCACCATGCCGCTCGCTTTGGAGATCATTTCCCAGGCAGCTGTTTCCAAGAGGCTGCTTGCCCCATCTCCCGTGCTGCCGGAGCGCCCGTGCCAAGCTGGCTCTGCAGCTCCCACGGCACCAGCCTCCTGCGGCCGGGGCAGCACGGCAGGCTGTGACAGGTACAAATGAGGTAATTCCTCATTTGCGGTAAGGGAAATGTCCACGGAAAGACCGCTTTGCAGCAGTTCTTTGCTTTGGGGATGTCCCGTAGCAGTCACTGCACTGGAGGCCTAATTTATTGCTGCCCTTAGGATAAGTATTTCTGCCACGGGAATGATGTTTGCTTCCCGCGGGTGCCAAGAGAAAATAGAGAAGATGGGCACCGGCTTCATCTTTAGCCAGTTCTGTCATGTGTCACCACACTCAGTGTGTGTTTCTCTGCCGAAGCAGTCCTTAGGCACTTCTGAAAATAGCAGTCAGTCACTTCCCCATGCTTTGCTGGGTCTTTTTGTTTGCAGTCTGGTATCGCGGCTTCATTCTTTGTATTGTTTTCTGCTGAGTGGAAAAGGCATGTTACCCTGCAAGCTGAAGGTGGCACAGGCTGTTCTCAACAACATCACTTTAACATACCTCTACAGATAGAGATTTTGTTATTTTGTTTTGAGCTGCAGGGAACTTTCCTAGTTTTGCTGCTGCTGCTACAAACCATGCTGCTCTCCGAAATGGCTGTCTGCCTGCCAGAAGCTTGCTTTCAGGAGATGGGAACTGGCATTTAACGTTCATTCCAATACAAGACTTTAAAGGAAAAAGTGCCTTTTATTCTCATTTTCACATGTAGCTTTTTGTTTGTCCTCCCAGACTGAAGAAAAGGTTAAAATTAGACAACTGCAAAGCAAACATGCCACTTCATTTGCATGAATGATGTATTATGCTTCCATCACTTAAAGCAGACATTTTTCTGTTGACCGCTTTACATGAAGACCTACTAGAAAATAAATGACTGGGGTTTTTTGATTGAAATTGTCGCTTGTTGGTTTTTTTTTTCCTTGTGTTTTCCTCTTAATAGAGAAAGGAGGATAGAAAGAGGGAAATAAAAATGAGTCAGAAAATGATGAATGACATCTAAATGAGTTGCACAGGAAAGTTAGAAAATTCCAAAAACAAGGGGACTGAATTGGGATCACATGTGTTAAGAAGTAAGTGTAATAGAATTAAAGCAAGATGTAGATTAGAAGTTCACACTTAGGGGTATAACCCAAAGGACATTATAAGTGAAACAAAGATTCGAGGAGGCAGCAATGTACGTTAAGGTTAATATTGGTTGAAGCGAGAGAAAATGAACAGCTAGGCTGAGTTTGTTTGAACTGAGGTAAAGAAAGAAAGAAAGTGGTTTCTGATTGTGGTATGCCTTCCACAGGAATGCAGACAATTGAGGATCTGAAAAAGCTGCTACACTGATGACAAGGCAGGAGGATTAAAAAAAATTTGCTGTATTCTGCTTGCCTGTCTTTGCCACTGAGTGCATAAACCCTGGCTGATCCCTTGACGACACAGCTTCAATGCAGCTGTGAAAGGTGCAGGAGGAAAACAAGCCTGGGCTCTGAAAACACACAAACTGCTCAGGGGACACATGAAAACAATAAATCAGATATTTTCTAAGTGAGAAAAAGCAACATTGGTCAGAGCAGGGAATGTCTTTCATTTATTTTGTTACTGGCTGACAGTTCTGTTTAATCTACTGTTAATGTAAAACCTTTAGACAGTATTTTCAATCTTAGGTGCTTAAATGAAGGCTTTTAAGATCATTTTCAGGACAGAAATGAAGGAGGCCTGGTTTTCAAAGGCGATGACTTCAGTGGGGTTTATTGGTGCTCTGTCAGTTCCCAGCTTGCTGCCAAAATACAGATTTAGGAGCCCAGCCGTAGTCTGGCCACAAAATCTACTGTTGGAGTCTGAGTGGGTGCCTTAAGAGTCTAGAGCAAAGCTTTGGGGAAAAATACAATATAACAACGTTTTATTTGTTGTTGAACTAGCTGGGCTGGTTTAGATGGTTATTTATGCGTGTATTACACCACTGTATCCGTATGTGGGTGTGCAGCAAAACTTCGATCCTTCACCGTCCCTCTGAACAGTTGGGTTTTCTCTCACCCCCTGCTAAGCCGCCTTAAAAGTTTGGCTTGTTAAAAACCTAGGATGCATCTATTTGTGAGGAAAATTAGTCACTACCATGCCGCGGTGCAACCCCACCAGCTAGTCTGAGGGCAGTGGGGGCAATGCGGGTCAGTGAGCAATGCCGGGCAGAGAAGGCAAGCCTTGGACCAGTGTTCCCAGTACAGGGCTCCATTCCCAACCCAGCCTGCTTCCCACACAGCTCTCATTTCCCCCTCCTCGGGGAAAGCCTGCTGAGGTGTGTCAGCAGGAAAGAGATAAACTCACCTAGAAAATGCAATGTGCTTTCTCCCCCGAGACGGTCAAAATGACTGACTTATACACTGCCTTGCTCTGTGTAGTGTCTAGCATAGGCGGGGGGCACGGGGGGAGCAGGAGAAGGGAGAGGGGTGAAGCAAAGGGATCTGTAAAGTTTTCACCTGTTTGAAGTTTGTACCCCTGGGAACACGATGCATGACAAATCCTAGGATTGCCTACACTGCTTCTTTTTAATATATTCTCTTAAATATTCCTTTGTTTGTCTATACATAGGCGAGATACAAGCAGCTCAGGGAGTAAATTAAATGGCTATTTTATTTCCTGAATTTCATTTTATTTGCACTGCTCTCTGGAGAATAAAAGTTCCCATAGGCTTCCCTGCTAACCAGAGGGCAAAAGTCTTTTACAATATTGAATAATTGACAAATTAAGAGAAAATATTAAAAAAAAAACCCAACAAACCAGAATAGAGGAAGTATCGTTTAGTTCTTCTGAGACAACTGCCATTAATTTATTCTACCCCATTAAACTTTGGCTTGTGTAAAAACCTAGGATGCATCTATATGTGAGAAAAATTAGATTATCACTCCTTGTTGACTCATGACTTTTCACATCATTGGCACAAACCCTCAGTTGAAAAAACTTTTATGAAGCTTTTTTTATAGGTATTTCTAAGGTTTATCTGAAAGCCGTGTCCAGTTCAACACTTTTTAATACTAATCAGTCTGAAAATCATTGAAAACATTCAGCCAGTTAAAATCAACAGTAGGTATGCTGAGGGACCACAGCAAAAAAAAAGAGAATTCGGTCCTTGGTAGACAAGGAGCATTGTACACACTGTTATTCTCTGGCAAATTATGGCATGATACCTTACTCACAGGTTCCTAGCAACACTATAAAGGACCTCATGGGAGTTATGAAGCCAGCTGCAGACCTGCCTTATTGAGCATGATGTATTTGATCAATGAAAAGCTGGCAGCCTTCATACTAGGCATTACACTGGTGTTGCTGCTTCTGGGCACATCTTCCGCGATCCTTTAAAAGTCCAGATTAACATATTGCTTTTACATATCAGCATTTGAACATCTCTTTGCGAAAGCAGCTGGAGAAAGTAAAGAGCACCAGAAAAAGAGAACAAAGAAGTCCAAAGAGCAGATATAATTGTCCTGTAAATAGCTGATAGAGGCTTTTGATAGAGACATTGTCCACACAAGTGCATTAAAAGCCATGCTGAATAACCTTCAGTGTAACTAGCTGCAGGACGAATTTAAGTACCAGTTGAATAGATGGTTAGCCAGGATGTGATATCCATGTTCGAATCCCTGGATTAGTCCTGCAGTTTACACGAGGCAATCCCTGAGGCCCACTTTGTAACTGTTTCTCATCATCCAAGGATTTCCTTTGTATTAATGAAAAGATTAATGTCTGGAAGTCCTTTGAATTTCCTTTCAGCAGCATAAGGAAGCAGTGAAGTTATTTGCCCAATTAAATATCTGTTTGACTTTCCACCCTTATTTTAAAAGTGGTGATTTGGCAACCCAGATATATGAATATTAATGACAGTTGTCCACCCTTCCTTGGCATATCTGTGCTTCATCCTCAGCTGCTGCTGTTATGATGATTTGGGATTTCATTTGTATTTAAACTTACATAAATGGAGGTGCAAATTGGACATGGTGTTGCAGTTCCTGACATGCAGTCTATAAAACCCTCATTCCAGAGATGCTTCTTGTTAAATGCACAGATGCAAACAACTTTCTTTTCACAAAGTCCTCTCTGGACAGTGAACCGCTGCTCTCCTTCACAAATTTCTATCAGAGGATCTTTCAAACAGCTGACCACTTTAAAATCCTGCTATTGTCCCTACCTGCTACAAACAGCTTAGCCAACTTTGAACCAAAACCTGAGTCTTTTCACTGGATTATGCATTGCAAAAGGCTTTGGATTATTTTGTATGACTGGACCCCTTATTTATAACAAGAAGATTATGGTATTAAACAATAAAGAATTTTTGGACTCATGAGGGTTCAGATCTTTTAATTCTTTTGCTAAAAACTTCAGGATAGAAGGCTCTTGATAATCTTCTAGTGCAATTGATACCATAGTAATTGGTACATTTCCGAACACTTTGAAAAATACTACATGCAGTCCCTCTGATACTCTAGGTGGCAAAACAAGTCCTACTCGCTTATGCCGTGTAGATACTGGCTGCAGCACTGAGGCTTGTTAACTTGGCTACTAGTTTAAAAAAACACTTGAGAATTGATACATTTTAGCACTAGTTATTATTCTGTTGTTATCAGGGTTTACATATGGCTGTCTGTCTCACTATCCTTCCATTTATTCATGGGTATTTACCCATGGGATGGGTAAATCAGATGAAATTCACAGTGGTAGAAGAGGGTCCCCAGTGAGAAATCCATCACACAGGAGGTTCCACAAGCACCAGACTGATGAAGTGTCATTCTCTGTGAAGTGTTGTCTCATGGTTGACTGTCTTTGGCTTTTTCATTCTGAGCTCAGGGTGAAATTTCTGCCATGGATGGACATTTATCACACTCCCTGATGTGTGCATTATCATGTTCATAATAAGATAGGAGCTTAAACGGTAGCATTTACCATAAAAAGGCACAAAAAGGATCTTGTTCATCTCTGTGACCACTTATTTTCTTTACATTTGTAGGAATTGAACTATCTTTTAAGCCTGTATGTCTCTATGAAAGATTATTGAAATTGGCCAACTATTTCAAATCTACTCAATGGAGGGAAAAATGCAGTGGGATTATATTATCCTGCTTCCATAGGAAACAGAGCTAAAAAATAAGTGGCCTATTTTATACTGTGATGCAGATGAAGTATGTTCCAGGACCACGACCCTGGTGAGGTAAGGAATAGAAAGTGCTGGAGTCAGACCCGCTGTGGATGGGGGGAGCGGAGGAAATCTGCGATGGCCTGTATACACAGGCTTGTATCCACCCCTGTGGCTAAGGGGAAGCATACAGGTCTCTGAGGCTCAGGTGATCTTTGTGAGCCAAAGTTTCTCTCTGTCTTTTCCAAAGCACAGACTGTCAGAAGAGAAGTTAGAGGAAGAATTAACGGAGATCAAGCAGGCAAATGAGGAACCAGTTGGGAGTGCACGCATTCAAAGACTGCTCACACATAACATGATTAAATTGGTACCCACAAAGGGATCAGTGCTTGAGCAGTGTCAGGAAAGGATTTTTTTTCAGACAGAATAAATGCAGATGCCCTCCAAGAAAGCCACCTACATTATTTGTATCACCATTGTATTCAGCTCGTGACCCCTTGCCCCAAAGGAGTTTTAGTCCAGCCTTCTCTTTAATTAATTTGGCCAAAATATGACAGTAACCTGGAGAAATTTCTACTTACTTGTAGGAACTTGCTGCTGTGGTGTACAATCTGCACTGCCTCACAATGTCTTCTCTTATTGTAATAGCTAGCGACCTTGGAATGATTTGAACTGTAAATAACTTCTGGGGCTTATCAGACAAGGAACGGTGTGGAGAATGATAAAACTGTTACTGTACTTGATACTCGGAGAACTCCAGGTCAGCCTCACCTCCAGCGAGGCAACTAACTACCTTCTCCCGAAAAACAACAGCAGCTCCCTTCCCTGAGACAAGGATCCATGCTTTGAGAACAGATGGTGCTACATTTTATGCCAAGCATTCTGCACTTCACTATTTATTAAATTGGCCAGAGAAGACCGTAAGACCAGCTCTCAAATAATACACATGAGCCGTGATGTATGCACTGTTCATGCCGAACCCCCATTTACTCTGCAGACCTTTTATGCTGTTAAGGAGTGGAATACGCACATGACTGGAAATTGGGCCCTCTGTGATTTTTCCTCCAGCTGATTTGTTTACAACTCTGATACTATTTTATTCCTTGATTCTTTTTATTTAAATAATTTCTGGAAGATCACAGTAATTGCTTTATTATGCCCCCAGTACAGATGGTGTTGGTGTCTAAAGCTGGTGGAGAGGAAGCACTACTGCTTTGACTTCAAGTCTTTCTGGCATCCCCTCCGAATCCCTCCTGTGTCTTAGGGACATAGTTCTTCATGATTGCTCTACTTCTTCCTAAATAAGTGCCAAAACTCCTATGTCTTCAACACCAGCATGCCTGTAGTTTCCAGCAGAGTAGAAAGCAAACCCTTCACCCTTCCCTTGACTCATCTCCCCAGTAGTGATCCAGTATGCTGAAGTCTGGGACACCCACATGGGTTACAGAAATTTGCTGTTCTAGAGGGAGTAACTGAGATGTTTAGATCATTGGTATTTCTTAGGATTCAGCCTAGTTGCTACCATATTAATCTTCTCAATTTCAGTTGCTTTTTCAGCACTGTAATATACCACGGTATTATGATCCACACAAAAAAAGAGGCCAAACTGAGCTAATCTCTGTGAAGCTGCAGTTTCTGGAAAGAACAATTCCTGCTATTGATTTTGGCTATTTAATATTCTTGTGTTTTAGAAATTGCTCTGAAAGGAAAGTATGACCCTGAAATAGAAGTTTAAAGCACTTCGCAACAGCCTCAAGTACCTGACAAATTCAGTTATGCATAACCTGTAATCACCATCTACAGGGGGGCCTACTCTGCCCTCAGCTGTGAAAAATCACACACCGCGTTTCCTTACGAATGCCTGCAATCGCAGTGGCAAGGCTCTTGAGAGAAGCAATACGAACCACAGGCACTGGAGCTTTGGCCTGCGCGTGTTGACTGCCAAAAGATGGAAGCTGTTTAACAGAGCCTATGCCCTCTGACCGCTTTTGTATTCACTGCCTAGGCTTCTCTTATTTTTCCTTTTTTTCTTTAAATAAAAAGCAATTCTGCCTTGTGTTGCATTAAATACCCTGTTTGTGTTTTCAGTCTGAAGACTGAAAACAGATCTCGTTACAAATAGACATACATTCCTGGACAACCTAGCTCCTTAAGTAAAGGGATCCCAAGCCTACAAAGATCAAAGTGGCTAAGAAAATGTTAAGCTGGGGAAGCAGTTTAGTGGTCAAAGTCCTAGATTTACAAGCCAGCGGATGCTGCATAATCAAATCAGGTCTCTTATGGTTGGTTCCAAAGTCACATGGGCAGGCAGGTTTGAGGGCCTGCAGGACGTGTTTATTGAAACTCCACCACCTCTGGAAACAGCACACAGCAGTGGGAAGGCAGAGAGAAGGGAACCAGCCGAGCTAGCAGGGAAGAGGTAGAGGAACTCTGACTTAAGAGCGCTCATTTTGCTTTCCGTGCGGCTGGAAGCCATGCTTATTTCAGATTCATTAGCCCTCGCTAGCCAGAAGACTTCAGGAAATCAGCTCTTTTGTTCTTTATTCACACCCTGACTAATGCACACACAGAGCATTGGACAGCATGCTTGTTGAAAGGAAAAATTATATACTGGGATCTTGGCATAGTGTTGGGCTTGCGTGGGGAATCAAATCTTCCAGACAGGACAACCGGTCACTGCCCAGTGGTGACAGGGGTGTCTCTTGCATGGATCCTTGCAACAGCATCTTCAGCTGGATCAGGAGAGACCCCTCAAACCACTGTTTTGCTCAGTTCTTATAATCCAGCAGGCCACAGTTCTAGCATACCTGTTATTTCCTCTGCTTTGAGAAAAGAAAGAATTGAGAGCGTGATCTGGACTTCCATTAGGCTGCTTTAATTAAAAACATATTGAATCTTTCAATTCTCAGCAAGGCCAAAAGAAAACTCAAATTCAGTCTGACCATTTTTCTACTGGAAATACGATTTATTAGGATGAAGTTAACTTCTTCATATTTCAGAATTACAGTATCCTATAAAGTCTATTACTCTTGATACTCATATTTCATAATGAGTACATGTCTAAAAAGAGCCATCCAGAAAATGGTCTGAAGACGAGG
>JAOBAS010000029.1:12146972-12166065 GCA_025311575.1 Elanoides forficatus
ACGCCGCGGGGGGAGGGGCGGGAAGGCGCGGGAGACGGAGAGGAAGGGGGACAGGGAGAGAGGGCAGAAGGCATTTTCTATATATTTCAATGTAGTGTCACTTATTCCAGTAAAACCACACTATTTTACATGAACGAGAATCTAAACTGATGTGACTAAATCGGTACCTAAACCCCTGACTCAGTACCTAAAAACCCCCAAATCAGAGCACTCACTGATCCTGGCTGGCACTTCCTTCTTTTTATACGCGTGTATGTAAAACCATCATTAAAGGTTTTTATGGTAGTACATTTACTTCTTCCTCTCCAAATAATGACATTTCCGTGGTAATCTTTCTTATCTTCAAAGCTTTTATCCTAGTTTTACAGGATTTCTACTGTAAAACAGCAGTGTTCACTGAAAGCTATCAGCAATGCTATAACTCATCTGTAGATATTCCAGTAAATGTTCTTTGGGACAGCCACCTTCTAGCATGAGAGGAAACATGTAGTGAGTGGGAAAATAATATGAACCTCTTCCCTTGGATCCAGATTCTGCAAACTCTTAAACTCCCTCAATATTGACCCCTTGACACAGGAATGTACAATACTTGGTTCCCTGGTGGAAATGATCTGCAGCTCACAGAATCAGATACCTTGTTTTAATTTTAAAGTGGCTCAAGTAATACAGATATAGCCAAATAACATTCCCTATTTCCAAATTATATGATTACTTTTTATCAAAACAACATAAAATGTTTACTTACAAAGTCTTAAGCATAGGTATTCAGACAGCTTTGTCTTTTTACATGAATGTTCATCAGAACGTCCAATAGCTTTCCTGGAAGATTAGTGATATTTTACTCTATGGTTAACTAATAAAAGTATTAAAAGAAATTGTTGAACTCAGAATAAAAGCAAGAATAATTCTCTAGGGGAACACACTTCAGTGAGAAGCATGTCATTGGACTGGATGAAAAGGTTCCTGATACAGTTCTTGAGGAATATCTCCACTTCATTCCTTCTTCCTGCAGCCATCACCTTCTGTGCCGTACAGCAGTCTGTGTACAGCATTATGTGTGATTTCTCAGACCATGGCATCAGCTTCTTGTTTCACTTACTGCCAATGCCATATGATGGGATCCATGTGTTCGTTGAAAACACAAACCTATTGGAAGTGATTCTTATCTCACCTTAACCATCAGCAACATAGACATACAAGAAGAAATCAATTAAAGCTCTATACCGCACCTTCTAAACACATCTGCATTTGTCCAGCTATGGATTAATTATATTCAGTGATTTATTATATCACTTCAGGTAACAACATGAAGTTTGCTGGAATGAACAAACATGATCTCAGTAAAACACAGCAGACCTTAATGTGTATCTGAAAAGACACTTTTTATTATTTTAGTGTTTGTATTCTATGAATAAACTTTTTCTTGTTTTATGGTTTATACTCAAGATTGGTATAAGTGAAGATCAGAGTCCTAGCTAGCTAGTTAACTAACATTCTTTCACCAAGCTTTCAGTTTCTGCTTTTCTGTCCTTGTTATAACAAACATCTTCACATCTGAAGTAATAAAATACCATGCATTCCCATGGACAAAACCAGAGCTTAAAAAAAGCTCAGAAAAGATTTTGCACAGTTCACATGTCAGACAAACTTGTACAGGCTCAAATTGCAACAGAAGACAAAGATCAGAAATTCCTAGAGGCCTGTACATATGCATTCACTAAAGTTGTCTGTAATTCTTGAGTAATATTGGTACAATGTTGTGCAGGCACAGAGGAGACAATGAGCAGTTTATAAAAATCTCCTTTACTAGGAGTTTAGGAAGACAAAAGCAAGCAAAGACAATGAGAAGCCTGCATGCAGATTCCAAAGCT
Organism: Elanoides forficatus; assembly: GCA_025311575.1. NCBI lineage: Eukaryota > Metazoa > Chordata > Aves > Accipitriformes > Accipitridae > Elanoides > Elanoides forficatus. The sequence goes on from JAOBAS010000029.1 coordinate 12,148,844, forward strand.
ATTTCAGTCATGGGAACGCAAACATGGGCCAGTCTTGTTTTTCAGTGAGATGTAATGAAGTGACTCATAATACAGAGACCAAGTATGAATTAGCATGGTATTACAATGACATGGATACTGAAAATGTGAGAAATATATACAAATGTTGCTAGGTGAAAGAGAAATCTCAAATTACATCTACATTATCTGCATAAATAAATGTGAGTATGTGCATATGTGCATCACGTGCGGCCTCCCTCCCCCTGACTTCTAGCACAGAAAAGCCTAAACATCTTTTTTTTTTCTTACACTCTTTTACTTGCACCTTTTCTTATACTGGGTTACTTTGCACTCCCCCCCAAATTCCCACAGAAAGGTAGAAAAGGAAGTTCCATCAAGAAAATCGAATCACATTAATCTGAGTGGTGAACAGGAGTGATTTTCACCTAGTAAAGAATTTACCTGGGGTTTACTTTCCATAGGCACTAGTTCTGCAAGAAACATTGTTCAAATTATAATCTGTAGTGTGTGCGTGTGGAATACTGTCTTTTCTGTGACTATACTGAGTTGTAGGAGTGCTTCAGAAATATGGTCCATTGTAGGTCTGAGGTCCTAGACCTCCCTGCTTTGCTTGGTTCCCAAATTTATGGCTCACAGGAGAGTTTCAAGAGATAGAGTCTTTTTAACAGCTTTGCCTCTGTTGTGGCCCTTGGGTGTCAGGCACCCCCTCCTGCCCACCAGCACTGCTGGGTAAGGTGACCTGCCACAAACTCCCGTGCTTCCATGCCACAGAAAATATTGCAAATATTATTGCTGCTGCACACTGCGTAAGCTGCTTTGTACATCTCCTGGGTGTCAGTGAATAGCAAGATAATAAAGTGTTTTTCTATAGAGTGCTTGAGTGTGGGCTTATATTTCCTACACTTATTCTGAAGTTCTGGACAGAACTGTGATATAATTGATGGTGATGGCAGTGTAAATTACAGTCTGGATAGAGCTTAAAATATCCAAGATAGGGATTATGTTTATTACTGATGTGGCTTCAAAATTATATCAATGTGGTTTCAGAGGTATGATAAATATCAAGATTAACTCTAACACTGAAATTCTAATGCCTGCAATGGCTTTTCAGGTCTGGCTTTTTAGCACAAGGATTGCAAAAGGAACATAAAATGAATTCTTGAGCTGCACTTCTTTCTTTCATACATACAGGCATTAAGCTGTACTAGACACTGAATTTCATTTTCAAACTGGTAATTTTGTAATTTGGCCACATATTACATCATCACGAGGAACACAAATTAGACTCACAGTTTTGACACAGGTATTCACCATAATATTTATGATTAAAACACTTTCTTATTTTCACTTACCATCACTGTGTGGAACTTTGCAATTCTGTATAGTCAGTACTTTGAACAGTAAGAAATAATTTTAAAAATTCTTTTTTTTAGATGAATATCACTTAAATAATAAAGATTTTAGCTGCTATGCACAAGAAGTAATGACCCAAATTGCAATAACGAAAATAAGCATCTGCGGTGACGCACATAACAAAATGATTTTAATGTACCTCATCACGATACTGATTTAGCATAAATTCTGGGGGGAATATGGCATCTATTTAAACATCAGCATTCTCCATCTTTTTTTTTTTTCCCCTCAGTCTACCTTTTAGGTTCCAGAGTAAGCAGTGACCATAAGTAGTAATGGGATAAAAAATTTTAGAGAATACTTAAGTAGCTATAAGAAATTCAATCAAGATATCTTTCTGAGTCAATATTTAATTAATTCTTAATCATGGCAACAGGACATCTTTTCTGCTTAAGTTGCCATGCTCTCCAGACAAACTTGTCCAAAGAACTCAAGCTTCTGGTCACCAATGATCATAAAAGTACCTAATACATTAGTTACAAGCATAAATCTCAATATTCTGACCAAATACTATTTTAGAAAAAAATGTTTCCACTAAGTCTTCTCAAATTTTCCACTAGGTTTTTAATTTTCACTACCTCTTTTAAAATATCTCAACCATGCCACCCTTTCCAACACCATAGTCTTAACTCTGCTAAGTTGATCTTATAACTTAGAAGATGACTGCTGAGGAGCTAGATACCTCTGAAATGTCACCATGTTTGATTGTAGTTTGGTAAGTTTTTTAATTATTATTTTGCTTTCTGTTATTTTCTTTGGTAGTTAGTTCCTCAACAGAAAATGGCTGCACCGTATCAAAATGTCAAGACATGCCATTGTTCACCTCAATATAAGTCTTAAGTGTGGTAAAACGGGGAAAATGTTCCCTTTCAGCAAATCCAGAAAAGATGTTAAAGCAGTCAGTGAAGTCAGTTGATACTGAATCACTACTGTTTGATACGGATACGAAACTTTCATAACAACCTGACAAGTCTTACATGGCTCAGGTTCAGGAATTACAACTCAGTGTCATGCGAGGCATTTTTGTGTATGGCACTAAGTTGGAAAAGAAATCAGCAGAAGGTCAATAAAAAACTACTGTGATTGTATGTCCATGTGCATAGGTCTCCAAAATGTTAATCTCTCGTGAACTTCATCCTCCAGTGGAACTAAAGGGTTTGTCATGTGGATTAAAAATGTAGGGGTATGTTTTGTAAATTACTTCCCTAGTGGGGTGCCAGAAAACAGAGAAAACACCATCCAGATTTCACATTTGAGATGGATGCCACTGAAGGGAGAAGTCTTAGAGTGGAAAATGGGTTTGTAGCACCATTTCTATAACTAGTTAAGGGCAAAACTCAGGAAAGAGTGATTTTAGACGTGAACTCATGTGCATGTGTATGCTTATGTCCTCATACACATGGAGAGAATAGTAACAGCACACACCATTATACCAACATCCAAACAAGCCTGTGTGTCCTTTAGAGCCTGACACCCCTGAAGGTGTGTCATTTTAAAACACGTGTATAGAAAAGCTGCATATACATAGTTATGTTTGGGATTCATGTCAGAGAAAACCTCAGCATGGCAAGAAGACTGATGGTTATTAGAGCCTCCAAGGTTTCAGCACCAGGCTGAGACTGATGGTTATTAGAGCCTCCAAGGTTTCAGCACCAGGTTGTTAGTCACTTTTTGTGTAGTCGATGAAGTCGTTGGTCTCAATAGCTTCCCTGGGTGCTAATGCTGTTTATGCTCTAGTGGGACAGCAAAATAAGAAAAAAACCTGACCGGAATCTAACTTCAGTAAAGTGAAAATAAGTAAGCAAATTGAGAGCTTCCAAAAGGTAGAGCTACTGCATTGCTTGTGCAGCTGAGAAAACAGGAGTCGCTTCTGGCAGTTAGTGAAGTTGGTACTCCACTACGGAGGTGCTCAAAGATTCAGCGCTGGGAACCAGATGGAATGAAATCCTGCTCTTTCCCTTCCGCAGCTGTTCTGAGTCTGGGTCGGTTACACGCACAGTGCCTATAACCGGCATTATAGCACAGTCAACAACGCATGTACCTAGCAGTGACCAAAGAGGGCTGTAACAGAGTTAGTCAGAGTATGCAATATCTCTTCCCTTTGCCTTGTAAGTTATTGCGCTAGTTTTCAGTTAAAATATGCTCAAACACTTTTCAATTTCCTTTTCACACCTGCGCAGAAGGCACTAAGCTTGTCTCCAGTCACATAAAGTCTGCTCAGGTGCACACTTTGTTTGTTAGAAAAAGATGTAAACTTCATATGTAAATGACTTGCATAAATTATGATGAGTCTTAGTCCAAAATCTATTCATAAGAACTGGACTTCCTTTTTCCTGATTTATATGCCTATAATACACATGCCTACGCCTGAGCTAGTTAGCTCGGGCTTTCTAATTGTTCAAAGTGAGAAGCAGACACTTCTAAGGGTATGTTCATCTACCCTATTTTAGTTGTCCACTTTACGATGAGATGAACCACACCATAGAAATGCCTTTTCCTCTCCGCCGCCTATGAAGGAAATCCAGACTGGTGATAATAAATTTACTTTTCATCAGATTAATCCCCCTATGCTTTTTAAGTCCAAGAACACCTTGTACAAGACAATTCCTCTAGATGTCCATGGTGTCACCCTGAGCCTCGGAGTCTTTATGCACAATCCATGTGACAATTTAGTGGCCCTTAGTTGGGTTTTTCTTTCCCTGTTGTGAATTTTTTTCCTGGAGGGTTAAGTTGGGGGCGGCACTCCTTGTTAAATTACTAAACTTTTTAAGAACTTATCACCTGTTACATGACTTCCCTGAAGCCATATAATGTACTTGCAAGGGAGGTTGTCATAACCTTCTGAAAGGATGCTAGCCATAAGCTGCGTCCGCATTGCCAAGCACCTTTGCAAGGTTTCCTAGCGGCAGCTGGATATGCCATAGGGATGCAGTCCATAGGTGGGCAAGTGCAGCTTCTCCAGCTCTGTGCTCTCCTTCGCCCCAGGAGGAAGAAGCTGCCTCAGCCATTCAAAGGATGAAACCAGACCTGTTGTGTTGCTGGGGCTCCATCCATTAATTACCCCAAGGATTATGTCTAAAGCCTTCAGCTGACTTTGGAAATCGTCTGGAGCCAAAAGAAGAAGAGGCATGAACTTCTTTCATTTGCAAAAGCCTGAACCTAGTCAGTAGAAGGTGCTACACTTTACAACACATGAATTTGTCATCCTCACCTACAGCTGCAAATTCAACCCTACATGGAGGTGAACAGTGCAAAAGTAATTGTTCTATGTTTTTTTAATTACTCCAGTGAATTTTACTCATATAAAGTATCAGCAAGTTACGTATTTGCTCCTACATGGGTATTTTAATATCATTACTTATCTACTCTGAATGAAACTGATTAACTACCAGCTGAGTTTTATATGGAGAGCAACAAAGAAGTTCTTTTTGCTAGCAGGAGAGCTGGTTTTGAATGTTCACATTCTTGTTTGGAGTGATATATGGGTAGTCTGGAATCCTGTAACAGGAAGGATTTTGTAGAAAATAGCTGGCTGCCTGATAGAGTCAAAAAGTAGCTGCTGCAGCAGTAAATCTCTGCCATAGTTTTGCATAAAGGCATATCTAAAAGGGGAAACTGAGCATTGTATTTTAGAAACACATATGAGAAATGAAAGTGTCACAAGTGACAAAAAATGACTATTTCACCTGGGAAGGGATACATATAAAATCAAAGCGTGCCATGAAATTGGATTCTATGATACATTTCAAAATGGGGAAAAAACCAGCAGATTAATATTGTTTGTATATTTTCAGCAGTCCTGCAGTCACCTTGTAGTTAGCATTGGCCATGAAATGATGGCAGAATCAAACTTAGTAAATATTTATTTAGCTCTAAGGTATTAAGACTAATCCCTTCAGTTTTCCCCTCTGTTTTCTTTTCACACAACTATGAAAAAGTTGGCACATGCAAACTTTAACTCACTATTGATAACCCAAGGGGATATAGAGCCATTTCGACTTACAGAGGTGCTTGCTTAAGCAGTTACAACATCATTATGGTTTTGCTGTAATATAGGAGAAAAGGTTTAAATTTTGCAGCGTGGTGGCTCTTAACTGACGGGTGGAAGAAAGGTCTTCTGTACAAAGGCCGGAACCCCACCATTTCATGGGGAAGAATTTTGTACTGAGGATTTCTGTGCTGCAGCCAGGAGCCAACAGATGCTTGGTGGAGTTTCACTGGATCAGCTTTACATCAGTTCAGAAAAAAATAAGTGAAAGAACATGGTCCAAATCCTTTTTTTCTTTTGCATCAGCACAGCTTCTTTAATAGTTAACACTTGTACACTCTGGAATTGTGCCATGCATCTTAACTCTTCTTTGCCCAATTTATGAGATATGCGTGTCGCACTTCCATGCCAAAGTTCTGAAGTGGGGCTCTGGTGTGTTTCAAACACGTCTTCCAGATACCCACTTCTAAGTGCAACAAGCTTTCCGCTCCTCTAGCTGTCCCGTTCTGCTTCTTCAGCAGATCGCCGAGACACGAGGAAATAAAGCAAGCCTCTGCCTTCCCTTGTATCTCTCTATACAGGATGGCCTTACGCCAGTCTTTCAATGACCTCTGTGGGCTCTTGATGAGGTCCTTACCATGACAATTTTTTCCTGCAAAGCTGCCTCATCACACCCTGTACATCTCTGAAAGGACAGAGTGAATTAAGGCAGGCCTCTTCAGAGCCCTGGCCTCATTTCTTGCTCTAATACACTTCAGTTCTCAGGACCTAGTTAGGCTCGTCATGCATTCACACATGGTGTAGTCACCTTTACTTCATTGTGTTACCTGTGAACACCGAAAAACTCTATTAATTGCATTGTCACACAGTTCTGGTTTTTTCCTTCCAAAATGTAACTGCATCTAAATTGATATGCATACACTGGGTTATTGACACCTACAGTCATTACTAATACAACAGAGCAAATTATGATTCTTTGTAGTTAAATGATTACAATAAAAAATAAGGGGGGACAATCTATACTGAAATCAAAATGGACTTTTTCTGTCTATTTTTCATTGAAATGTTGCATTTTGTTCTCAGATTATGTACCTCTAATTATTTTGTCTTTAAAAAATATAGACCACTCACCAATGAAAAATGTTGTTTGAAAGGGAAAGCCAAAATGATTCATTAAAAAAACGTCAAAATAAGCAGTTGGTGTTTCTGAAATGAAACATTTCAGGTCTTTTTATACTGCTTCCGTATTTTTTCAGTTGTAATTATTTGCCAAATTACACTCATTGGTGTGAAAAATTTCGGTCACTTTAGAACCATACTTTCAGCAACTTTTCCAGTAATTGAAAAAAAATTATCTATCCCTGCTGTTATAACAATAAAGGATGTAAAAATATTCACTGTAAAATGGAGCAGGAACAATAGACACAGTCATAACAGCTGAATAAGAAACAGTATTTCTATTTCATGAAAGTAATCCAGTAGGCATTTTCCAAGCTGTCTACACTTAACAGTTGTGAGTGGTCTATAGCTGTACGTAAAAGCAAGCCTTCTAGCACCTCACCTAAAACATTCCTTCATCTCCCAGGTTGAGGTTCCTGTCTTGCCTGAGGTGGATTCTGCATTTGGGTCTCCAACAGCATATCCCTGCATCAGTACCCTACTGACTTCTTCCTTTACCAGTGCTCATGCTGTCTTCTCTGTCCACTAAAGATGTCTAATGTAGCAAACATAATTCAGTAAATAGGGTTTGACACGTTTCAGCTAACTTTTAGTCTTAGAGACTCTCACTCGCACCAGAAATTCCAGCCTTTTTGAAAATGGTGTATACTCTCTTGCGAGAAAGTCAAATTTAAGTCACCTACATTTTCTGGTTAAAAAAGAAGTTTTGGTGATATTTCCCAACTCACTGTGATCAAGTTAGATCAGGGCTTCTATATTGCTACGGTTAACACACAGACCGAACTACACACGTGTCAGTGACATTGTTTTGGTCACACTAGCCATATAAAATAAAGCATATGCATAAGTCTTCGCAGGATCAGGTTACTCATAAGACATGTTGCATCTAAGATACCAATTTAGATAAATATATCCATACATAGGTAGAAAAATGCTACATATTAGAATGATGAGTGGGTTGCAACCATAATTCTATTTTGCTTAGAACACAAGAAATGTTCTTCTAGTAACATATAACTAGAAAACCATAAATTACTCTGTCTTCTACCTCTGTGCTCTTAACATACTTACGTATTACTGGTCAAGGACATATAAATATTTAATGGCATAAATCTCCGCTCATAATACACCAAAATTAAGTACTATAGCATTTTTCCTCCTGGAAAGAAGTTGCACAGTACATAATTTATACTATTTTCCACACATATGGGAGAGAGTGCAATGCCTTCTGTTTGACCAAACAGGCAGAGACAGCACCAAAATCAACTTTTCTTCTCATACAACCTACCAGAATGCCAACACCTCGGTTCTAACGCAAGGTTCATATCCTTCAAGTGAAATTGTTTATTATTGTCTCATGTAAGTAATTTTTCTTCTTCATTTCTAAGATTATTAATAAGAATATTATCAACAAGAATACAAGTCATTCTGATTCAGGAGAAGCTTTCATATTCAACTGTCTTTCCAAGAGCTTACAACCTTGATGAAGGCTTCTCATGGGAAATTGAAGTGATACAACCCACAAACGATGCAGCTAAAAACAGCTCTCAGGGTTTGGACTGAGTATTTCAGATCAGTCTCGGCCAAGGATCCATGGAAAATTTGATTACAATTGGTTATACATTTTGTGCAACTGAAGTGTGAATATTTTCTGTCCTGCTGAAACTGTGCTTGCTTTTTCATTGAAATTCTACATGTTTTGGGGAGCTAATTCTTATGATGGCATTTATTCTTGAACACCCCCTCTCCCCAACAAGATCTGTTAGAATCACTACGCTACTCATAAAACCACAACTATTTACACAATTTATTTTAACCCCGTGCTAGTAAAACCTTCCTAAAGCATTGGACCATTATTCAGCTCATGGAAAACCGTGAGTGAAATGCTAAGAGAGTCAGCCTTGGGGTGGCAGGGGTTAAGGATGATAGGAACTATCTGTTACTTCTCTGTATTTCCTATTTTATTTGTTGTGAGTTTCACTCGATTGATTGCAAGCAGAGGAAGAACATAACTGATAAAATTAAAGAAGCTCTAAAACTAACATAAAATGGCCATTTCAGCTTGAAATGGTTAAGTTAAATATCCAGCCCACTCAAGGCTAACAGCAGAAGTCTACAGTGGGAACGTGGAGCCTTCTCTGAAAATGCAGCTCATGAACTGGATGCTGCCCTTCCTGAACCATGTGAAGTCATTTACACAACCAAATTGTAAATATTAACAAGTATTTGTGTTCATATAACTATAAACAGGTAATAAATGAAGAGACTAACAGAAAAATCATGCAATTCCACAAACTTGCTTCCAGCCCCGCAGAACCACGACACAACGGGGCTGATGGCTCTCACTGCCCCAGAAGTAAACAGAGCCACCGTCGTGGTGCTTCATGACCGGGTAACTCTGGGAGAAAAATCCGAAAAACAGGATTTGTCAGGTTGGCATCGTTCTTCATGCTCATCAAATTGTTTAGAGAGCTTAGCTAAAGCAAAAACTGAAACAGGATAGCAGCTGGTGCAAAAAGATCCTTAAACAACATTTGATAGACGATGTACGTGAGAGAAAGCATGGCTCTTTGGCTGAGGGAGGGAGAATTGCAACAAAGACCTCAATTTATTTTTGCCATTCTACCTATTATACCTAGGATTACTGCAGAAAACAAAGAAATAATGGCATTGTTCCTTTCAAGTGCAAAGCGTGACTGACTGCATTTCATTCTGCTCTATTCCTTCCGCAAATTAAAGCCCCAAAAGTTACAACTCCGTTTTCACACCAAAATATAGATACACGAATAAATCAGTAAATAAAAATGATCATCTGCTGCAGGGCAGATGTTAACAAAGCACTTGTGGTACAGAAGTGAAATTGATACCAAAAACATTTGCAAACAACTCTAGGATTGGCAACCGTCAAAAGCCAAGAGATTCATATTTAATGCTGGTACTTTTCTCTAATTCAGACATATTAAAAAAAGAGACACCATATGCTCAGGGGTGGGAACAGGGTGGATATACCAAAGTAACATTATATAGAAACTATAATAAAATCACTGTTGAAGAATTGATCCCAGATGACATGCTGTTGAATGTACTTGGATGTAAATGAGCTGACAAAAAATAGATAATTAAATATATAATTAGGCCTTGGAACCTGCTGTTGAAGGATAGTATTGAGGATGCAACAAACTTTACGAGGCATTAGCAGGTGTGAGTTTGTGGGCAGGAGAAATATGTTTTACAGCCTTTGTTTCTCAAGGTATTTACATGTAGATGCAACTTAGAGCAAGTTTCCTTTCTTTTAATCGGGTTCTTCTCATACTTAGTTACACATGTGTGTGTTTTACCAGTTAGGCCTATATTCTTCCTGATTGTGTCTGCTAAAGGATGTCATTAGAAGAATGTCAGGTGTTTCAGTATTGTACATCTCACATAAAACACTCCTTTAAACAGATTTATTTTGTGTAAGCTGAAAAGAGGACTTTTGTATTTCTGTTGCAGGGTGGCCTGTTTTGGATCACTTAATCCTTTCTGAGTGGATTACTATAAATTAAAGGAAAAAAATTCTCAGGCCTTGTGAACTCTTAAATAAGGTGTAGGTGTACCCTTGCTCCCTGCCTTCCCCCCCAAAAAACCCAATATTACTCCAAACCTCATTTTTGCAGAATCTGAAAACATTTGTGAATTTGGGACAATTTCCAGCAAATGGCAGAAGGTCTCATTCTGGGGGACTGAAACAATGAAACAGTAAATATTTCCAAAATTAAACATTGATACTTCACATTTAAATTATGCTTTTGCTTAGAAACTGACCTAGTTTGAAGAGGTCAGAAACATTTATAAAAGTCAAAAAATTGAGCAATATTTTTTTTGGCACAACAGAAATTACATTTTTCCCATATTTTGGCTGGACAACCAAAGAAAAAAAATCCGCTATTCATGTGCCTTTAATCTACACAGATTTTTTTCCTTGTTATATAACAGTTTTGATCATGAGGTGACTTCTAGGTAAAACAGTTACATAACTGCAATTTAGGTGTAGTTACTATCAATAAAGGCGCTCTTTTTCCTTACAGGAATAAGGGTATTCATTTCTTTATAAAGGTGTCTTTCTCTTGTACATGGGAATAGTTGAAGTGGTGCAAGATATCTATGTAGATGAAGACTTCAACCTCAGTAATGCTTTCCATGTGCACCAGTGTACTTCTCTGTATAAAGACACACCTTGGGACAGACCAATGAACGCTCAGGTTAAAGCAGAGCTTTAAAGATTTTCTGTATGCTTCTAACAGCATCTATTAAAAAGCTGTATTGAAATGAAGCACTCTGTGCACAGAGACTTGTTTTTAAAGTTTAATAAGGTTCTTCCAGTTTACAGGGGTTTTTTTCAAAGGATCAAAAGCATGTAGGTGCATTCTGGGCTACACTTTTCAGATTGAAAGTAGAAGGGCAAATTCTGAATTCAATTACACATGTAAAGGTGTAAAAATAGCCAGCTAAAATTAATATGCGTTCGCCTTTGCCACTCAAAGTTTTGAAAGACTTGATCTGTAAGTGACGTAAAATGTGCTCAAAAATCATTCAGAGACTCAAACTTTCATTTAGTTTCAGGCTGACACTAATTTTTATAGATATTTAAAAATGGCATAATAGAAACTGCAATGTACACAGGCTTCATGCAGCAGAAACCTCCAGGTATAATAAGGTGACTTTTTCTTAGTGAACCATGGCGTGTCTCAATCTTATGCCGGTTTCTGAATGCACAGAAGTTTATACGGTTTCAAATACAAAACATGGATGTAAGCAGCAGGAATGCAGCATGCTACTGTAGTTACCTTGTGACTTTACCTTGATGCATCTTTTGTATATTACATACCCAAGCTACATCCCTAGGACACAGGCAGGCACAACCTTTGGGTTCGTGTACTCCACTCATCATACTGTGGAAAACCTGCTGCATTTATCAATCAGTCCACAGAGGAAAAGACAGTGGAAAAGAAGAAAGGCAAAGTAATAAGATTACACCATTTGTAGGAGTTACAATCTTGCCGAGACGTGCTCATTTCTAAGGATAAGGATAAGCACTCTCCAGGAAAATGAAAAGACTAAGGGAGGAGCAGTTGAAAAGATGAAGAGAGTAAGTCTGAGAAGAAAAAACAGCAAGTTCCTCCAGGGAATTCTAAACCTGCTTCTTCTCCCATAATTAAGTGAAGCTGGTGTAACAGTGCTGATACTAAAAATGAATAGAGGTTCTCATTAAAATGAATGTTAAAACTCCCTTTTCCTCAAATCAAGAACTAACCTCCTGCTGTGGCTGGCATCATGTCAGTGAATCGGGACAATGAAAATATCATTTGAAATGTAGGTATGCACTATAAAATTGTGACCTCATCGGGATATAAATTTTTTTCCCAGAAGTCAGCTTTCTTCTTTTTGACCCTGTAGAAAAGCAGATCCATTTTGGTTTTCTTTAGTCGTGAGACAAACATCTACTGGGACATCAAGAATCCTCCTACAGAGCTGAACCAGGACTATCTTGGGTAATTATCCCTCTTCCACCACTATACCACACAGGGGCTGAATGAAGCGGCAGGTCAGTGGCTCTCTCTTGTGCAGAGAAATCAGCCAGACCATGGAGATGTGCCTGGGGGCATCTTTTTGGCCACTGGAGAGAAGACTGCCAAGGGCAGGGAAGTGGGACTGCAGTATAGGGATGTCCAATGGGCACCCAAGCAGACTGGCAACACCCTCGGCTTCTGGCTAACAGTTTTGGCTAGGGAGCAGCCCCGGGGGGAGCGACATGAAAAGTGAGATTTAGCATCCTCCCTCTGCTACGCCAGCTACTTCCCAGCTATAGATCAGGGTACGGTCCTTTGAGATTTTTTCTCTCTAACCGTACCACGACACTCCTGCTTCTGTAACGTCATGGTAACAGCCCTCGCTCGCTCCTTCTCTCTTTTTCCTCTCTTCTCCACCCGTTCCCTTCACTTTTCTCTCTCTTGCCTTCCTGTGCTCTCTGTCTGCTCATCTCAAGTATGTAATGCTTGTGCCTAGAAAGAAATGTGGTAGTTTTAGAACAAAATAAGCAAACTGCACATTCGTCCATACAGACACATACGAATCAAGGGCGGTTTGTATTTATTAATATAAAATATCACAATTCAATATAAGTATACATAAATAGCTAAAGAGGAAGTGAGAAAGGCAAGAAAACAGGCATACAGAAGGAGAGCAAGAGACTACAGTAAAGGGAAGCAGAGCAGAAAGAAAACAGAGGAAGCATTGTCTGGCAAATATTCTTCTGAGAGGAATCCTTAAGTTTTCTGTCCTCTTTCTCAATGAGGTAACTGGCAAACAGAGAGATCTAACTGGAAACCGTACCATTTCCTCACCTATTATTTTTTTTCTGTCAGAAACGCATGAGGAATTTACTCAGTTGGCTGGGAGTCTTAAACCTCTTGGCTGAGACAACAGGAATCTCAGTTGCATTGTAGACTGGATGATACGTACTCCTGACCATGGGTATGAAACATAATGTTGGAGGGTGACTATTGTCAGTAACTGCATTACTCTTCTGTGAAAAAAGCATGAGCTTTGGGACTTTTCTGAGACACATAAAAGTTCTTGCACAAATATGTGAGAGGCAGGGCCACTCCGTGTGCAAGAGAACCAGTTTTCTAATTGTACTTTGCAAGCAAGAGCGAGTCAGTCACTCGGATTTCTCCATAAAAGGGATAGTCTCGGTTTGAAACAAAATTTAAGTACGCCATCTTTAATAAGCGAAGTACAGGGTAAACGGATTTTAAAAATATCATATACCATGCGACTGTATATATGTTATTCTTGGCTAAGCTCGCTTATGATTTGAATCAAAATATTATGACAGATTTTTCTATAAGATGACAACCTAGATCATTTTGCATTATATGTATGCAAAGAGCTGGGAAAAATGAGAATAATCCAATTTTACAACATATTCTTAATCTTAGTCATTTCTTAATAACAGTCATGGTTATAGAGCATCTTTCCCCCCAAAACCCCTAAGTGTATCCAACACTATTAAAAACATAATTTACCAGCGATAAGCCAAACTCTCTGCATTGTGGGGTGTTGTCTGAGCCCTTTGCAAACGTGTTCATAACGGTCAGAGCACCAAGTCCACCGCTGGGTCAGGAAACCGTGCACATAAACATGCAGCCCACGTTCTTCGGTCTTGCTGGAACCGCTGTCAATCATGCCTGCTGCACAGCCTACAGAGATGCTTTTCTGTGGCTTTCTAGGCAAGGAATTGGACAGGCACCTTTCTCCATACAGCACAGAAAACAGTAACTCTGGCTGCAGTTCTGCTGAGGCACACCCAGCGACACAACTCTTCTGACTTCGGCTGGGGGAACGATGCAGAAACACAACCACCTGTTAGCAAATCACAGAAACTCTGTGTAACACCAGGCTAAATATCTCATTCAGCTGGAAGCCCGTGGAAAAAAAAAAAGGCAGGTTTTGTTTGGGGTTGGTTTGGTGTGGTTTTATTTTAAAGGCTCATAACGGGTGGTGGTGAGCAAGCATCACAAGGGAGGCCCCGTCCCCATCCCATCCGTTCGAATGGAAGTGAGAGTTTTCAGAAGAGCACATTGTTCTGCTACAAATCTATTTGCCGATTCCCACTGAAGTGAATAGCCCTTCATTCCAGTGGGAATTTGTGCCGTCACTTCAAATGTTATGCATATAAGTTAATTTCACACTGCTTCAGGACTTTGTTTTCAAATGACCAAAAGGGTTAAGAAGGGAGAAGTAAAGGCTTGCCAAACACCCCGGTCTAAATTAAGGGTAAGGGCTTTTTTTTCATGGGGGGAAGGGCAGGTGGGTGGACAATGGCCAGAAAGAGAGGGAAATTCAGACTGGAAATAAAGTACAGTCTTTTGTATTTCTGCAGCTCAGAGATGCTTTTGAACAGGACTGCTGCCAACTGTGGAAAACCATCTTTTTATGGAAAAAATATGCCAGTAACAACAGATTTACAAAAAGTGAGCCAGCGTGTCCTATACGCATTTATTCAATATTATGCAAGATTAATTGTTTGGAGCATCATGCCTTCAGGAGTGTTCTAAGCATTGGGGAGCCAAATTTAGCCCTGATAACATGAAGTCAAATTTCCTTTTGTATCACAAAGTCCCCAGGATGCCTGATTACAACAGTGCTGAATCTGGCACTGGAAGATGTTACCTACAGACTGGGCACAGTTCTGTTTAAATATGACAAACTGCATTTGCTTCCTTAGCCTGCATGAATCGATGTACATATTTTGGTGCTAGACCTTCAAAACATTTTATTTTGAACAGACTTAATGCCTTTTGTTGTTTTGGAATGGGAAGAAATGACAATATTATAGCAGATGACAATTTGATTACAGTTGTCACAAATAGGATTTTAAGGGTTGCACTCTCAATTACACTGTGGCCCCATTATATTTCCTGCCCATCCTAAGAGTGCCTTAAACATGGTGTAAATGTAATTATGAGATGTAATTTGCTTCGACTGTTAACTATAAAAGGGGATTTATCCATATAGGACTTGCCTATGCAGGGAAATGGAATAATTTCACCCAATTAAAACATCTAGCTGGAATGTTACATCAGCAAAGCCATACCAGTATAAACTATTCTGCTACAATTATGCTCATCAATTTTCCCATGTAAAAAGGCTCTTAGCGTAAATAAAAATTGGGCTCTAATGATTAATTCAGTATTATATTTATCCAGGTTTATTGGCATGGTGGAAGGTATTGGTTTCCACGGAATCAAACCGGCAAAGAGTCTAATGACAGACTAAAAGACCCAGCTTCACAAGTATCAGCAGAGTGGGAAAATCTCTTTTTTTTCCTTTAAACAAACTGTCATACAAATCTGTTTATGCACTTTTGGACAAGATCCTGTGTATCACCTGAGCAATCCTGAGTCCCAGTCCCACAGGAAACTGGCATAAGAAGCTTTGTACTAGCTGAGCATTAGATTTACAGAATTACATCGATTTCACGAAACTTTGAGAGTCCTGTCGGTTATCTTGGTTTGCATAGCAAAATGTTGATGAACGTCAAAAGTCCATCACGGCTAGCAGTTTGCCTCTAGGAACTCTTCGCCTAAATTCTGTTTTGTTTCACAGTTACAAATTAATGAGGCCAGTTAATTGGCAAACATTCAGTGTAGCTGAAGACCAGATGAACATACTATTGTGAGCATCTGATAAACTTAGCCATCCGTAGCTCTGAGAGAAACTGCTGTTCATGCCCACCATTGAAGGAAATTATAAAATATTACATTGTTGTGGAAAATGTGGGGCTTATATGGAACCTGCTCCCAGCAGACGTCTCAGCAGCAGGTATGGTATATACAGCTATTCAGTGTTCTCCCTGAAGTTTTGTAAGGATAGTTCATCTGGAGTGAAAAAGCACACCTACATCGTAAAGAAGCAAGACTCTCATCCCAATTCTCTTGAGCGTCCGTATTTTTCTATTGAAAATCCGATTTGGGGATGCATCCATTGACATTGTGCCCACAAGACTGACGTTCAGATCAGTGCTGAGATGCAGCAAAGAAACTCTATTTCCTAGAAAAGTCACCTTTAGTTTTGTGACCTGATTACAGCCTGCTCTAATTCTGAGACAGCCCTCAGCCGGACTCCTGGGACCTTGGGGAAAGGCACGAATCCCCTTCTTCACCTCACGAGCGGCCACCTTGCCCTACCACCACAGCATCGGTCTGCACCTGTGGCTGGGGCACCATCGCTCCCTCCGGAGCGGCTCTGCCCTCATCGATGACAGCCTTGCCCAGAGCAAAGCTACGTGCTGTGCCACAGCCAACAACCCCTGCGCAGGCGTTAGCGTGACAGAAACCCTCCCCGCTGCCCCCCGGGCCCCTGCAGGCCCCTCTGCGAGGGCTGCGCGGGGCCATATTTGGTATTCCTCGGCGATTTCTGCGCAGGGCTCACGCTGCTCCCAGATGGTTTCAGACCCCTTAGCCCTGCCAGAGTCCGCCTTCGGATACAGTCCTCTCTCTCGGCCTCAGGATGGGGTCCGCATCTTTACGTACCCGTGGGCTCCACGCTCCCCTTTGGCTGCCGAGACGCCTCACACCAGCCACGCCGGGAGGGGCCGTGGAAACAAGCGGCCGCCCCTGCCCGGCAGCTCGGTGCTGAGCGGGCAGCACACCACATGCCTCTCACGTGGGGCTTGCCAACGGCAGAGTAAGCGAGCGGCGGACAACGGCGGGAAAGTTTGCTGCTGGTAAAACCGCGGGGCCGAGGCTGCCCGCCCGCCCGCCCGCCCTGCAAGTTTTGGCGTAGCTTCTTCGGGAGCTTCGTGGTGCAAGGCTCTTCTGCTTCCTCAAGGAGCGACGATCTCGGTGTTGGATACTGAAGCGCTAAGCGTAGTAAAGTTGTCACGTTCAGCTAGTCAAAGTAGCGTGATTTATTGTTTTACTGGAGCCAGTGCTGTTTTACAACCTGAGTCATCTAGTGAAGGCATGCGAGGTGGCTTCTCCTCCTGGAGCCGGAGGTGCACCACGCTTGGTGTCCTAGGCTTTTAGGGAAACACTGCTGCTCAATCCCCTGCAGTCTTAAAACCATACTTGGCTTGATCATCCTAGCATCCTTTACT
>JAOBAS010000029.1:12175649-12205175 GCA_025311575.1 Elanoides forficatus
AGTTTATATACTGGGCATGATGTCATATGGTAAGAAATACCCCTTTGGCTTGTTTGGGTGAGCTGCCCTGGCTGTGTCCCGTCCCAGCTTCTTGTGCACTGCCTTGGCTGGCAGGACAGTATGAGAAGCTGAAAAATCCTCAAATTAGTATAAACACTGCTTAGCAACGGCTAAAACATCAGTGTGTTATCAACATTATTCTCATCCGAAATCCAACACACAGCACTATACCAGCTACTAGGAAGAAAATTAACTTTGTTCCAGCCAAAACCAGGACATAGTGCTATCACTGTAATGCAGTGGTACATGCAGAATTTGAAGTCATTGAAATGGCAATCTCCTGCCAAAAAACCACTTTTGCTGAAAGGTGAGTAAAGGCTAGTCAAACAGGTCTACATAGTTGATGTGTGTACAGATGAGTGGAAAAAACAAACTGAGCCAGCTTGATGATTTTATTAGTTAGTTTTGGATCTGTTATTTTCACTAGCCCTTGAGTTAGAAGATTACAAATTAGTGTGTGACTTACTTTTTCTGAATCCTGTTTTGTGTGGGCATTCTTTGCCCAATTCTGTTGATTCTTTTTCACTTGCAGTACCACCCATGGTGCATATGGTTAAGCTGAAAACTAATTATTGCTGGGACAAGTGCACTTAAGAACAGCCTGTTGGATGAAGGGATGCTGGAGATAGAATATGGAAAAAGTTGACATTATGTTCAAGTTGGGCAACTACCTTTAATTTCTTTTCAGTGTATATAATCTGGCAGAACAGTAGTCAGTTTAGTCAAGCATAAATTAAATTACATCACATGCAAGCAACTTTATAATAACAGAGTAACTGAGAGAGCAAAGCTTTTGACTTGTATTAACTTGGGGTAATTTTTTCCTCAGATTCCTTCTTTAATTTCTCCTACATCACCTGTTGGCCCTTGCCATAATAAAAATATACTTAGTCAGCTTTGCTAAAGATTATTACTAGAGGTCGGAGAAGCAAAGATCAAGAGCTGTTAAGCTTAATTCTATTTTTGAACATATTTTTAAAGATTGATAGTATTTACATTATAAAAACTGACTGCTTAGCCCTTCACCAGTGATGGTACTTCTATGCTTTAAACAATTCAATGCACTTATGACTTAAAAAGGTAAACTTGCTTGAAACAGAAGTCATGTTGTTATGACTTCATTAAGGTACTTTAACATTTAAAGAGGCGCTATAGATCTAAAGAAATCAACCATGATAACTTGGTGGTTGTGCCTGTACCTTTAATAACTTCTTAGGAGATTTAAATGCATCCTGTCGAAAGTTTCATGTGTTACTGGTAGCTGACGTAGCATAAAATGGTCTACCGCTAGTTAGAAAGTGCGATATAACCATTTATCCAGGATATCCTCTATAGATAGAGGTATAGCAAGTTCTGCGTAGCTGCGTTTCAGCAGTTTGTGGTGTCGGAGGTAGTTCAAGCTTCTGCACGTAGCTTATATGGCAGGGGGCTGGAACTAGACAATCTTTAAGGTCCCTTCCAACGCAAACCATTCTATCATACTATCTGTATAAGACAACTGTTAAGGTCAATGGCTATAAAATAGTAAGGCTTTTGACTATAGCCAGATTAATTATCACAGTCGATGCATCAGTGATTTTACATGAATGTTTAATAATTTATGTTACCTTCTGCTTTGCCAGAATGTAATCTGTTGTTGAGAAATAGTTGTGTGTAAGCTTCTTGTAAGATCTTTTAAAGATTTTGCTGAGAGTGTTCTGCCTTACAGAAAGAGGTGAGAACTATGGGACTCTATGGAACTGTTAGTGAAAGTTCCCTTGGTGATGCATTTTGAGAGCTACTCTACAGCTCTGTTTTCAAAGACTGAAGAGGCATGGCTTAGATGTGATAAATTGATGTGGCTGCAAATGAGGTGAAAAATGAAGTGAGGAAGAGGAGTTGTGGTGTCTCCACAGTTTGAGACTGCTCTGAAAAGAGGTCCTCAGTTGATTGCTATAAGTACATAGGACAAGACTGTGGACAAAGGGAGAACAGTGGGTGTTAATTAATCTCGAGAGGCTTTTAACAAGGATTCCTAAAATGTCCTTGTAGCCATATTGGTGAGAGATGGTTTAGGTAAGTGGATTATTAGATGGGTGAAAAAATTGTGTGTACTGCTGGATTCAGAAGGTTCTGATCAGCTGTATGAAGTCCACCTGGAGGCTTGTTACTGGTGGCATGCCCTTAAGGATCAGTGCAGGGGCGGTTTGTATGCATTCCAATCCTTCTTCCAGGTCAGTAATGCACTTTAAGCAACTTTGTGGATGCTATCAGATTGTGAGGGTAATTGATATGCTGGAGACAAGAGCTAACTGAGTGGGACATCTGTGGGCTGGAGAAACAGCTGGCAACGATTTCATGAAATTGAACAGCAAATGCCAAGTCTTTTGGGGGCAGAATGACCCCATGCAGCAGAGTAGATGTGGTGCTAACTGGTGAAAAGCAGCTTTACAGGAAATAACATGGTGGTCCTTGTGGGTCAGTATGTGCCTTTGTGGTGTAAAAGGTGAAGAGCATACTAGGCATGATCAGCCAGTTGAAGGAAGCAATAATTCTCTACTATTCAGAGCTTGTGAGACTGCATCTGGAGTACTGTGCTCATGTCTGTGGAAGGCCACTAAGATAGGGAGCCAGCAGCACACGATGCGTGAAGAGGGGCTGAGAAGTGAGTTTGTTCAGCTTTGAGAAAAGTCTGAAGTGGGCAATCCTAATTGCTGGCTCTGATTAATAGGAGGTGAGAGAGAAAGTGAAGACTGACATATGCCCAAGGAAAGGATAAGAGGCAACAGACACAAGCTACAAGGGAAATTCTAATAACGTGTTAGCAATATGTTTTCTCACACTGAGAATGAAGCATTGAAACAGGTTGTGGAATCTGTCCTTGAAAATATTCAGAACCTGACTATGGTATGACTCTGAGCAACTTGATCTGACTTCAAAGTTGGCCTTGCTTTCAGTTGGGGATTGGATTGGATAACCTCCAGAAGTCCCTTTCAGTCCAAATGAACTTCATTTTGTGCATGGGTAGGCAGGAGCTAGTATACTATAGTTGCTAGCCCTGGAAGAAAAGTAGTAGTTGGAAGTCTTTTTCTGTTAAGTTGAAAATGTCCAAGTAAAGTCCTAAACAAGTTTTTCCTATAAAACAATTTGACTGCTAAAAGCTTACTTTAAAATTGGATCCCACTGATAACTCCTAATGTAAGTAATAACTTTCAGAGAATTTCTTAAAGGAAGACTTGCCTGCATTTCTTCTGTTACTTCAATAAGCAGCCAGTAAGAGCAGTCCCTTACAGCACAGAGCTGAGTGGCAATGTTGCAGACGCTAAAAATGTAGTTTGGCAGTACATCGAGCAGCTATTATACAGCATTAATGTGCTCAGCTGTTGGGTACCTAGCCTTACTGTCTTGATGCAGTTCCTGGACAAAAACGGTTAACTTCCTGGAATAGCTTGCAGTGGAGGGTGGACTTTAAGAGCTAAAAAAAAAAAAGCCAGCAGTGTCAGCAATGCAGGGGGCAGCAGGCATCTGCATAACTTTGTAATGAAACTGGTAACTCATCAGATCTTGTCATGGACAGCTGAGATTTAGGCATTTTATTTTATGAATTGCTGCTCCTGGCAAAATATGCTCATTTTATATTTCATAATATGGCTGCAGTTGTTAAATATTGGCAGATAACATGCAAACTTTACAAGTAATTGAAAATGTGAAGTTAATGTTTAGCTGTCTTCCTGATCTTACTTGAAACTTTGCTACTTTATGTAGTGCAAAGTACAACCTCCTTTCTCCTCCCCCAGACCTCAGCTCTTTCTAGAGTAGGTGATATGTGGGAAGACAACATATAAAAAGTGGAAGAGTGGCCTGCTCAGGGGAGTAGAGGCTTTGCTAGGGATTGAAGGTCTGGTTCCTTCATCTAGGACATCCCACATGTCAGTGCTCCTGACCAGTTTTTAATGGTTTTCTAATGTCAGTGTAGGAGGTGCAGTTGTGGGGGCAGGGAATGCTGAGTGCTTGTAACTGTTGCTGTATGCTTAACAGAATTTCAGGTCCTTCCTTAAAATTAATTTCACAAAAAACAAAACCCCCAAACCTAACCCCCCAAATCCTGATACCTAGGTGCTTATTTTAAGAAATTCAGTATTTTTTGCTTGTACAGATTTTTTTGGTAACTTATCCTTGAACTTTCTGTAAGGACTGTGTACATGCACAACACCAAATGCAGCGGGCTGGCCCTCTGAGTGTGCTGTGTTCCTTTCTCCATTTAAAGTTTGAATGTTGTCCATTTCTGCTTGACTTTATTTTTTCTTTAATCTTCCTATGTAAAAGTAATATCCCATTAAAGACAGCTAAACATGTTAATACAGCACTGTTTTTCCATTAGTCTTGTTCCCCCCCAACATGGCTGAAATGCCTTATGTAGTTTATTTTTGTGTTTGGTATTTTTTTAAGTTAGCCTAAGTCAGGAGATGTTATTTGTGCTTAAAACTTTGTTCTTGGTTAAGTTTACTAAGAATTTAATAGACACTGCTTTTCAATATGCCACAACTTTAAATGGCCATCATTTTGGCTTGTCAATAGCAGCCAGCATTTGTGGTAGTAGGTGTTAACTTGCTTTGTTTGGGTTTTTTTTGTTGATTTATTAAAATATCTTGTGTTTATACTGAACAAACTTAACTTGCCTAAGACAAAGGAAAGTAATCTGTGTACTTTTCGCTTTGACTTTACTGGCCATTATTGACTGCACAGTTCGGAAGTCCTCCCTCCTACACCTACTTTTGAGTAGGTAAAATACAACTTGTTTAAGTTAAGTTTCTTAGAACTATGAACACTTTTTATTAGACCTTCTGTTTGAATGTAAGGAAGTTAAACAGTAATTGGGCCATCCAG
Organism: Elanoides forficatus; assembly: GCA_025311575.1. NCBI lineage: Eukaryota > Metazoa > Chordata > Aves > Accipitriformes > Accipitridae > Elanoides > Elanoides forficatus. The sequence continues at coordinate 12,180,576 of JAOBAS010000029.1, forward strand.
AAATTGATGGTTAATTGTTTCTCGGAGTCCATAGATTAAGGCAAACTTAAGCTGTTGTTAATAATGTATGGAGAAGTGGAGTCAGAAGTGCAGTATAGCATAGGAAGAACAGCACGTACATTGACGTAGAAAATTAAGTTGCTGTATAATAAAATAATGAAGTACTGCTGTAATATTGCACATGCCTATAAATGCAGGCATGGAAATACGCTAATTCTTGATTTAGATCTTTATTGCTTCTCATAGCCAGCAGAGTTGACTGTCATTCCAACAAGTGTGCCATGCAGTCTTATAGTTAATATGTAGATTCTGTCTGACCATTGCAGCTTGCTTGTGTTGGCTGGCGTAAATAATGGGAAATGCCCAAAGGATCAGGTATTAATTCAAGGACACTAAGACTTCACCCCTTACAGCCCAGCCCAACTACTTTAGTACAATGTTATTGGCTTGAAGATAACCTGCTATAGCATTCCTTTAGTTGCAGTGTAGGGTTATAAGTTTGCTAGGCACTGAAACGTTTGCTACTTCAGAAAAACCTGAGAAAAATGGTTTATGTAATATTCTACTTGAACTAATGACAGAAAGACTTGCTTATGAAGATGCCTCGGTCAGCTATTGCTTTTGATAACATTTAGGATCAAATTTTGGTTTGCTAATTCCATAGGTCATGCATTCAGCAGTATCTGCTAGGCCTGTCAGCATAGTAGTACCTTAACTGTCTTTCAAAAAGGTGTCAACTGAGAGATGTTGTGACAGCTTTTTCTTCTTATTTAAGAAAGCTTATTGACTTATTGGCTACTAGCTGGTATTTGTACTGCTGTACCTAAAATTGTCGTCTTGGCACTTTTAATTATCAGATGGAGAACATGAATATTGCTTAGTGGTTTCATCATATGTCTGCACCTAGTTCTGTGCATCTTAAGTCTCCTGTTTTGTGTGAAGGACCTGGTGTTGTTGGAAAGAAAAGGGGAGTGATAGTTATCAGAGGGAGTTTCCTGTGAGGTTTGGAGGCACTCCATCTGCTGACCTGATTTGATGTCTTGAGATCTTTCCCCCTTTCAGGACCGTGGGATCCAAGATGTTATGGAGAGACTAAGTCTGATCTTTTTGACTGCTACATTATGCGTATATCCGTATGGTCACCAGTGATTCTGCCAAGGGTAACCCTGAGTGTGACTAAAGAACTCTGAGGGCAAAGGTGAAGGACATGAGTATAGAGCCCACAACCTGGGTGCCTATCCCAGTGAGGGAGAAAGACTTGGGTAGGAGTGAAAGCATCTGGCTGCTGCTGAAGGTAGGACTTGAATTCTCTGACCACTGAACTGTCCTTGAGGAACAAGAACTGCTCAGCCAGAGTCAGGGTCTGTCTGACAAGGAAAGATGGGAGTTTCTTTTTCAATAGTGCTAACTTGTGAGGAGGGCTTTAAACTAAATATGTTGGCATGTCCTCAGATTTTTCTCTTATCTGAAGAGAAGATATAAGAAGTGATAAAGAAGTGTCGGAGGCCCATATGGGAGAGGGTTTTTCCCCTTCCATTGTGAAGGCAGCACAAATGAGGACTGTGCACAACCACAGACTTACAACCTCATTGGGATTCTGGCAATGTGGTGGGATAGCTTCAATGACTGGAGTAGTGCAATTAGCTGGATTCATACCTTTCAGGAAAGGCAAGCTCGGAAGGTGAGAAAGGTAGTGCTGTACAGAATAGCTGATAGAATGTGTGGACCTTTGCCCTTGAGCAGGTGACAAGCCAGTTAAAAGCTTATGGGTAATGTTAAGAGGACAGACCAAAACAGGTGACACTATTAAGTGTCTGCTACTGCTGGTCTGATCAAAAAGTATATGAAGCCTTCCTTAGGCACCTGGAAGAAGCCTCATGATTACAGGCTATGGTGTTCAAGGCAGCTTGACAGGTACAGATGTGGGGTCCTGGTGAACAAAAAATTGAGCATCTATGAGCAGTTTGCCCTTGCAGCAAAGAAAGACTACATCATCCTGGGCTGTGTTAGGCGTGGCATCAGGTTGAGGAAAGGGATCCTTTGCCTCTATTTCACACTGAAGCACTGTGTCCAGTTTGGGGCTCCCCAGTACCAGAGAGACACTGAGGTGCTGGAGCAAGCCCAGTGGTGGGCCACCATGTTGGCTGGGTCCTGGAGTGCAGGATTTATGAGGAGAGACTGCAAAAGTTGGGCTCCATCAGCCTGGGGAAGGGAAGGCTGAGGGGAAGGAGATGTTACTGCTGCCTGATGGGAGTGTGTCAAGAAGATGGAGACAGATTTTCCTTAGAGATGCAGCATGAGGAAATAGGAACAAGCTGGAGTGGGGGAAATTCCAGGTCAATGTAAGAAAAAAAAAAATGCTTCTCTGAGGGAGATCAGATACTGGAGCAGGTGCCTAAAGTGATTGAGGAATCTCATTCTGTGATGATATTTAAAACCTGACTGGATGAGTCTCCAAGCAGTTGATACAACTTTGAGCAGGACCTACTTTGAGCAGGACTAGGTCACCTCTGGAGGTCCCTTGCCTTTTACCTACATGAAATCATTATTCTCTAAATCAGTATTAGAACTTGTTTGCCTTTGCCAGTGAGAAATGCATTATGAAGAAACCTCTATCTAGGAGTTCACTTGTATTTGTGGTGATTGGTAGGTATCTTGGTTAGAAATGGTGAATATGGCTTATACCTGTGTCGGAGATGACTGTTGAACACTTTGGAGACATCACAGGCTTTCTGTGAATGCATTTTCTCTACGAGCTGATACTGATTCCTGGGACCTGAGCATTCTGAATGCCTGGGTCTGACAGATGAGGTCAGAATGATTAAGTGAAGAATGTCTTGCTGCTAATACCTTACACTCTGGGGTAGACATGAGCTTTTTAGGTAATCTAGCAAGATACACATTGCAGTTATCCTTATGATTAGCATGGCAGTGTATGTATCTATTGCTTTGTAGCAGAATAGTGGCTTTCTACCTTATAATGAAAAACAGCAAACAGCGATGACAAAAATCCTATACTGATCACTTTGTATTGCATTTTTGGATTCTGACTGCAGTTGCCTCCTTGGATTTCTGTTAGTCTGTGTAATGGCAAGTTTATTATAAGGTAGTGCTCAAACAACAATCATGTCACTTGGAAGGGAAGTTGTTCATTGGACTTAGTGTGTGACTCCTAGCAAGCCATGTTTTTGCAAGTTTGTGGCTAGGTGGAAGAGGCCATGCTGCTATGTCACTGATAACTCCCAGATTTTTGAAATGAAATGGGAGTGATGGGCAATTACTCGTCAGACTTGTGTGATACTTATAGTGCCTGATCCACCCCAATTTTCTTCTTCCTCTTAAAAAGGCAAGCTGGTGGGTTTTGTGATAGCATTAAATAGCATTAAATTGGTTTTCCAAATAAGGAGTGGAGAGGGTTGGAGTCTGGAAGGAAGTGTGGGAGGATATTTATCTGACCAAACTTTCAGTAAGCAGTCACTGCAGTCTTGCAAGGACCTTTTTCTGGAGAGAATTCATATGGTGGAAGCTATAGTTCTGGGTGGTTCTGGGGGATAGTAGGATCTTGTCTATTGCATTCCCTGGAGTATCAGATGCCCTAATCAAACATAACTACTTGTTGCTGAGAGCAAGTTGGAATAAAGATGAATTACAGAGTTATGGAGGACCTTATGAAACTGAGTGATGGAACAATGAAACAAGCTGAAGTGTAGATAAATGTTCAGTGATGCCCATGAGGCCTCCTCTGTGTAGGGGAGGAGTAAACTTCATATGTATTATTGCTTCTGAGCTAACTACTGGAAACAAGGCCTTGGGTATATGATGGTCAGTTCTGTGAACTGATGATTTTCTGTGTTAGTTATCTTTAAAAGGGTGGGGGTAAATCAACTGTCAGATTAAAAGAACAAAACGGAACATACTGTGGTAACATGTAAATAGATTGCTTGCCTGTTCTTCAAATATTCTGTTCAGTCTTGGTCCCTTGATATTAAAAGTGAGGAAAAAAAAAAAACAACCCCCCCAAAAAACACCTTAGGTTTGGAGTAGGTTCAGAGGAGGGCAGCAAGGATCAAAGGTAAGAAAGTTGGGAAGACTTCACAGTTGAGAAAAGAGGCAATTTCTTGGGAGTAAGGGAAGAGAGGGAGGAATATGGTTGAGTCTCTGGAAATCGTGAGTGATGTCAACAATGTGTATAGAGATTAACTTTTACAGTGCAAGAAGTAGGTGTTTGTCAAATGAAGCTAAAAGGAGGCAAGTTGCAAGCAAGGAAGGTGTTTTTTAGAACTGGTGGCAAGATTGCTGGCACTCCTTGCCATAGGATGCTATGGGTGCAGAAAGCTTGTGAAATCAACAGGAGATGGATCAGTACTTAAATCAACTGAGTGTTAAGCTGACAGGTCAGATCAGGCTTGGGACAGCTGAAAGTATTAAGAGTACATGTTTGTCCTGACAAACTGCCCCCCTCCCTTGTTGTTGCTTATATTTCTACATGTGACTCTTGGTAACTTTCTCCTTGGTGAGAGCAGAAATTGTTACTATGACAAGTTATGCTGTTAGGTTTCTAGGTGATGGGGAAGTATATCTGGGGTGCAGGGAAGGAATCTCAATCTAGAACTGCTGTCTTGATCAAAGTGTCTTCCCTTTTTTTGAAGCATTTTATCTAAGAGTTACTGAAGGGTGAGGCTCCAGAGGTGATTAGCCCCCCCTGCCCTCCTCCAGTCTACAATAACTTACATAAAATATTCAGGTCACGCATTTATTTTTGTAATCGAATATTGAATCTTTTGATGCCTTCTTTTCATCTGTACAGTCAATTATATAGGCAATCCTGCTCAAGTCAGGTGTGTCTGACTTAAGTGCTGCTCTTACCTGAAGGGAAGTCCTGCACTAAGCCTTGCCTCCACTGGATTGGCCTTCACTGACCCAGCTGAGCATCTCACATACTGTTCTGCATGTGGTAGAATAATGGTGACTTACAGCAGCTTGAATGTCTCGTGCTTATCTCTAAAGTTTGGGCTGTGGACTGGAAGCTGTGTTGTCTTATCAGTTTTACACTCTTATGAGTAGAGAAGACTATCTTCGCCAGAGGTCTTGCATGAAGGCAGCTGCACATAAGAGGTATGAACTAGGCAGTGTACTGTTTTGAAGCATGTCCTCTGTCATGATATTATGTTGGCATCTGCTTTGAACTTAAAGCACAGTAATGCCAGTTTTGAAACTTCTAGACTGAGCTCTGAAGAGCATACTAGAACTGAAACCTTTTAAGAATGAATTGATGTCCAGAAAGTGGCAATTTGTGTAATGTACATGATTGTATCATGAAAGGCGATTGGTAGTAGGTGATGGGGCTGAATTAAAAGCATATGAAGCTCTGTGTACTTGATTTATAGAAGGCAGAAAAGCTGAAGCACTAGCTGACTAAAACTAAGTGATTAGGTGTTACTCTGTATCTCCTAAGTGGAATTTCTGTTATCATCTTGAATTCACAGCCCTGCAAATAAATGAAGAAATGGAGCTTTTAAAAGAAATTTTAAGCAAGCAACGCTAAACTTAGGTCTAAACATCAGTTTATAACATAACTTACTAATGATCATATTCAGAATGAGTTACTTCTATCAAAGCTAAAGGCTGTCTCTTATTTCTACAAGTCTTATTTGTGGTTAAGAATGAGAAAACTGGTCTCTAAACAGTGATTTGAGTATGTCACGTTGACTCAGTTGAGGACAAACTGATGCTAATAGAGATTTTGTGTGGATTCATATACACAACTTTGAAGAGTTAAAAGCTTTTAAAAAATACATGACAAAAGCTGATTATCTGCTTGTGGATGAGAATACAAGAAATAAGTAATAGAGAAGACTTACCTGCTGTGAGTTGGCTGTCTCTCTGAAGAGTAAAACCTTTACTGAAAAGCGTAACTGGAAAGAAAGGATACAAATGGAAGCAGCAAATGGTCAAAAACATTTGGTGGGAAAACAGTTGTCTAATTGAACAGGCTGAGTATAACATTCAAGTTAAACCCCAAATGCAGTAGACCTGAGGATGAAAAAAGTAGTTGAGTGTTCTGTCTTAATAAGTAAATATGTGCTAGCTAAAAGCACTGGTGCTCTTGAACCTAGAACTTCTGGTTTCAGAATTTGGTTTTTTTAAGTGCTGCTAACTGAGCATTTGCAGTGCAAGTACTTCAGGACCTTCATTGGGTTGCCTTCTTTGAGAGCAACGATCAGTTCTTCCAGTCTTTCCTTGTAGGTCATGTTTTCTAAGGCCTTTGAGCACACTTTGTTTGCTTTCAGACTCTCTAGCTGGCTAATACCTGAAGTATGATGTTCAAGCTGAACAACTCGAGATGAAGCCTCACTGATGTTGGGTAGAGTAGAGTTTACTTCCATGTTAGCACTTTTAAGTCTTGAAACATAATCACCATATACTTATACTTGCTGTAACTTTCAGAACAGTCTTTGCTCTCTAACCCATTACTTAACATCCTGTATCTGTTACTTATACTTGTTTCTACTGACTACTATTCTAATTTGGACCCACTAGAGCTTGAAGCTTTTTTCAGGCTGACTGGCAGAGATTTTTTTGTACATAACTTCACTAATATCTAGTTAGTTGGCAGTGCCACTAGGATACAGAAGTGTGATATTCCTTTTCACCTTGCACTGTGTCTGTTAGATATTTTGGTTATGTGTTTAAACTGGATGTCATATAGGAGGACTTTAACCTTGTCCTCCAGGTTGGTTTGTCAGAACTATTGACTTGTCTTTTGTGTTTCAAAATATTTTGAAGATAGTCTGGAACTCCTTAACAAACTTTCCAATCAAAGGTTTTAGTTACATGAATAACTGCTTTTTTCAAGCTATTTTGCTTTTCTTTTAGTGTATTTATATATATTGCTCTGGTACTTGGGGATTTAAATTTATTTAAATGGAATGCGAAACATTTTGTGGTGTTTAGGGAGAAGTGGCGTATACTTCTGTGGATAACTTTTGAACTACTTGTTTACTCTTACTCCTAGTTTTTTGAGGGAGTGCGACTAAGAATGAGATACTCTCTTCCAGTCCTGCATTTGAGCCTGACCCATTTGTTGGGGAAAAAAGTACCTCATTGTCTTGCTTGTTTCCTTTTAAAGGGGGTGGCATTAGGAGGTTTGTCTGGTTAAACAGAGGTCAGAATGTTCATTGTGGAAGAACTTCCAGCTGCCTCGTAGCTTGCCTCACTTACTAGTTCAACATGTCTTGTAAACATCTGAATGCTTAGTATCAGGATGAACATGAATGTCTTAATTTGCTCTGTGTTAACATACATAGAAGATTATAATGTAAGAGTGTGTAAAACAGGTACTGATGCTAATATGTTGAAATTCCAGATGAAGTTTTAAAGTTCATGGGACTTTGTAAACATTCTTGGTGAGTAGTTAGATTTAAAGCTTTAACTTTCTAAAACTGGCTTTTTAAGAGTGTCCTTCACAACTCTATTTGAATCATGAGCCTAACCTTTTTTAAACTTTCCTCTAGTGTCTTAGGTTGTATTTAGTTTCCTGCTGCTTGATACTAAAGGTTTGTGCAGCATGGTAGGAAGCAGAGTATGCAGGGGCATGGTCTCTGCCCTGTGTGGAGGCAGTGAAACTAGAACGGAAGCACCAGTTAACATGTGAAGAAGACAGCATTGTGAAATAATAATAGTGGGTCACAGCCATGTCTGACTTCAAGTGCAGAGCTGTTTTGAAGCTCCAACTCATGACTGTATAAGTCGGGCTCAAACTACGTTAATGTTAAACTCTGAGTTGAACTACTTTTTTTTCTTTGACCTTGTGTTGCACTGGAGTAGAATACCTCTTTCTAATATGTTTCCTTGCTTTCTGTGATGAAAATGTCGATTTTCCTCATAAGTGTTTATTGTGGCACTGTAGAGATTTGCGTGCTTTATAATCTTGACCCATTTGTATTAGGATGAGAGTATTGTGTCCAGTATTGTATTATTTGGCCTTTTAACAGGCAGTGTGTTTCTTCTCTCTGTGGACTTTGGATGCTATCTTGTGAATGGTGGCTGTAGCCTTCCCCACAAATATCAGTATTCCTTAATGTGTATCTACATCTAGATATATATGTTGATGCAGCAATTAGAGGAAGATAATTGACTGTCCCTTCCATCAGCTGTGGGGAATCAAGTAGTTGAGTAACACAAGCATCTTGCTAAAATGGTGTGATATGTTGTTAGCTCTACCCTTAGGAGCAGCAGGTGGAGGTTCAAAGTACTTAAAAATTCTGCAGAACATCCTATGATAGCACTTAACTGAGAATTTGTCTTGAGCTTGATGTTTTGAGTAAAACCCCCTGCTTCAGCAACAGTTAACTTTTGAGACAGTACTGAAATCAAGAGACTAACCTTTTCATGCATTCTCAAACTCAACCAGTTCTTGTGGCCAATGTCCTCAGCTTATAGGTCACTTGAAAAATTTTACCTTTGTGCAGCTTTTTTACAATTTCCAACTAAAAATGATGTTCCTCTTATTCTAGCCTTTGTAAGCATGTAGGCTATAGTCACCTAGAGGAGAGCTGCTTATGTTTTAGATAAAGTTAAGGCTGGAACCTAGTTTTGGTTCATTTGTAGGTACAAAAAGGTAACATTGAGAAGGTATAGATGTGTTTTCAAGTGATGAATGTACATGAGCCACAGTAGTGGTATTATCAATGCAACGGGAGAGGTCTAGGAATATGTCATTATTTAAACAGTTGTCATGTTCCTAATTTCCTTTTGGTATAAGGTAAAGTTGACCTCTGTATTCAAAGGATTAGTCCTTTGGACATTAATAAAATGGAAAAGCAGTCTGAGATAGCTGGCAAATGCAGAGAAAGGCTAAGAGGATTTCAGTAGTCTCAGCTTCAGACTATTCAGTTGCTATGCCTTATTTCACCAGAATTTTTTGCCTTCTGGTAGGCTTTTGTATGCCTGTTACACTGTTGTGATAAACACTGAACGAGGTTTTAAGAATTACTCTTCTAAGATGGAAGTAATATGCCTCTGGCTTGCTTCTTTTTTAAACAAAAAATGCCATAGAAAAAAAGGAGCTTGAGGCAAGTCTAGTAAATGTAATGCTTATAGAAGCCAACCTTGTGCCCTGTTCCCAGCCCACTTTGCCCCAAAAACTTCATTGACAAACTAGCACTCCACTTTAAGCAAGGGTTGTGGTAAAGCAGATCCTTCAGTGAGAGAACAACCCTAGGTTATAACACTCTCTTTTTGATGCAAGTGCAGGTTTTTTTCTAAGTACTTGTTTAACAATTCTGATTGGAAGCTAGTGTTGAAGCATTTTTTACTACTAAATCTGAATCCCTTCCATTCCTTGGTTCTGATCTTTGACACAGTAATTTGATCGTGCTTTGGTACTCAAAAGATACACACTGACTTTGTTCCAGTAACTTAAGCATAGATTTTTATAAAGCCTCAAGTTGAGGTTTCAGGCTTGTTTTTTGCAGTATCCTTAAGTGATTTGATTCTCTAGCTAAATAAATCTGAAAATGCCACTAGAATGTATGGCTGTGTTCTTGTTGCCTCTGTTGCATTGCCACTTGTGACTGAGCAGGGAATGAGCCAATTCAGAAGGCTAAATCAGGAAGAAAACAAGTGAGTTTTTGTAGGTTGGGCACTCTTGGGTACCTGATGGGTGCTGATGCAGGAGAAGGCAAGCTGGAAGAATGAGTCTAAGCTTTCTGATGTCAGCTAAAATTAGACTGACCTAACAAAATAATGCTTAGCCTGACCTTAAGAGTGTTTCATGGAAGTTCTGCTGACATAGTAACTTGCTGTCACCAAAATGGGATGTTCTTGTTCTGCTCTGCTCTTGATTGGAACTCTTCGTAGTTCCCTGTGTTAGTGTGTGTTAAGGCCAGATATACCCATGAGCTGAATAACTTGCTGATGTAGGGAAGGACTTAAGTTTTTCTGTTGTTCTGCAGTATGGCTTTATTGTCTTGTGGAAACAGTTGACAGCTAGTGCAAAATAAGTGGCTAGGAAGTGTCAGTGTGATCTCTCGGTCTTTCCAGTGGTGTGCTGTTAAGCAGGCCAGGGTTCTACAGCAGGTAACAAAATGGATTGCTTTTGTTATTAGACTTGTGCATGGCTGTTCCACATAGAAAATCTCTAGATTTGCTGTTTATTACAGCAAATAACAAGCCTGGAAGCATGAGGAGTACTGTCTTAATTTGTAGCATGATTACTTTAAGAAGGTCATTATGTTTTCAAGACCTGATATTTCCTCAGTATCTTTTTTTCAGTTAGTGAGAGAAGCTTGATAAAAAATTACTAGTGAACAGCTTCTGTTATCATGGTCAATACTGATAACTCCTAGTTCTGTGGGTTTTAATGCTAGAAGTGAGTTTTAGGGGGTTTTTTTCTGCTTCATTTATTCTTCAAACTGCTTTTTGACAAGTTAAGTGAGAATGGTCAGTGCCTTGCTGTTTTGAATAAGATTCTTGCAATGGTCTGAAACGGAAGAGCTAGTGAACACAATGTAAACCTGATAATTTTGTTTGAAAAAATTGAGATCTAGTGTTTATCTGAAAAAAAAAACCAATAGCTTGTACACTTTGGACTGAGATATATTTGCAGTAGTGGGCCTTGAAATCTGGTCTGTGGTGATGTTAAGGATGGGTGGGAAAATGAAGAGGTACTGCAGCTCATTTTGGGGAGGGAGAAGGGGGTGTCAGAATTCAAAAGGGCCAAACACATGTTGCTCTGGAAGGTGTTTTACCAAAGATGTAAGAACAAGATGATCGTGCTTTCCCTCCCTGCACTCTCAAATGAGATAATCAGCTTTGAATTTATTTTATCTTACGACTTTAAGTTGAGGTAGGGCAGTCTCATGGTATTAATAAGTAAGTGTGAAGCCATGAATAGTGAATGACTGCTTTTTTAAAAGTCCTCTTGGCTGTTAAAATTAGAGGTAGAGAAGAACTGTTGCAGTTTGAGAAGCTGAAATGTGGACTGTCAGTGTCTGCATGCAACTAACAGTGTTATCTGTGGAATAGGTTGAGAGTTTAATTGGCACATTGGCAAATACATTGGAAAATAGGTGTGTCAAGTAGATCAACTAGGAGGACTATCTACCTGCTTAACTTCTGTTAGCTTTGGACACAAGGTGGTTTTGTGATAGACTTGGATGTGATGTATTACCACCATGGATTGAGTCACTGTGTGATCAAAAAAAATAATCAGTTAGTGCATAGGGACTTAGCTACTCAAGTAATTATTGTAACCCACCAGTAAAAGTTGTCTGACAGTGTCTTCAATTAAGTGGCTTATGCACAAACCTCATTCCATGTTTCAAAGCTGTGCTGGAACATACCACCTGTCAGAGTACATATGATTGAGGAAATGAGAGGGAAGACATAAGCTATTTTTTCTGTCTTCCAAGTGAACAGAAAGAAAAGGTAAAAAAAAATCCACAGAAAACTTGGTCAAATCTAGAGAAAAAATGTTAGAAAACTTGTTTTTGCCTTGGGAAGTTACAAAATAAGATCTTAATTAGTAAGTGGATACAAATTGTTTACTTAAGGCATGTTGAGAATGGTGATAAGCAGACCTCAATATGGTGAAGGTGAAGCAGAGAAGGTCAGATTTCAGTATTAGATTTTGAGAGGAGGAGAGCTAGGCTTTATTAAAACAGTAAAAGTGTCCTATGCATCAGTACCTTGGATCAGTTAAGAAGATTAATAATGTGGCTTTGAAGTGTCTTGTTCTTCAGAATCTTGTGCATTGTAAGCCTCTAAAGCTTTACTTTGGAGTAGGCATGTAGCTGTTACTCCTTCTTCAAGTACCATCTTTGAGCAAAATACTGACTCTTAAGTGGAAGTCTCCATGTCAAAGGAAATACTTGTCTTAGAGTCTCGGGTCTTGGAGAGCCCTGGATATCAGCATAATAATTAACTTGCTAGCTTGAACTGTTAGCTTGATTGCTTAGCAACCAAAAGTAGTTAGTTAAATAATGATAACTGGCTGAAGATTAAAACCAGAGATGCTATTGCAAATTAAAGATGCAGTTGTTCTCACTTGAGCTTTAAACTATTTTTAGAACTTTAAAAACTTTGGAGTATATATACTGTTACATAAATTATATGCAAGTTCAAGTTAAATGATTAGCATAGATGAGTTGTGTTTTTTGTCTTTGGAGTCTGAACATACATCATAAGATTTGGTGTAATGATCTATTGGCTCTACTTCCTTAATTGGAGAAGGTGAATGAACGATAAGATGTAACTGATTAATGTTCTATAGCTGCAAGTGTGTGTTTATATATAAATATGTGTAAGGCCTGCTCAGTTCAGTCTGTAAATCTTAAAAGTAGCAGCAATAAAAAAGTTTCACTTATGAAAATATTCATGCAATTCATGTGAGGACATAATGTTCTCATGGTGAAAATGAGCTGTTAGAAGTATGCCTTGGTGGAAGAAATGTTTTATTTTCACATCTTCAAAAAATGGATAACTGTTAGTCAAGTACTGACTTTTTAAATGTACTCTGGTCATCTTTTCGTAGTGAAAGCCTCTAATTATTGCAAGTAGAGTTGTAAAAAAAAAAAACCACCAAAAAAACCCACCACCAACAACAACAAACCAAACAAAAAAACCCACCCAAAACCCAACCTAAATAGCTTGTATGTTCTGCTAACTAGGGTGAGTTTCCAATTCAGTTTGTTACCTTCCCAGAAGTCCAAGCAGCTTTTATGTAAGTTTACTTGTATGGCTCTTCTGTAAGAAGTTTGTTAGTCAGATACAGCTGATCATTATGTTATGGTTCAGTACAGGTTAAGATCCAGTAGATATAAATATTGCAAATTGCTGATTTCTGAACAAAATTATGTGTTTTATTTAATTAAATGACGTTACAGAGTATGTATATTCTGAAATACATTGCAGAAATGTAATTTGTGGGCCTTATTTCCAGTAAGGCAGAAAACAATAGTTAAATACTTCTTAAGGAACACCTGACCTTATGCTGAAATGTAGCAATGGCAAGTGGAGACAAAGTTTAGGCAGAATTCTATGTGTTTCTGTTAGTGTTCAAATAGTTGCCATCTTTCCAATGTCTGTCTCAACAGTATGTATGAGTTGAAGATGCATGAGGAGACAAGACAAAATGTTCTTTCATTACTTGTGGCTTAGTCATGGTAGATATTCCCTATATGAAACTTACTCAGTTTTTTGAGTTTCCTGGTTATTTTTTACCCTCTCACCAGCCCCTCTCTAGTAACTGGCATATCAGCTATCTTGGTATAAAGTTCTGGCTTATTTTGATTTATTTGTGCAACTTAATGCTTTCATACTATTGGCACTAGTCAGTAGTTTATGCTGAAGAAATCCATAGCTGAATCTTTAAATTGCTTGTTCAGGCGACTTCATTGGCTTAAATTATGATTTGAATACTGAAAAATCAATTGATGGGAAACGGAAAGCTTTTAACAATGGACTTGTACATAAAGGTACATAGAGAATTTTTTCCTGAACACAGTTTCTCTTTTGTGGCAACTTGTTGACTGAAAAGGCAGTTAATGTCTCAAGTTGAACAGCCTCTTCGTGCTTGTGAAAATGAGGCTGCTAAAATTTACACTTGAATCTTGTTCCATGGGTGAACTTTCTCAGTAACAGCTTGAGTACTGATTTGATAACTCAAGAGAAAATCAGAGTAGTTGAAATGGCTCTGTTAAAACTTAAGCACAATAAAAAGAAATACAACACAGACTAAGACTGAGTCTTTTTCATCATGTTAGTTTACGCTAAGAGAACAGATGATTGAAGTTGCTAGAGCATCTGTTTGGCAAAGAAATTGTGAACCTGTGGTTTAATGAGCTGCTTTGTCCTCGTGGATTTCCTTTCTTGAAAGGAGATGCTGTAAAATACTGAGCTCAGAATACAGTTGCTACTGTGGAAAAGTATTTTGGGTATTAAATGGAAATACATTTAATCTTAAGCAAACACTTGACTGTACCTACTCCTGCATATTTACTGTATTAATACAGAGGGAAGATCTAATGTGAAGACACCCACTACAGTGTGGCAGAAGATTGCATGTGTATGATGGTACACATGATTATTGGAAACTAGGATACCGATTGACTGTCACTGTTAAGATGGAGTAGTTTGTGGGGTTTGGGTTTTTTTTTTTTGTTTTGGAATTGTGGCTTTGCTTTTTAAGTAATGACCAGTATGGTAAGTGGTAGAAGTTTCACTTCTGCATTTCTCCTTGAGTTATCAGGAGTCTTATCTTTTGAAAGTAGAAGTAAGTGCAGTAATTTAACTTTAATTTTTACTTGATGCTCTCGATGAGTAACCAGACTGCTAAAGTACTATGTATGATTACTGTTTTTTCAGTAAATATGAATACATGCAATGCTCATATCTAGTTAAATTCCCAAAAGATTGATACACCAGTTAAACAATTATTGGGTCATTTTTATACAAAGTTGTGTATTAGTGATAGTATTCTCTGAAGAATGGTTGATCTACACCTAGCTTTAATGTTTCTGCTAAAAGCATGCTTTTGTACTGTTTCCACACTGCTGTGAATCAGCTAGAATATTGTTATTCAGAAGCAGGAATTCTCTTTGAAAAAGGCAAGTTAATTACTGAAGAAGGCTTAACGTGGGGCATAACCTTGTGTACCAACTAATGATTGCTTTGTTTTTAGGTGCCTTAGCTGGACCAATTGTTGATCCACATGTGACAGCAGTTTGGGGGAAGAAGGTTGCACTGAAATGCATAATTGATGTAAACGAAACAATAACACAAGTTTCTTGGGAGAAGATACATGGTAAAAGTTCACAGACTATTGCTGTTCATCATCCTGAATATGGAATATCTGTTCAAGGAGAATACCAAGGAAGAGTGTCATTTAAAAACTACTCACTTACTGATGCAACAATCATCTTAAAAAATGTAAGCTTTTCTGATGCAGGAGAATATATTTGCAAGGCAGTTACATTCCCACTTGGAAATACACAGTCATCAACAACTGTAACAGTACTAGGTAAGTCAACTTCTTTATGAAAGGAGGTGAAATTAATAGCACAAACTTGTTAGTGAAATTCTGCAAACTTATTAATACATTTTACTTTACCTTTTAACCGAATGACAATACAAAAATTATATTTGCCAGTCTTTCCTAACAGGTGTCTTGGTACACTTACTAACATCATTAAGGAGACTTCTTTTGGGTCTTTCTTCTTTAGAACTTGGTCATTGATTGTCCAGATAATAAAAATAAGCAGTTATTATTTAGGCATTGTGCTAATCTAAATATTTGGGCAGTGCTTTAGAACTTAGACCTGGGAGTGCTGATAATACAGACCTTGTGTGTGTGTGTGTGTGTGTGTGTGTGTGAGCTGAGAAGCTGCCAAACACAGGTTTAGTTACCACCTTGGCTAAACTCCCTCATAAATGTGTTGCTAATATGATGTTACTGTAGCTGCTTGGGGCTGGTGATGTAAACTGTTCTTTGCACAGTATAAATGTAAAGCAAAATGCCTAGACTACTACTGGGAATTATGGGGGGGGAAAAAGAGGCAATTTAAGCCCTTGACTGGTTGTGTATAGTCATAATGTGAAGCTTATATAAACCCAGTTTTTCACATAAACTAATTTTGTCTATCTTGTTGAGAGTTCAGTATTGCTGTCATAAAGGACTAGTACTGAAGCACAGGTAGACTTAGGTGGTAGTGCAATATGAGGTAAAATGATTACTATGTCCGGAAACTTCAAAACCTACTGACTTGCCTTCTCCTTATAGTATTATACCTTCTTATAATAGAGTAAGTTACTCCTGTATCCACTGCAAGTAGTCAAGTGATATTTTCTACAGCTGAGGTCCTCAATGACTCTCTTCATAAACAAATATGCTTTTTAGGATCTTCTTGGTCTTTGATCTCTGCTTTCCACAGTAGTAAAATACTGTGCGAGATAAATCAGATTGCTGTAGCACAGTATGTCAACTGGTTTTCACCACAAGGTGGGGCAAAATAAATGCATCAGAGCAAGTGGCTTAATCCACTTTGAAACAAGTAACTTGACCAAAGAAGTTCTATGTGATATACAAAGCACGTAGCTCTTTTCCATCTGTATTCTGTCTGCACTGTACTACAAGTGGCTATGTCTGTGGCTATTGTAGCAGTCTTTTGACTTCAAGTTTCAGCTGTTGTGCTTTATGAACATACAATGGGAGGTTCTTACTGCTTTCCCTCATCTCTTCTCATCAGTTCCTATTTCTGAGATTTTTTTTTTTTTTTCAGATCACATTAGTAGTTGTGTCCATTTTGCCCTTCAAATTTTAGGTTTATGGAGAACCTTAGGAGGAACTAGGAAAGCAAATGTATGGCCTGTGTGTTTATTATTCTACATTTGAAAATGTTAGGACTACAACTTGCTTGATAAGATAGATATAAAAAATGGCAGTTGGAATAGGTAAAGAAGTATTTGTCGGGCATACAGTAGTCCTGATCATAGGGTTTTTTTCATAATTGATGTAGATGGTTGCTGATAGTTGTAAGCCGCTCAGTGATTTGGTATCAACCTCTGAATTGCAAAACCCAACTACTACTTGCAAAGATGCCTTTCCATCCTAGTTAGCAGCTGTGTGGCTTGCATGTACAGCTGGGTAGCTAACCCTCTGTTGGACTTACCTATGTTCTGTGGCCTCAGCAGCGTGTTTTCTGTTCTTCTGAAAAATTTTGGCTGCACTGACATCGAGACTTAAACAGTAAAAATACTGGGGAAGTAATCGGTTTCAGAGTCTGCATGTAACTGAATAACCTTTGAGCTTTACTGACCTGAGCTCAGCAGTTCCACTCTTAGAAGAGTCTTAAGGCATGGAATAGCTCCAATCAAAATTTAAAATATGATGTAACTTAAATAAGCTTTATTCTGACTGCATTCTCCCACTGTTCTAAAAATCTCTCCTTTAAGTGAGGAGAGAAAAGTTCATGTCCTAGGGCTGAATCTGTTTCCAGTCCAAGCAGCATTGCCTTTTTTCCTAATCCCTGTCTGTTCCTATTTAGCAAAGAATTAATTTCCTTCCTATGTGTAGTGGACATACTTAACTTAATCATGTAGTAGATGCTTGTACACTGTAAGGCAGAGACACTGAAGCCAAATGGAGGGAAAAATAACTAAAGGATAAAATGTTCTGTATTTTGCCACAGTACCCTGATCACTTAAGACCATATTTAGAACCTCTGTTTTATGCTACTTAAGCTTAACAGACCTACCACGTTTGGTGACTTTGCTCACTCCCAGTTTGCTTCACTTTGTGCTTCATGCTGTCTTAAGGAAATGCACTGTAAAAGAAGAGGTTAAGACAGTGAAAATATGAAAATGCTTTTTGGGTCAAACAGGTGTATTCATCTTGTCTAAAACTTTGATTATTCAAACTTAACCTTGTTAAACTAGGACAAAAAAATTGCAAAGAATTTTTTGTCAAGCTGTTCCTTTCTAAGGATGCTGACTAAACTGACCAAAATGGTATTTGAAGGTAGAAGAGATGATATGTGACAGGGTAGCTTGCAGAGCTGATATAACTTTTATGTTACTAGTTTGAGCACTGTATACAACTATTTTAAATACTTGGTTCGGTTTGAG
This sequence comes from Elanoides forficatus, assembly GCA_025311575.1. Classification (NCBI taxonomy): domain Eukaryota; kingdom Metazoa; phylum Chordata; class Aves; order Accipitriformes; family Accipitridae; genus Elanoides; species Elanoides forficatus. The sequence goes on from JAOBAS010000029.1 coordinate 12,198,201, forward strand.
TCTACTGTCTTGTTAAGCTAGTTTTCTGAGCATGGGAATTGATAAAGTAGATTTTGTTTTTCTGCAGGCTAGCTCCCATCAATGCTGCAAGTAAAGAATGAGCTGCACAGATGACAATGTCAAAGGTGTAGGTCTGTCACCATGAATAGATCCCAGACATACTAATGTAGAAATTCTTACAATAACGAATTAAAGCAAGTTGCATGTCGGACAATATGGAAAATGGATTTTCTCAGACAGTTCTGATAAAGTAATGGTGTTTGAAAAGTGCTAGTTGATGAGATGTATACATACTTAAGTACCACACAATACTCTGGGGCAAGAAAAAGTGTCAAGCAGATAATAAATTAGTGAACCGACTGGTCTTTAAAAGAAAAAAAACAAACACCACCACACCAAAAAAAAGCCAAACCCAAAAACCAAAACAAAAAAACCCCAACAAACACACAAAAAACCAAACACAAAAATGAAACAAAAAACCCAAAGTCAATAATAAAGGATTAATTAGTGAATAGGGTAAATTACACAGAAATCTACAGCTGCTGGCTTTGAGGGGAGAGAGAATAAAAAGTGGAAGTACCATTTTGGAAAGAAGTTATTCAAGTAAATGTCAGTTATGATGAAGGGGCTGACAATTCCCAGTGTCATGCTGTTGCCAAGGAATTAGTGAATTTAATGGTAAGTGGAAATAATACTGTTTGTGTTGTAATAATGCCAATTTCATCCAGACCTCCAGTGCACAGTGGCAGAAGAAAATTAGTTTTAAAACTAACAAGCAGTTGAAAAAGGCTTATGAAGTATTTAAAACCAAGAGCAACCTTGAGGCCTGGAAACCTCATGTAATAGGATTTAAGGCTTGCTCTTTTCTGGATGCTTTATTATGTAGTTTTTCTATAAAGAAGTGTAAGGACTTGAGCAATGAGGGATCTCTGACTATATGAATGTAAGGTAAAGCTAGAGTAAGTAAAGTTAAATTAAGTAGTGATCATGAATCAGTGAAAGGGCTAGCACAGATGTGCAAATTTGTTGAGAGTTCCTAAACAGCTGCACATCTAGCTTCTATACTTCAGCCTCCATTTCTTGTAACTTGAATATAATTCATGCTGTAATGTTGCTTTGGATTTGTATGACTAATCTTCTCCTGGGATATATGACTGAGGTGATCCATATGCAGTGACTTTTTGATAACCTCTGTCCATTCTGTCAGTATATCTGTTCTATTGATTATTTAAAGGGTATAGGGGAAACTACCACTGCCCTTGAATGCTTATATTGTGGAAGCAGGTTCCTTCTGCTTTTGGATCTTTGTGGGATTGGTGGCTTCCTTTCCCACACTAAGCGTTGTTCCCACTATCTTTTTCATTTGACCTGAATAGAGCATAATGTTTCTACTGACCGGGTGAAGCAACTTCTTTAATAATCTCTCAACCTCCTTCATATGTCCACTGCCACCATCACTGTGGGCAATGAAAGTCTGTAGGGCATGCTTCACTATGATTCGTGTGGCACATGGAATGGTCCTGCAACAAAAGGACTGCTACAAGAGTCTGTGTATATAGAAGTCACGCTTTCCAAAAAAAAAAAAAAAAAAGCCAGCCAAAACCCCAGCCAAACCCCACACTTTGGATAATCTTTTTTTCTAGGCTGAAAACAGTAAAACTGTTTCCCATTGTGAGAGGTGAGATGCCAATGGCCCCTGTAATTAGGGATTCATTCACAAGATTATTTATCTTAATCCACAAGTGAAACGGGTAGAAAGGCTGTAGAATAAGTAGCTGTGTTACTGCTGGTTTTGCTTCAGTTGCAGGAACATAGTAATCCTGAAGGATAGACTATAGAAGTATCGTAACAACAGTTGCTTTCCACTTTTTAGTATGGGGCTGTTTGGTGATCTTGTAGTTGGTGTGTAGTCCAAGAATCATGATTTATGGGAGGATGTGACAGTAGAAGCCAAACCATATATGAAGTATAAAAAAACTGAAGCACCAAAAAACATTGGACTGGGAATAAGTATATTTTGTTGAGTAGTTTTGAACAGTTCAGCTTTGTTTATTTCTGTCAAGTGTAAAACTAAGAATTATACAATGAACTGAAACTGGCCAGTGTCATAGGTTTCAGATATCACTTGAGAAAACAGAGTATGTTTTTTTCCTAATAATGATAATCTTAGGAGAAACTAGGCTTTTTAAATGAGTCCATATCCTGTTCTCTGGCTAGTGTCACTTAATACTCGAAGATACTTTTTTCTAAAAGCATGATAAGCGAAGCAGCATACTGAGTAGTCTGCTTTGCATCTGGAGGCCTCTGCTACCTTAGTTAAGACTTCTTGTTGACTTATGTATCCCTTCACAAAGGGGTAGAGCAAAAATTCTGGAGTTGTGTACTCTTTTTTGAGGAAAATTCAAAGGCATAGAATATATGAAACTTTATTTCCAGCTGAAAGTCTTTAGGTCTGTAAGTTCTGGAATGAAAAGCTAATGATAGCTGCTGATTTGATTTCACTGTGATAGGGATATTGGGTGGGGAGGGATACAGCTAAAATTAGTATCTTGATGCTTCTAAGACATTAAATGTAAATTTGGGGTTTTACTTCTGCATTTCAGTAATACTACAGAAGCTACTGAAAAGATTACTACTAGTGATTTGGGGGTAACAAGCTGGTAATACTTGTTAAATCAGGGAAACAAAATTGTGGGTCAAAGAACAAAGCTAAATAATGTCAAGTTCTCCATACTAGGTTTTAAAGGCTTTTTTTCAGATTATAGAATACTTCATATGTATATCACTTCAAATATGCAAGCTTATTGCAGAAAGCTTCAGTTGTTTCTAGTGTTGGAGAGCAGGAAATGAAATTTTGAAAGAAGCTCTGTTAGAGATGCTTCAGATCTAGAAGAGTGGATGTAGGACTTGATGGAAAAACCCTGCTGTTGGTTTATTTACAGTAGGGTCACAACATCACAGGGGGTAGGCATACAGCGAAACAAAGTAGATAGTCATCTGCTCTCAGTATCAGCCGAAACGAAGAACCTATAATTTGGCAATGAGGCATATTCTTTAAGCACTTCAAAGAATAGAACAGAAAACACATATTTTCTCTAAGGTTATGCATTTAGTAGTTGCCTTTCCTTTTAGTGTAATTGAGCAAATAATAAACTACCTTCTTCAGACATGTGCGGTGTAAGACTGAGCAGAAAACAAAAAAACTGATTCTGGCATTGAATTCACTCAAGCTGAAAATATTTGTTACTCAGTTATCTCTTGAAAGTATAGGTAGCTGAAATGTCTTGCCAGGTATTTTGAACTTTGCTCTATTTCATTTCAAGATATGTTGGTCAGCTTTAACTTCTTGGAAAGAAGTTATGTGAAGTAAAGTTCTCCTTAGTATAAGATACTGAAAGGCACAGAAGTTGCAAGAGTTGCCTCTGCTTTGTGATTAGTGAGGGCTGGTCCACTGAGGTGGATTCTGAAGCGTTATGGTGTGTAGTGATGACTTCACTTCAGAGGACTCTGCCTCATGAGATCGAAAGACAAGGATGATGGAATGGGCTGGTATGCTATGGGGAGATGTGTGTGTTGATAGAAATGGGCCATCCTAGAAAGTAAAACCTTGGTTTGTATTTGAAATGCCAAATCATATTACTCATTTAGGCTGCAACTGGTGGGTAGCTTGTACAGGGCTGAAACAGATTTCTTAAGTAAGAAAGAAATTTTTTTAGAAGCTTTCAGTTTATGGCCCTCAACAGTGGATTTGTACATCAGGAACTCAACTTCCTTTTAGAAGGAAGTGTGTTCTCTAAGGCTCTAAAATTTGGGGGTGAGCAATGGGTTTATAAGGAGGTTAGGTCCTCCTACTTGTGGATTTCTGGAGTCCTGGACACAGTACTGAGTTGAAGTTTTTTACTTCTATAGGGCTTTATTCACAAGAATATATAGACAGAATTTTATTTATATATAGGAACGATTTATTTATGTATCATAACCTTATAAATTTTGTATAAAATTATGTATGTTATGTATATTTGTGTGTACATATTACATTTTATATATAATGTGTGTGTATATGTAATAAAAATACTTTTTTAGAGTTTAACTCTACTTTCAGCATGGAATCAATTTGTATTGTTGTACTGATCAACAGAAGCTTAAACCCTTAATATTGGGTGTTAAAACACTGAATGAAGTAGCTTTGAAATGACACAAACTGACAGTATAGATTAATACTCTTAGTATTGAATATGCAGCAGAATCTAAGCATTTTTAAAAGTAATGGTGTAGTTTCAACCTAATAGCTTAAGCTGTCTGTTGTCAGACGCTGAACTGGAGCACTGTAGTTAGAGTTCTGAACCTAACCATGCTGGAATTTCCAGTCAATGCATTAAATGTAGTGAATAAGCAACATTAAACTGAGCTGACAGAGGTGAACAGTATCAGCAGGCCAAAGCTTTGTATAGCTATCATCTCTGATATATGGCATGATCTTATTTCTAGGATATCTGATTAGCATGGGCTTTTGCAAATGGATTAGATCTTATCTAACTCTCTTACATAGCAACAGTTTCAAAGATGTAGAGTCTGTCTTGTTTAAGTTTACTTTTTTTTTTCCTCCCCCCCTCCCTAGTTGAACCTGTTGTGAGCTTAACAAAAGGACCAAACCCTCTAATAGATGGTGCAAATAGGACAATAGCAGCCACTTGTACAGCAGCCACTGGAAAACCTGCTGCAGAGATTGACTGGGAAGGAGGTCTTGGTGAAATGGAATCCAGCTCTACTTTGTTTCCAAATGAAACAGTGACAGTTGTAAGTCAGTATATGATTGTCCCTACACGATTTGCAAGAGGAAGACGTATAACTTGTATTGTGAGGCACCCTGCTTTGGAAAAGGAGATAAGATACCCTCATGTGTTGGACATACAGTGTAAGTATTCTGTAAGGTAGTTACTACTTGGTATATATCTTATAACCATCCTCTTTATTGGTGTATGCTTTCCACAGGAAGGAGATGAGCACTTAACCTTCATGAAAAAAAGGGAAATTAAAACTGTATAGAAAAATATGTGATAAGAGGTAGGTTGGGCAGGAGTAGAAACCTAGAGTGTCTGTATTTAAAAAAAAAATAAAAATCTAGTCACAAACTTAGAATACCATTATGTTTCTACTGTTTGTTTTGGGTATTGGCTCATGGGTAAACATTATTTTTCATGTTTATATTTAGCATTGAAAAGATTACAGAGAAAATAACAAACTCAGTTGATCTGTGAACTGTTTATAGTGCCTTGCAATTTCAGCAGTATTAAAAAATAATTCTAATGAAGATTCATGTTTGAGATGACAAGTTGAAAGTAGGTCTTATGGGGGTCGGTAAGTTTATTTTCAAATTACTCACTAAGCTTTTTCCACTCTAATTTGCAGAAGGAAACAGGAACATAACATATACATTCCTAACATTTTTTACTCAGCTTCAGATTGCTCGTGTAATTCAAACCTGTACTAGGCTCGTTTAACAAATCTGTGGCTTTAAAACACGTGAATATGAAGTGAGATGGCTTACAAGGCTGCTTAGCTATAGCCAGTTAAGACAAATAAGCTTTCGGCACGTGATCCATTTTTCGTTACGCAATGCATACGTGACCAAAGCAAGCTACCTTCAAGTTTTTCCTTTGGTGTCCTGTCTCAGCTGTGTGCTGCTTTAAAGTTCCTAAATCATAGAACTCTGTTAATTCAATTAGAACAAATGTAGTGGCTGGAAAAAGTAAATTTTGCTGGTTTGGTTTGACTAGAATCTCTTGTGGGTTTGGGTTTTTTTTCTGTTTAGTAAAGAATCACTTATTTGGGCATAGAAGTAATTAGTACTGGTTTATTTTGTCAATGTTGAAGTTCTAGGTTGAAGTGCCATTGATACAGAAACGGAAGTAAAGATTATTTGTTCCCATTATCATCTCAAACAGTGAATGAGAAAAAGAAATTCCGTATTTAAAGTGAAATGAGGGGGCAAGTTGGTCTTAAACTTATTTTTGTCTGAAATTTGTGCTAGGGCATGTTTCAGAACTTCTAACAAAATCGTGTAGCAAGCAACACAGCAGCAAGTGAGAAGCAGAGGTTTTATGTCTGCGCTCTCTAGTCTTCCTTCAGTCTTCCCTTACGCTTACAACTTTTGCAACTACTTCTCCATCTACTGTATGAGCTTATACCAAATCATACTAGTTTTTCCATTCTTTGGCTTCTAAATATTTCAGCTGGGTCTCTCCAGCTTATCTGAAGTAACCTCCTTGCTTTTTAGAGCCATAACAACATAATTCTACGTTATGATGCCAGTGGATAACTGTTAACTGTTTTAACTGGCATCTGTGAACTTTTTGGTGATTTCCTAATTACCTGGCTTCTCAAAACGCTGTTTCTGATCCTTTGCTCTATCTTGTTAGTGAGAAGTAGCTCTAAATTCCCATTCCTCACTTCCAAGAAACACTAAACTGACTCCTTTCTTTTGAAGTCCTCACAGCACTTGGGCGAAGTGAATGTTTGCTGAAAATATGCAGTGGGACAGTTGCACTGATTAAAACAACTTACTGTTCTGATCTAATCCTCTGCTGCATAGTATGTTGTAGCTTGGACCTGTATTGGTGTTCTTTGTGTATTTTGCTGTTGTCTGGGTTTTAAATTTAAAACAAACAAACAACCAAAACACAAAAAAAACCCCTTAACCACCTTCTGTTCCACTGAGCTGACCATTACACACAGTTCATGCTTAAAGAAAATATTGTGATTGATAGGTTAAATCTTTTTTTGTCAGATGCCCCAGAAGTTTCAGTAACTGGCTATGATGGGAACTGGTTCATTGGAAGAGAGAACGTTCAGCTCAGATGTAATGCTGATGCAAATCCATTACCTATGGAATTTATGTGGACCAGGTAAATATTTATAAAAAGGGGCTTACCACATGATTACAGTGGTATAATCTCTTAGCTTACAGTAAACACC
>JAOBAS010000029.1:12209480-12227622 GCA_025311575.1 Elanoides forficatus
CTGTCAGTGTTCAAGGCCAGGTTGGATGGGGCTTTGAGCAACCTGGGCTAGTGGAAGGTGTCCCTGCCCATGGCAGGGGGCTTGGAACTAGGTGATCTTTAAGGTCCCTTCCAACCCAAAACATACTATGAGTGATTCAGTCACCCTGTGATTTCTTCCTAAGAACTTAAAACTAAATAGGAACACTTAAAGATTGAGATGAGAATGAGAAGTTAAGACTAAAATTGAAGGTCTGAGATGTTTGAAGCCACATCTGTCAGAATTCATATTTGATAATTATCTGCCTCTTTAGAACAAAGGATGGTGTTTCAGTCAGACGGACATAGCTACACTGCAGGCCATTGTGGAAAACTAGTAAGTTCTAATTAACTGACTAGTTAATGAGCTAGTTAGCTGGAAGCTTCTAAAGAGTTTGGGACAGTGGAATTACTTGTAAACAAATTATATAAAATTCTAGCTATTAAAAGACTGCCAAGTGCTGCAAATGAATATGAAAGTCACTTCTGTGAGAAGTTACTTCTGGGTGCTTGGTTCTAATGCCTCCTTTATGGAGAAGAACATGTGTGCTGCTTTTTGGCTTTGTTCAGCAGCTTGGTTTTGCTGCAGTAACTTAACTGCTAATAGCAAAAACTTAGCTGGTTTTAGGGAGTGCCAAAACTGAACCTCAGTCAGCTAGAGATCGTACAGGGTCGTCGTTCTACAAACAAATACTTTAGATGACATTAAATTAATTTCAGTTTTAAAAACTTAGCATTAATCTTGGAGTGTGTAGCATGATCAACATCTAAGAAAATACAGGTAATTTTTAGGCAACTTAGAATAAATCTGGTGCTGTATCACTAAAACTAATGCTCATAAAAGTCATACATATCAATTTAATGCTGAGACAAGCATCCAGCACTCTGCTCTAGATACCTTAGAGAAAGACTATACCAAACTGATTAAAAGCACTGTGTATTAATTTTTAGTATATAGGAAACTTGATTAAAATGAGAGGTGAGGCAATCAAAGTATCGTACTTGTATTGTTTTCAGAAATTAGTATTAAGCACACTTTATTGTGACTTGAACTTTTTAGTGTGACTGGCTCTTTAAATGAAATGCCCTTAAAATGATGCAGGATGGGTGATGAAATAGCAAAACTGTCTATCTTAAATAATAATAATTCAGAGGGAACATAGAGACTTATGTCAGGAGTACAGAAAATAAGACTGAAATAGTCAACTTTTAAGTCAAACTGCTTACCATCTGAATATTTGACTTAACTGAGCAGATATTATCTAGTAATGGTGAACATGGAACTGCTGTACTGGAAGGAATCATTTTTAGTTAGCCTATTTTTGTTGGGTGTTTTCCACTGTATAAAACTTGGCAAAACCATAAAGTGAAACTTAGAAGCTAGCAGACAAAGCTGTATGATCATGCCATCTTTCAAATTTTAATTATGAAGCTGTCAGAGGATTTATGAAGTTAATGTTTCTGGACAGTCATGATGCTGGTAGTTGTAAAGCTTTTTAACTGCTAGAAAGAACTATTAAGTTGAAATGTGTTGTAGGATTGGAATGGAAGCTGAACAAAAAATGCTTTTGGTCCTAATATGTGGTGTTAAAAAATAAAGCTGTATTTTTAATAAATCCTGTTGTGCTCCTAATGTTTCTGTTGATACTTTTGAAGTGGAATAGGGAAATATAAGAGAAGTAGTTGACAGGTACTAAATGGTAGATTCACCAGCTTTTTTAGTTAAAGGAGAAGATACATCTTTATATGAATAGGGAAGGACTAAAATGGTGTTTGAAGTTAGAGAATTCTTTTAATACTGGTTCCAAGGCACAGCTATCTTTGCTATTTCTTACTTGTTCAGTGATGTAAAGTTAAACTTGGTTTGTATAACTGTCTAGCCAAAAGCAAGTCATCCTCCTCATGGACTTCAGAGGTGATCAAGTAATGTTGAAGTTCTTGGCATAGCCCTACAGCAACAGGTTTTCCAAAACAAGCTGACAGCTTGATATGTAAAGCACTTCATCTTATAATATAGATTTATTCAGGTTGTTTGCACAAGGAATTGAACTTTATTTTCTTGGCTTTGTGTTCACTCGCCTTCATACTGTTTGCTGAGGCTTTTGCTTTCCCCGTTTGCAAGAGAGAGGTGACCTGGAAGACTTACATTCAGATAGGAAAATACTTGCTTCCTCTGTCATCTTGTCAAATGACTGCCTTTGGAAGAAGTTACATTTTGTTAAAAGTAAACCCAGCCTTTGTTAGCCAGCAATCCAGCAATTCTAGCAAGATGTGACTTGTAAGTACAGTCACCTTCTTGTAGATTAGATATCAGGGTTAATGTAACAGAGGCTGATCATCGTTTTTGCTTTTGTTTCTTCATATGTAGACCTCTCTTAAGAGAAAACATTGTGAATACAGGCAGTCTTGTATTTTCTAAAGTATATATTAGAAGGGGTATTGATAAACTGCTTTTCTGCTGTATAGAAAAGTGAGTCCCAGGATATCCTAGCTGTTAACTTTTATGCTGCCTGGTAGGGCAGGTTTTGAACTTTCAACATTGTTTCTGAATATTCCTTGCAAGCTTGAGGTTATGTTAATGATAACAGCTTTTTCCTTGAGTCGCAAAGAAATGCCAAAATGGTCTACTCGATGCATGGAAATCCCAGCTAGAAACTGCAAAAGTACACTGAACTTTGAAAGTGGATGGTTGACTCCGATGAAAGAAATTGTCATTTGCTTCAGTCTGATACCAATCTTCATATCTGTCATGCTGCCAAAATGGGGAGGAACAAACTGAAGATAATCCTATGGAAAAATGTTTAAGTCCAATGTGGAACCTGTGTACACAAGACACTTTGTGGGGAGAGGATTACACAATGTCCTTACCCAGTACTTGACCTCGGAGTGAGAATGGTTGGAGAAACAATGATAAATTTCCAAATCGTTCAGTATCAGGCATTCAAAAAGCCTTCTTTCATGGAAAGGCTACTTTCCCTGCTGTTACAAGGGAGTTGTAACACAAGCTTTTCAACAGTTGAAAGGGTTGTTTTTATAATGCCCAGCTACACAGAATTATCAACTACTTAAATTAGGTACTTAGCATCTAAGGGAAATTTAGCAATAACAGCAGGTTAAGAAGCAGAGGTAAATGTCTCTTTGCAAAAATACATGTAATACATATACAGGCAGACACTTTCCACTCTGTAAAATGAGAAATGCAAAGAGAGAAATCTTGTAATTTGTGCAAAGCTAACTCACTTTTGGATTATAAGTAATTGATAGCAGGTCTTTGTCTTGCAGATGGCAAAAGGGATGTGGGAGTCAAAGTGTGGATCTTGAATTGTGTTGGGTTTGTCATTTGTTTTTTAAATGGGGAGAACTAGACTTCATCATTGTTTTTGAAACTAGACAGACTTTGACTGTCTGTATTAATACACAACAACTAGTCAAGGCACCTTCCCTTCCAAAACTTTGGTTCTGTAATGTTAAGTGATAAATTTTAGCCAAAGGAGATGTATGCCAGTATTGAATTTTCTTCTTCCTTATTATAGAGCTGGTCACCTTAGCCCTTAAATACTTCATAGCGGGCTAAATCCAAAATGGTTTGTAGTTTTAAAATATTGTGCACTCTAGTTGATTTTTACAATGGTGTGCTTGTTGATACCAAGACAGGACTTAAACTAAGATTTTTGAAGCTAATAGTCTGGTTCTGAGGATGATCCATCCATATCTTTGCACATTCATCTTTCTGACACTTGACTTCTTGTTGGCTTTGAATTCCCATGGAAGCAAAGATAGGTCCTGGACGTTTGAATGAGGATGTACTGCAGGGGGAACCGGGGGGGAAGATATAGTTTCAGGGACATAAGACATATGTAGTCAGATGTCTCTACTAAACTTAATTGTAGAAACTCGTCTGCCCAAGGTAAGTTGTTTGTATTTCTAGAGCTGGGAAAACTGTATCAAGAACAGTCATTTAAGGGAAAAGTAAAAATGTCAGACTGAAGCTGTTGAAAGTTGGTACTGGCTGTCATGGGAAACATCTGGAAAATAAGTAATACATGGAAAACTAAGCATATTGTGCAAGGACCATGGTGCTTTGTTTGAGAAGCTATTAGAGCTTCATTTGAAGTAAAAAGCAAACCTTGCGTTTCTTGACAGAAAATTATCAAAGGCTTTGAAACAAACTAGAAAAACTTGGCTGCTTTTTATGTATGGTGGGAGCTGATGGGTTTACTCTTTCATAGCAGAAAATTGGTCTTTGCTTTCTTAAGTTAATCTCCTATCCTATTTTAATGAGGGTGATAGCGATGTAATAGTAGAAGAAATTTTTTGTGGGTCTTTGCTTGTCCTCATCCTTACTACAGGGTATGTGTAATAAGGGTTTGAATAGGGCCTGGAATATAATAAGAGACAAAAAAATGGAAATCACAATGCATTTAACCTAAAACCAAAATTTTTCAGAATTTCTACCAGTTTCAGCTCCCTGGCCTGCATGGTTACTTTATGTTGTTGTAGTTTGTGCAACAACACAAGCCTACATCACTGAAAGAGATGAAAGCTGTTAAACACAGGGTCATAAGTAAAGTGTTAAAGAAAATCAGTTGGAAATTGATGCTTTTGAATTAAGTGTCATTTGAAACAACTTAAAATCAGTGTGCTTAATGTTTTGTGGGAAGCATTAAGAACTCAAAGAAATGTGTATTGGCAATGATGTGAAAAATTATAATTAAACAGCTTGTTGGTATGAAAGAATATAGTCTTTTGTACCAACACATGAGTGGCACTTTCTTAATTTTGAGATAGCATTTAAGATGTGATTTGCAAGCAAAAAGTTATGGACTAGAGGTAAGGAACTCTGGCATTGCTGTTCTTAACGTTGTTTTTTATTTGGGAAACTTGCTTGGTGCAGGCAGTAAAAAAAAAAAAAAAAAAATTAAAAATCTAGTTTTACATTCAGAAAGCTCTGGGTGACATCAGAAGTTAACTTCATATGTTCTTAGTCATAATTTGCCTTATAAACAAGGGGGGATGACTAAGTTTGTCATTCTTCAACAGTGAAAGGTACTGACACAAACAGTAGAAGTATTCATGATTTTATGTTATAGGAATACATGTAAACAAACACTGAATTATTACATTTGCAATGAATTTAAGATTAATGTGTTAATTAGTGCTTGTATTAATGCAGCTGGACAACCTGACAACGGGTGGATGAAACAAGTTTTGAAGGAAAAGCTTTTTGTAAAACACTGGTATCTTAATATATGAATAATAGTGTAATTGCCACAGTGTTTATTTCACATATGTGATGGTTAAATTTGCCAGGATGCAAATACTGCATACTTGTGAATGTGTATTTTATATTGTGGATGTGGAGGATGAGACTTAAGACCTCAGTACCAGAGGGACATAGTTGAACAATTACAAAGCCAGTTTAAAAAAAACCAAAGCATGTATAGCCTGGCAGAAGATATTGCTGGTACTCTCTGAAATAAGCTAACAAATCTTGTGTCTAAAACAAATACGTTTTCAAGGAAGAGGGTTTTGAGTTTAACTTCTTGACCTAAGGATTTGTGGGACATCATGGGAACCCTGGTAAACTTGGATTCCTTAATCTCTACTTCTTCGTTAAATTATTAAACTCACTTTAAATCAGTTTTTACTAAAATCATAATCTGAATTCCTCTTGTTCATTTTGATAGTGCATCTTCCTTGTTCAGTTTCTTATCTTCTGTCAAATTAATTTCATTTACGTATAGCTCCCTAACAAATCACCACTTTTACATAGTCAAGTAATGTAATTATATGCTTTGAAAATCTGTGTAACAATTTGCTTGTTATGTCAAGCTTAAAATATGTTCAGCAGTGAGGTGCAGTCTGAAGTATGATTTGTAGTGATCATGACAAATGTGGCAATTCTGTCTAATATGAGAGAATTGTATGGCCGTCTCTCAGTAGTAAGATTAAAAATCATATTTATGAATCTTTAAAGTTATGATTTGTCAAATAACTGGAAGTTTGACAAATTTCCAGTTCTATCTATTTTACTTCTTGTGGTTGTAAATTTAGGGTGCCTCTGTAATATGGTAGTGGTAGATCCATGGATCTTGCTTATGGGCACTTAACTAAATAACATGATGTAATGAGCTACTTGGCTATCCATGTAATATTCTCTCTAAAAGATTAAAGCTATAATAACATGTTTAGTGTTTGTTGCTTTACTGATTTTAAAACTACCTTGCACTGGGCAAGGCAAAAAGCCGGTTTTATTCACTGCAGCACAGAAATAGAAACTGGAGTTGCATGTAGCATTGCGATTGACTGGGATAATCTCAGGAGGCTTTCTCAGTGTCATCAACCCACCACTTGCAACCTTGTTTTCAATACAGATGCATACATCTCCAGTAGACCTAAAGAACAAAGGAAAAAGATGAGTGCTGGAGAAGCTTGGTATCTGGCAATCTCTTGTTTACTTGCATAACCTGACATGAAATCAGCTGATACTTTATATTGAGGAATGAATAAGGAAATTTCTTTGTGATGGGGGATCAAATTGCTTTTAGGAGGAGTGCATAGGAACCATTTTTGCTTCAAATGTTCCAGTTGTTTTATTCTAAAATCCTGAAAGCTCCTTGCTTTTAACATAAGTGTTATTTTGAGATTAATACACGCCATTTTTAACTATGCTTCTTTCACTAATCCCAAGGTGAAGCTGAGTAAGTTGTATTAATGCAACAAATGTTTTTGTAGAGAATAGCTAAAAAATCAGTAGTTCATGTGCTGCTGACTGAGCACACAACTCATAGTTTTTCATTCTTATACTCAGTGCCCTGAACAATTTCTGAAGTGGGAACTTAATGTGGAATAATTGACTCTGGCATAAGCAATTAATATGATCCAGTATTCCTAACTGCTAGCTGGAAAGATAGAGGACCACTTGGGTTTTTCCGAATACACAGCTTTCTTCCATGGGGGAGGTAAATAATGTGCTAAGAACAGTGAACGTTTGAGCAGAAAAGCTGCCTCTCCTTACTTTGAGGAGGGCCAGATGCCTACTTAAAGATTATTTTTATTTTATTTTCTCCCCATAGTTCCTATCCTGCTGCAGCGTAGCTCAAAACCACATGCAATGAAGCTAGTTTAAAGCCTGTGGAAAGTGCAAGAATTTTTGTAGTGCCATGAACTTGAGAATGAAAAACTATTCTTGTAGAACATACCCATCAACTTTGCTTTCTTATAAACCCTTAACTGATTTAGCTTGCATTGACATTCTGTGCCTTTTCTGTGTCTTGTCTACTTCTTTGCTCTTTCCATTAGATCCTCCTACTACTACCACTCGACTGCCCACGATTCCCTGGCATCCTTCGACTGATGGCATCACAGGTTTAGCAACAGAACCTAGAATAATAGATTTCCCAACATCAACCTTGCCAGCAATGCAGGAAGACACTTGGGGTACCGTCATCGGTAGTGCGGTGGGTGGGGCGCTCTTCCTCATACTTGTCAGTGTTCTGGTTGGAATTATCTGCTATAGGAGAAGACGGACGTTCCGTGGTGACTACTTTGCTAAGAACTACATTCCGCCATCAGATATGCAAAAAGAGTCTCAAATAGATGTTCTTCAGTCAGATGATGTGGATTCTTACCCTGACAGTATAAAAAAAGAAATAAAGCATCCAATGAACAGCTTAATATCTAAAGATTATTTAGAAGACCCTGAAAAACCAGAGTGGAACAATATAGACAATATTAACAGGTACCAGGAACGTTATGAAAGACCAATGGATTACTATGAAGGTGGAACACTGGGAATGAAGTATATGGGTGGTGAATGTTACGATGACAATGAAGAAGACTTTGTTTCTCACATAGATGGTTCGGTAATATCTCGGAGGGAGTGGTATGTGTAGTATCCACTGAAAACTAAACATGTACCTACAGTTCACTTCATTGGCTGATCACTTTCAGATTGTTTATACTTACACAAGAGGAGGAATAAACTTTTTGAAACTGATTTTTTTTTTGAAGGTTTTTATATTGTGACTTGACACAATGGAAATATCGAATCTGGGGAAAATGTATTTGAGCTGCTTTCTTTCCCAATGCTGTACTACTGTTTAAGATTTGAGTTTTAATGCAGAGTGCTTATATTGGTCTATGTCAGAGGTAAAAAATGCTAAATTAAAGTTGCCATTCAAAATTGTTCAAGAATAAAAAGTGGCTGTCTTGGCTCTCTGATTTAAAAAGAAGTTTACCTAAGGCAGTGATCAAATATAATCTTTGGGGGCTTCTACTTTGCAGATCATGTGAATTACTCCGATCTAGATACCATCCATGGTAAACTTAACGCTTCTGTATAGCAAATACTTTACCAGTTAAAATGAGTTACAGCAGAATCAAAGCTTTACTTTTAGGTTTTTCTGCACAAAAATGAATACCTCTTAGCATTTTAATGAGCCTTCTTGTAACTATGTACTTAAAAGAAGTCATTGCACTGAAACTAACTTATGAACAAAATTTTGAGGAGTAACTGTGTAAACAGGTCAAAGGCTTGTCTTCGAATAAGATAAAAAAATTATTTTTTATAGTGATTGATTTCTAAAGCTTATGCTAGTGTCTGTATATATACATACAGTAGGATATTTTGTTAGGCCTTTTAGGCAGGATGTCAAGACTCATTAATGAATACAAAACTGTTTTTGCCAGTACACAGGGTACAATATTAGAGACTATTTCTGAGGCTTTGTGGGAATCTTACTATTGAACTTGAAAGCTGGAGAATTGGACACAACTAAGAAGAAAACTCTTAATAGATTTCGAAGCTGGAGGCTAATGTGAATTTGCTTATTTTCCTGGGTGCCAATAAACATCGAGCATGCTAAGAGGTGTCAAAGCATTTGCTAGAATTTTTATGACCAGAAGTTAAAACAGCGGTTTTACGCTGCTTCTGAATAAGTTACAATGTTTGCTTTGAAGAGGGTAACAAGAATTTCAGATTATTAGTAGGGCAGTGGACACTTACATTGCTACTTCGAATAGTGAAAACATGCTTTCTGATGGTGCAACTACAGAATCTATGAAATGCGAGTTTAGATAAATTGTGCAGTCTCTGTATGGCAGTGGATTTGTTTCCCCTGCAAGTAATTGATACTGATTTAACAACATGTTCTTGTTCTTTAAAATGACATTGTATGCATTGTATGTGGGACATCTCATTTGACACCCGAAGAAGTTCTACTTTGTCTTGACCAGGTTCACCAAACTAATTCTGCTGATAACGTAGGGAGGAATTAAATAACTTTAGATGAATTACAGAGCAATGATAAATTCATAACTAGAATGGTAGATCCTTTGAAGTGCCATTTTAAAGTGTTCAGCTCAAGAAAATAAAGCTGATAAGGCTATTAGTATTTGAAACCTGAAAAGGGAAAAATCTCTGCTACCTTTAAAATGAAATAGGCCACATAATTATGGCTTGTTCATGAGCATTCATGCTGGAAGTTCTTTTCTATCTTCATGATCTTTGGTAGCTTACAGTATTTAGAGCTTCACAAAAACAGTTGTATTGAGCATTGTAGACAATACACTGTGATTGCATATGACTGCATGTCTTCAAAATTAAAACAGCTTTATTTGAAATTCAAATGGGATAGCATCCCTAAATTTAAGTTCATGTATGGATTAATGAAGTACTGATATACAATTGACCACAGTCTCAAGAGCAATGGGAAATGATATTGTGTGTATCTGTAGTTTGAGTGCAAACACAAGTGAAGGAGTTAAATTTCTAGCAGAACATTCTGATCCAAATTATTTCTGTAGTAAAGAGATCATACCTCTCTTCAAATAAAAAATATTTAATATATCATCTTTAAAAGATGGTGTTACTTGGAAATAAACGTAACCATAAACCTGTTCTCCACATGGGATATCTTGCTTTTGTCTCTGTGGATTTTTTTGTTTGATTTTAAAAAAAAATATTTATATTTAATTCCTATGGGTTAATAAGTTGAAATGTTTTGGAGTTGAAGTTGATAATAGGGATAGGGCTTATGCGTGTTGCAATGTTTTGTACATTATGTCTGCTGTAAAAAGAAATGATTGTAAGTACAAATGGCTGTTGTGTGAATAAACTTTTTGTTATGTTCTGGATGTAGGTAGTGTTCAAAAATGTTTGACAGGTATGTTCTTAAAATTGGAGATGAAAAAGCATGGTAAAACCAGAGGCTGGGTAGAAGGAACTGAAGTATTTAAGCTGTTTAAGATGGGCTTTATGGGCTATTTAGCATTTCCTCTTGGAGACCCTAAACAAGTGTCTTTAGAAACTATTAAAAAATATGGACCTTGAGAATGATAAATAGGGATAGTTGCTGTCCAAACAGTTTCACTTTAACCACAGCTGATACACTATCTAGGATTCACGTTCTTTTAAAAAAAAAAAAAGATTTTCATTCTTTCTTTTCAGTTGCTGTAGCTCTGCTTTAACCATATTTCTTGGAGTGAATTAATTCCCATCTATTTCTGACCGACTGGTTGTTAATATACTGCTTAGCTGGCACTATGCATCTTAGGTGCTCTTTGGCTTGTTCAGTTTGGCATGGTAGTCTGGATTTCTGATCATTCCTCTGGTTCGATAGAATTTTTGTGCCTACTTCTTTGCCAAAGCAAGTCAAAAAAGCAAATTGAGCCCTGCGGTAATTGCACTTCAGTTCAGTTCCTGTATGTTGCTACACTTGGTGGGATATTGCTGTTTTTCCTGGTGTTCAGAGGTAAATAGGTGGCTATTGTCATCTCGCCCAAAATGGGAGTCAATGGTTGAATTTTCATTGAAAGTATAATACTTCATAGTGTTTTAATGTTATAGCAGAATTTACCAGAAAAAAAAAAAAAAAGGTACCGTAAAGTTAGTACAGTATGAAACAGTCAAACTTTTCTGGTGTAATCATAAGACCAAAGCATTTTCATGAATTTGAGACCTAACAGTGTGTACCTGGAACTTTCTCACTTAAACAAGAGGATGCCAAGTGTGAACTAAACTTAAGCTAAATAAAATGTAGTGGTTAAGTGAGCCTTTCACCGATTCATGTGCCCATTCTTCAGGAGAAGAATTATGGTTCTTATGTATATAGGGTACTATTTGACGGACAAATGGAGCTTGTGCCAAGAAAGCTGTTTTGTAAAATAGAATAATGATCACTGAAGGTGTTACGTTGATCTTCTGGAGTGAATTAGCTTCCTGCAAGTTGTTAATCTATGACTTTATCCCTTAACTTTAAGACAGTCACAAGAAATGCTTATTTCAGTTTTGTTCAAGCTACTTAAACATACATGCATGAGTGATCCTGGGGGAGTATTGCTGTCAGGTCTTTCATGTGCAGTGAGAGGACAGGAATCCCTTTATCAGTTTGGAAGTAAGGTGGTTTGGTTTGGGGTTTGTTGCTTTGGGGTTTTTTGTTTTTTTTTTTTTTTAAATGAGGGATGAGAAAAAGATGACTTTGTCTAGATTTCCAGCACACAGGCAGAACAGCGTTAGAATTATGAGTAATTGATAAAACATATTGCATAGTTTTGGCTTTTTGACCTGTGGATAGAATATACAGCTTAAGAGGCTCTTAAAATTCCCTCTGGTAAGAGATTAAATAGAGGATGGTTGTGTGGTATTTGGAGAAACGCAGCATATGATTATTTCTGAAGGAAAATAGCTGAAGTAAACTGCATTTAGAAATATGTTACAAGTTTAGAGCTGTGTTAATTTTGAACTCCTTTGCTGTTACCTTTCTGATCCAGTAATCAATGTAAATCAGAGCATTATTTCTATATGCTACCTATATTTTACAGGTAAACGTTTTAGTGAAGGTAATGTGAATTATTCTAATTGTACAACTTTTTTATAAGCCTGTTGGTGCAAGTTTGAAATGCTGATGATACTGAATTAAAGTATGCTATCAGGTTTCAGGGTTGTGAGACTTAAAACTTACTGAATTCGTAGCATAGTGAGATGGGTGACCTTCAAAGAATGACAAGTGTGTTCATTTAGTATGAGTTGTTAAATATCAGATTTGACAATGCTGAGGTCAAAAGAAAAATGGTGTAAAAAAAAAAAAAAGCTTTTCTCTCCCCTTGATAAAACTTATTTATAAAAATGACTTTCTTGTAGGTTGAAGTGTGAAGTCCTAGAGATGATAGGTGGTCTTAGGGGTTGCTTTGATAAGTGTAAGCAAAGTATTAGTGAGTTGGTGTGTTCATTGCTTATAGTAGTATATCTTTTTTTCTCTGCTTTTAAGTTTCCCTTTTTCCTTTCTGCAGACTTTAGTAGCTTTAAAGAAAGATTGCCAATAAAGCTGTAGTTGTCTAGCTTTTTGAACTAACACCTCATTTGCTCATGTAAGTGCAACACGTGTTATGTAACTTCATCTTGCCTTGAAATCAAAAATAAAAGTATGCAGCTAGTATTTATTAAAAGTAGTCAATGAAATTTTTTAAGTCGTATTAATGATTCGTGAGCTCTCTTAATTTGACCAGTTTTTTAATTGGGTGACGGGAGCCAATACTGCAAGAGTGCTAGTGCAGGACGAGGCTTTCTCTTTGGTCATGGAAGGAAGAAACACTTCTCAGGGCAGTGCTGAAATAGCTTATCTGAGTATTGAAAGTATGTGAACTTCTTAAAGGTGTAATCTATGCTATCACATTGCAGATGTGCCATTTAAGCAGACATCTTCTGTTGCTGTAGCAGGGGCTGTGATTGGAGCAGTCCTTGCTCTTTTTATCATTACCATCTTTGTGACAGTGCTGCTGACCCCAAGGAAAAAAAGGCCATCCTATCTTGACAAAGTGTGAGTATGTGTTGGATTTTTTTTTGTTTAATTGAAAGCAATATGCAGAAAGCATTTGTTCTATACAGGAATTTAGATGCCTGAGTTTCCTTATCAGCTGTTCAGCTGTCATAATTTTAGGGCTGTATTTTCAGGGTAGACAAATGTAAAATCACTTGCATTTCTAATAAATAAATAAATAAAAAGGAGGAAGCTAAGAATTACTTCAGAAGTAATATAATTCTTTATCTCTTTAGAAGTGGGTTTTGTTTTTTGGGTTGTTTTTTTGAAAGAAAATGCTCATTGATTGAATTGGAGGGCAGGGGAGACGTCCATCTTGACTGATGCCAGAGACTACTAGTTTATCGTAACTGTAGGTCTAACATGAGAACAAATTGCCCATGCTTTGCAGAAGTGAAGGTCCACTAAGATTTATCCCGATATGTGTGTAAAATGAAGCAAGCACCCATAGACGTGTGCTTAGAAATGACTGCCTTAATGTGCTTTCTGGAATGTTGGTTGCTTCTTCAAGTCTCTGGTGCACACATGCAGTTTACTTTTTTAGGCATCCAATATGGTCAAACAAAACCAAGCAAACTAAGTAAGTCTGAAAAAATTTTGTAAGTTAAAGTGGATGGTGTCTAGACCCTGTTTGGAACATGCGTAAGGAGTGATGATGGCTTTGAATATCTGTAAATACAAGTCTTTTCACACATGCCATATACAGTTAACACTGAAACTGAATGAGAAATGAAAGTGTCTGTTGTGTCTGCATATTCTTAATGAGGAGTAGAATAAAATAACTTACAGTGTTTAGCATAAAATAAGTTTCAGCATTTGAATCTCTTGAGCTAGTGAGAGGAGTCAAGTGTTTTCTTAAAACTGAGTAATTTCTAACATGGTTAGAAATACTGTTTTCTTGTTTGTTTCTGTGAAATGCTTCAGCTACAGAATTTATATGAATAGTCTTAAGCATTTTAATTCTTTTGTAACCATTTGCTTTCACTGAGAAAGTTACAATAGAGAAATCTTTCATGCAATAATTCATTGTAAGGCTTTCTCAAAGTCTCTTCAAAGAAAGACTGTAGTAGCAAATGTTGCTCAAGCTGTATCTCATAACATAGAAATGGTGATAAATACCAATAGTCCCTAATCCTACTTAGTTGGAGTGTGTGTGGTGGAGTTCAGTCTACTTAACACCTTACACAATAAATAATAACTTAGAGGTGGTATATTTCTACTGAAAGTGTGTGTGGCTGCGTTATTGCCAGTGGTGGATGTGTTAACATTACAATATTTCATATATGTGTCATTGCTGACTGAAATGTGTGTCCCTCAATGTTGACTTTTGGATGATTTGGCAGCTAAACTAAATAATATCTGACCATTCAATTAGACTTCACAAACATGGCATATCATATTTCATTCTTTCTCTACTACAGGATTGATCTTCCACCCACTCATAAGCCATCCTCCTGTGAGGAGAGAGCATTCCCTGTACCACAGAAAGAAACTATGCTTCAGGTGAGTAAGTGGTTATATACATCTCAAATTAAGGTAGGAAAAGTGTTAACTTTCCTTTATTATGTTAATTTAGTCTGATTTTGCTTTTCTGGTGATGTATGGAGTCTATCGATTGTTGGTTCACTACCCAGAAGTTTCCCTACATATGTGATATTCGAATCTTACATCCTTGGTGTTAAAGTCATCCTTAAAGGTCAGGAAATGGGTAAATAGATCCTTTTTGTGTCTCTAATGTGTTTGGCAGACTCTGCTCCTCTTGGAAGTAGAAAAAGCTATAGCTGAAATTGTGTGGCGATTAAGAGAATATATATAGCTTTATAAAACAATCCTCATATGGGGGAACAAATATACTTGGTAAACTTAATAAGTGACTTCAGCATCATCATCTTCCTCGCTAGTAACAGCTCCCATTCTTTTCAGCTGTTAAGGTTTGAGTGGTGGGGATATACTGGAATTTGGGCTTTGGCGTAGCTCATTTACCGAAGTATGGTTTTGATTCCCAGTGAAGATGGCTAAATCACTTTTAAATGCTTGCAATTATGTACCTTCTGATTTGATATTTTTTCTTGAATTTATCTTTATCAGCAACAGAAGACTCTGTACTAACTCTGTGACAATTACTTGAATTTTTAGTATGCTTTCAGAGGCAGCTTCATGTGATCTAAAATAATGCTGTCCGAACAAGACAACAATAGGCAATGAAGTTTCTTACTAGCATTTAGTGTTTGTGTGGGTGTAGTCCGATACAACAGTATCATAGAGGTGATACACTGGAAAGTTAATTCTAGCAAATGAGACAGTTAAGTGGAGAACAAGGAAGGATAGGACTGTCCTTCTTGGCTACAGCATGGCTTTGTACTGGATTGAACTGCTTGTGAAACTCCAGATGAATTCAGAAGGCTTCTTTTGCACTAGGCAACACAGAAGGGACCTGTTCATGGCAGATGGCTTCAGTTAACAGCATTGATTATTACACTTCATATAATAAACCAGTCTGTTCCTGAAAACTATAGAACCTGACTGTAGCCCTTAAAGAGATAATTGAGGGGGGGGAGTATACATTAAATCAGACTGATTTCTAAATTTCTGCTTACACTGAAGACAACTTGAATGACCTATCATTATTACTGATAATCAGATTGTAATTGTTCTTAATGGGATTTTTTGTTCCATCTTCAGTACTTTGTATAAATAACGTGATTCTAACCACCGATGTGCTGAATGACAAGACTGAGGTAATTCAGGCAATAATTTTTTTGTAACGAATACTGTTTTTCCAATACTCTGGTATACCTTTGCAGCTTTGAGGACCTGTAGAAGCCTTTTTTTCTGATAGAGGGATGTTCTAGGGGAAAAATCTTCGGTTACCTTCAAGATGGATTTTGATGGAGTTCTTAGTAATGCTGAAAATATTGTTGTAGATTTTTCTTAATGTAATTGCTGGTTACTAAAGCTCACCAAATATGAGTTGCTGATAAAAGCTTTCCTTTTTCTCATGTAAGTAACCCATGAAAAGAATATTGTGTTACAAATACTACATTGAGTAATACTTGCTAATATTGTTGCTGAATGAAGCAAGAAAATTTTATGAGATCCATTGCTACTTTTAGTAGCAGCCTGGTGATTATAACATTATGAAGGTATAAAACATTTAGTTGGCAAAAAGCATAATGAGTATTTGTCTTCTGATCTTGAAGGTGGTATAACACCTAAGATGACAGTGAAGACACTCCTTTTCCTATGCTCAGGTTGGGCATCTTCTGCTAATTCTTCTGTCACTAAAATACTCAACAAATGCAAGATTGAATCATGCTTCTGCTTATACAATCCTATGCTTTAAGTATTACAGTAAAAGATCATCTTGTAAAATCAGAAGATATGGACTATTGTGTTATTTGGACTATTGTGTTATTTGTGCATCTGTAATGCTACTAGATAGCAAAATGGCAACAAAAAGAAATGCAATTATTTATCCTTTACAGGGCTACTTATAAAATGCACACCTTATTGTTTTCTTCAGAACTCTTCTGTCTGAATTCTTTCTTGGTTTTGCTTACTATGGCTTCTGTTAGTGAATACTTAAGAACTAAGAAAAGCTGAAGCTGACTAGTCTTTATTGAACATATAATAAAATGCTTTGGCTAAAGATATTTTGTAAATAAAGAAAAGATACTAAACAGACTGAATCTAATACTCATTTCTCTCAAGCTGGATAAATATAGTTTTAATTTCTTTTGGGAAGGGGAAGAGAGATCTAGTTCTTTTTCAGGCTACATGTTAAGTATGCTTTATTTAAAAATAATGGGCGTTGGCATAACATTGTTAGTGTACCTGTTCTTTTCTCTTCTGTGGAACTCCAAAACTGAAAAGAACTGGAGCTGCAGGCTGTTTTCCTAGCTGATACTACCTATAATCAACATGTACTCTCTCTTATGCTTGAGGCAAGAGCTTCTGCTTTATCTAATAGAAATAAGCGTCAAAATACTAGCTTTAGCCAAGAAGTGATTGATTGCGTTCTTGTGGTGTAATAAGCCAATGCTTGAACAGTTGTAAAAAGGTAAAAGAAGCAAGTTAGCAGCCTGTCACTATGTCTTGTCCTGTTACGCTGGAAGTCTGTACTAGCCACATGATTTATGTTCCAAATGCTGTTTGAACTGCATTGTCTAGTCATAAATGAGAAGCATGCTGGTGAGCCTCTCTAAATAGTTCAGATGTAAGCTGCTGGTTACACTGAAAAGAGCTGCAGGTGAAGTGTCACTGCATTGTCAACAGCAATAGATGATCAAATTCAGTCTGAGTGGAAATGATAGGCTGCATGAAGGTGCAAAGTAAAGTTGAGAGGGAATGAACTTAAATAGTGTCTTCTGAATACTCACAGTAATTGAGGATTGTAACTGGATTGATTCAATTTAAGCTCATTCTCGTTGTTATATGTAATGTGCAAATTTTTCAATCATCTGTACAGTTATTGTTCAAATCTTGCACAGTAGGCTTTTTTGGATCTTGTGAAGTATTCCAGATGCAACTGAATAAGCTGAAATTCTGTTTGTGTCCCAGCAGTCAATATTTAACTAGATTTTACCCATATCTGAGTAGATGGGTGTTGGTATTAAAGTGAAGGGGGATGTTGTAGACACTTGATAATACTGGATAGCCAATGTCTTTCATAGTTACTCCTTCAGACTTGGAAGCTTTAAGTATACTTTAAGTATGCATTAGTGTTTACGTGCTAATGTTAAATAGTAAGCTACACGTATATAGAAGTACTATGTAACTGAGTACTCATAATTTCTCTGTAGTGGTGTTTGCAGATACCAATTTATGTATTCCTGTGAATCACTTAGGAATTGAGAAGAACTGTTCACTTGCGGCCCTAAAAGAGCAAGGCAGAAGTCCAAAACATAGGAATATTAAGTGAAACAATGAAAAAATGGTAGTGTAAATAGTTTTATTTACTGTTGTATTAGGTTTGCGTGGCGGGGTTTTGGTAGCAGGGGGTGGTGCTACAGGCATGGCTCCTGTGAGAAGCTGCTGGAAGCTTCCCTGGCTCCAAGTCAGACCTGCCTCTGGCCAAGGCCGAGCCCATCAGCGTTGGTGGTAGCACCACTGCGAAAACGTATTTAAGAAGGCGAACCTGCAGCGGGGGAAGAGATTGGAATGTGAGAGAAACACCTATGCAGACCCCAAGGTCAGTGAAGAAGGAGGGGGAGGAGGTCCTCAAGGCGCTAGAGCAGAGATTCCCCTGCAGCCCGTGGGGAAGACCATGGTGAGGCAGGCTGTCCCCCTGCAGCCCAGGGAGGTCCA
>JAOBAS010000029.1:12227727-12251564 GCA_025311575.1 Elanoides forficatus
CTGGAGCAGGTTTTCTGGCAGGACTTGTGACCCCGCAGGGGACCCACGCTGGAGCAGTCTGTGCCTGAAGGACTGCAGCCTGTGAAAGGGACCCACGCTGGAGCAGTTTGTGAAGAACTGCAGCCCGTAGGAAGGATTCACGTTGGAGAAGTTTGTGGAGAACTGTCTCCCGTGGGAGGGACCCCACGCTGGAGCAGAGGATGGGTGAGGAGTCCTGCCCCTGAGGAGGAAGGAGCAGCAGAGACAGTGTGTGTCGAACTGACCACAACCCCCATTCCCCATCCCCCTGCACCGCTGGTGGGGAGGAGGTAGAGAAAATCAGTAGTGGAGTTGAGCCTGGGAAGGAGGGAGCGGTGGGGGGAAGGAGTTTTTAAGATTTAGGTTTACTTCTCATTATCTTGTTTTGATTTGATTGGTAACAAATTAAATTGATTTTGTCTTTTTTTCCCCAATTTGAGTCTGGTTTTTGCCTGTGACTACAATTGGTGAGTGATCCCTCCCTGTCCTCATCTTGACCCACAAGCTTTTTGTGGTATTTTCTCTTTCCCATCCCACCAGCAGGGAGTAATGAGAGAGTGGCCTCGTGGTACTTAGTTGCTGGCTGGGCTTAAACCACGATAATTGCAAAGACTATAGTTTCATCTTTATCAACTTTTTTAGCAACAAAGCTATTGATGGGTGTTTTTTTAATAATTATTGTCATGGAAGTACTGTTCTGTTACTCGGAACTATTTTTTGCATATAATGTGAAAGGGCAGTAAGCAGCTTGAAGGTTATGTCCTTGGTGAGAGAGGGATCTCTGTTTGGCAGCTGAGTTTTGAGGCAGATCAAGAGGAAGCTGAGCAATGGAAGAATTCCAGTGGCTTAAAGAGATAGTCTTCTGTTGCATAATATTTGTAACAGTGGGAGAGGGGGTGCTAATTCAGGCAATCCTTTGAATCATTAGTTTCACTGTATTTCAAAAAATATGTTGCTAAGAAGCAAAAGTTCTTGCCTAGAAACATGAGGAGATGGACAGTCTTTGACATTGTGAAAGAACTGAAGTCTAGCTTGACAGGTGCTTCTGAAGGGAAGAGGAAAAAAAAAATTGTGTTGTATAATGCAATGCATGAATGTTTAGAGTCCTTGAAACATTCAGAATTTAATAAGGCTTTCCTGTAGCAACAGAAATAAAAGTGGAGAAGGGAAATACAGCCTAGCAGGTAATTCTAGCCATGAGAAGACTGACTTTAGACTTGCAACTTATAAGAATACCTCCTGTATTTAGCCAAGCAACCCAGGCAAATGCTGAAGTGCTTTAAAGGTAATATTTATATTCCTATTCAAAACAGAAAAGATGGTGAAGTTGTATTAACACAGGTAAAAGCATATAACACCATTTACTGAATGATGATATTTATGGATCAAATGTGAAAAGATCACCCACAGTACTCTTACACCTAGCATAATATTGATTCATTTATAGATTCTGGCTCTCTTGAACTTGTCTAGTTGTTTTCCTAATGGTCTTAATACAGGTGGGAATGTCCCTTCCTTGATGAAAAAGGAAGCATTATTGTTATAATTTGCCTTAGACTAAAGAGCTGTTTAGGCTAGGCAAACAAGACTCAGTGGAAGGAAGTACAAAATGTGTATAGATAAACTCATCTGTATTGATAAAGGATCTCGCAATGGATAAAAACTGTTAACCGGATAGGGACTAGAATGAGGCACAAGCTTTTTATTAGTAGATGCTTTTGTAATGGGATTTTTAAATTGGAAAGGATGAGAAAATGTAAGATGAAGATGTTGAGATAATTGGTTTAGGCTTTTAAAGGAGTGTTTGAGAAGGACCATGTTTAGAGTAAAACTCAGTGCTTTTATGAAACTCTGCAAAATGTAAAGACAATGCAAACTATTTTAAGTATCGAAGCGCAAAACCCCAGATAGGCTGTGTCATCCTGCATAGAAACACTGTAGCTCGGCACCAGTTTTCCTTGACAGAACCTGATGATTTTGGTTCTATCACTTGCTCCATGGCAGTAAAAGGTACAACTCCTTTCTCTAGCAAAGGTGTTGTGTTTTCATGCTATGTGAGATGATTTCATTTGTCTCTTGTTGAACAGATGAACCCACTGGAATCTCTTGTTCTGGTTTCCAGTGTTTGTCTAAATCCACTGTTGGTAGAAATTCTTGAGCAGGCACATTTTTGTTGCTCACAGAATATTAGCCTTTGGTGATGATGTGGGGGTTCTTGTTCCCCATGTGTGTTTTGCCTTCTAGTGTGGTAAATTCATGCTCTTAGTTCAGATATGAAAGAGCAATGTCTCCTTCTGGTAAGTGGTAAATAGCATATTCTCAGAATTGGTCTGCAGATTGCAGTCTATGACTTGAGAAGCAAAAGCAGTATGACTTTAAGGGCAGGGGAAAAAAAACTTTTTAAAAGGAGTTACAAGAGTGCAAACATGACAAACAAAAGTTGGAAAGATAAGCCCATGAAGATGGTGGAAAAGAACCGCTGGAGGAGTGGAGGAAGAAGAAAACATTAGACAAGTTTCTTTTAACTTGTTTCACAATGCATTTGCAGGTCATGTTAAAAGTTAAATAACTCAAAATTACTTCAAAACTTGAACTAAATAATGAATGTGGAAAAGTAAACAGTTAAGGGGAAGGGGGAGAAAGGAATGAAACATTGCTGAGGTGGGATTCTTTTCAAAGACATTGTTGAAGATAAGAACATGGGTGTATGACCACTGCAAATTTTACCTACCTCTATGAATACTTTTTGGGGGATGGTGGGATTTCTGCTGTAAGACGTGCAACTTAGCTGCTTTGTGTTGTTGCTACTGCTGCAAGGCTGTTGGGAAGAGCAGGAATTACAAAACAGAAACAAATATGCAATTGTGCAAAAGCTGTTTCTTTAGCCTATTCTGCCCCTATACTATTAGTGAAGTGTGGCATAGAGGGAAGAACTTAATTAGGAGCACTGATACCATGGTGTAAGCTGTATCCTAAATCATAATTATAAGGTAACATTGCTTGGTATGATTAAAATTGACTGTTCTTTAACTAAGGCAGTTGGTGATTAGCTGCATGTTTTGAAATAGCCCATTTCATTTACAAAGTTACTCCATCATAATGGTGAGAACTTTTTTGGAAAGGAAGGTTTCAAATCTGCGTTAAGTAGCTGACATTATAATCAATATATAGCTCTGTCTAATCTAAAAATTGTGGTGTTATATTAACTTTTTATAAGTAAGCTACCCCTCATGTAGAATTATTGTTGAAAGTTAAACTGATTTTTAGAAACAGAAATATTATCCAAAATTTATGCCAATACATCCAAAATGAAATGGAATATCAATACGGAACCAGTATGGTTGCATAGGTCTGAAAGCCACTTGAGGTATGAAGAGGTAAGTGACCTGACTGGTGGAACTGGGCAAATGATTGATCTTTTACCACACACCTGCTGATTCATTCTGTGGTGCCTCTCTGAGGCTTTCCTTCCACTCAGTGTCAATAGGAATTTTTTGTTACATGGAAGATCCATAGGGATAACACATATTTATATACTAAATGTCAGCTTTTGAACTGGATAGGATACAAAACACCTAATTAAACTCAAAGTAAACAGAATCAAAGTGTGATTTCTGAAATTATTGTACTGTGTTGGCTCGATAATTTCATAAACTTATCGGGTCATCTACGACAGTATTAGTTCAGTACATGCAGACCTCTGTTTACATTGAAGACTTAACCAGTAGGGATTTTCAGACATTGCATCTAATATTCAGGAAAAGGTTTATTTATGTTTGTCTTGAATGAGACTTTAAACTATTACTTAATCAAACTTTTTTGCTACTGAACAGGAAGGGGTAAAAATTCCTGCAATGTCTCGTTAGTATGAAGGTCTAGAATGGACAGGTAGTTATAGTTGTTATTCTTTCTTCTTCCCATAGTGCCATTAGGCATTAGTGTAACTGTAACAATACTGAGTTTACGCTATTTTTAGTGAAGTGTTAGTTCCTGAAAATGTTTAAATAACAGATGAAATGATTGGGATCAAAACTGGCTCCTCTGAAAGTGAGCTTACTCAGTTGTAGGAAGGTTTTCTACTCAGGAGGAAGTGTGCTTAGTTGTACTAAATCTTTCCTGGAAAAAACACCTTTATTCAGAAATGCAGATGTATAGTTGCAGTAGAGTTTTTCTTAATGTTAAAATTAAGGTTAAGAAGAAAAAAAAAAAGGAACATTTAAATACTTTCTACCACTTTTGATAGTTTAAAACCATAAATGCCTAACAAAGAACTGAGTTCCTTGGGGTTTGAAAATATGCTTTCTGTGTAATGTGTGCAGTGTATTCATTAGCTGGAGCCCAGAAAAAGGGCAAGGAAGCATTTCTTCCTGAAATGAGTAGAACTTTGTCTCCCAGATATAATCAAATTAGAGGTAAGTATATAAGCATCCACAAAACGGTTTTGTAAATAAGTTAATTGAGTTTAGCTGTTTGGTCTGTTTGGAAGGTTCTTGTATTGTCTGTCCTCTTGAGGATATGGTGTTCTGCTCTTGTTTTGTGCCGTGAGACAGTTCCATACCTGGGCACTTCTGCTTAGCTCAAGTTCTAACTTATTTTGCATGTTCAAGATGTGTATAAGCTGATCAGTGCTGTAACTACTAATTGCATGGAGATATTCAGCAACTTCGTGTATGTGGGCAGGTATCGAAAACGATGAGCTGTTTGACTTTAGTGAAGAAGTTATATCCAACTATTGTTAGTCTGAATAGGTTTATTATGAATTGTACACAATGTAGGCTGTTTGTTTTCTGTTCTGATATGAACCATTGCAGAAATGAACTCTTCTTGATGTGATGGTTCTTTGCTAGCCTTGATTGATGATTTTTCTTCATGCTGTTGCTCTTACTGCCGTGCGGTTGTCCTCTCTTTTTAGAGACAATTACAGGCACCATATGTCTGTCCCAAAATGTCTTCCATGTTGTCATATATTCTTATAGTTGTTAAGGCTGTGTTCTGCTTGTCCATAAAGCTTCACCTTTCAAGTCATCACTCTGATATCTTAGACCAGTGACTACCTAACCTCAAGGTACATGTCTGTTCGCTTTGGCTCTACCTGAGCCTGTTGTCTTCAGCTGCTGTCATTTTATTTCAGCTTTTTGCCTGCTTGGTTACCTTCAGGTTGCTGACGGCAAAGCAATGGTAAAGCTGTGAAATTGGCTGGTGACAGACTGAAGCTAAAACAAGCAGTATTAAGCTGTGGAGTTGTCTGTTTTCTGAAAAAAATCTGATACCTAGTCATTGAAGGCTCCCTATACTTGACCCAGATATACTTAGTTGTATGTTACTGTGAAGCAAGCTTCTTTTACTTACGTTCTTTACACAGCATAAATGGGAATTACTTGTTTTCCAGGAGTTTTGCTATCTTTTCCAAAACAATCTCGGAGGTTGGTAGAAGGTTGATTCTTTGTCTAGAAGGAAGATGACTAAGGAAGGAGAATTCATTGGAGGTCTTGAGCTTTATGGAGTAAAGCGTAGGGAAACAACTTTGTTGAGAAATGCTGCTAGTGGATCGTGAGTCAAGCAGTAAAAGTCCCAGGATCTTGCTAGGGAGAGATCTAAGCAAAATCTAGATGCCTCTTGTCTCCCATTGGATCAATGTGGAGAATTACTCGGATAAACATCTATTCTTGTCTTCCAACAGCTGCCAAATTTAGCAGTAGTCTGCCTTTTCAGATGGGACCAAATTTCTACTTTAAGCACTGAGAATATCAGAAGGTATGCGGAGCACTTAAACAGTGTTAATCACAATTGGTACTTGAGTACTGACCAAAAGAAACAATTGGCCATTCTGAAAGCAGTATTTGGAGGACATGACGTCCTTCCTACTGAGTGAAGGACCATTACAAAGAACAAAAATCTACTTGCTCTCCTTTGGCTAAGACAAAAACCAAATAAACAAACAAAACAAACAAACAAGCACCCCAAAAAAACCTTATTTGCAAAAATTAGTTTTTTGTGTTAGATGTTAGAAAAGCTTGCGAATAGAAGAGCAGAGAACATATTAGCCTGCCTAGGAAAATTATTTGTGGTCCAAGCTGGTTTTGAATAGTCTCTCCAAACACTGTTCAGGCAAGACGTCAGTATGGCTGATTCTAATTCAGCAAAATGTCTGGGTGAACTCTGGCAGAAGTGCCTTTCTGCTGTGTTTTTCTAGCTTACTTCCAAGAGCACAAGTGTGCTGATCTATATGCCAGTAGTGCTGGTTTTCTAACAGTAGCATTTACCAATGAATTTTACTGCTTTTATACGTGCACTTTAAGTATAGATAAGCTATATGTAGCTCACTTTTCTTCAGGTGTGTACAATGAGCAAGACTACCATCCAGTATTATTTCTTAAAGTTAGATGATTTCAGCCTAGCTAGTTATGAAGCATTTTTGTACTTGAATATGGTTTTGGTTGCTACTAATAAGTGTATACTAAATAAGCCACAGCTATAGACTCCTTACAATATCAGGAGTACTAATAAAGACCAACTGTTCCAGAAGTAATATAGTTGATGAGGTAGGGAAGCTTTCGATGATATTTTTTTCTATCTAGAAGTTATGTCTTCTCTCTTTAAGCCTTATATATTTTAATGGAAAGGAGTAACATCTGTACATTATGTACATCTTTTATGTACTTGTAATTTTATTGATAGGCATTTATTCTCTCAAATCGAAGGCTAATGCAAGCACTTCTGTCAGGCCAAAGCATAGTCACACTGTTGGGAATGTTTGTGTTTGCGTGTTCAGACTCAATGCATTAGCTCATAAACCCGTCACAGAGTCCCGGTACACACGGGAACAGTTTTGTTATGGAATGTAAGAGGTATAGGTAGAGCAGAAAGCCATGACCATCTGCTACCTGAGAACCTCTGGTTTTATTATGGGTTTTATGAGACCCGACTGAAACGTTAAGTGATAGACACACCTCTCAAATGCTTTGATCACTAGATCACCGTCAGCTTTAAGTCTTTTTTGTTACTGTAATAGCTATGTGGCACTAAAGAATTTTGAAACTTAATGTTCAGCAGTTTGTAAAACTATATTGATTTTGGTAGTGGGACTGTTCTTTGGGAGCCAACAAAGGGCAAGTAACTGCAGAATACACTGACTATCTAAGACTACTTTTGTAAGTAAGAAAGGGAAATCAGGTAATAGGACCCAGCTGGATGGTAAGTTGGTTTGGTTATTTTTCCTATTCTAGCATAGCCAATGTTCCAAAGGATTAATGGGCTTAATGAATCAAGCAATGGACTCTTATTTGAGTTGCAGAAGAACTTACTGCATATATGGCTATGTTTTTCTTAGCAAGCCATGCTGAACAGTAGGAGCAGATCTACAGTAGACGTTGAGATGTAGGGCGTTCATGTGATATGTGTTTGGTAGGATTTTGGTTGCTATTAGCTCTTGTCCTGTCCTGTGAATAAAATGCCAATTAGTTCCTTGTGTACATCTAGCTATCAGGCCTTGCTAGACCTCTGAAATAATATTTTGGAGAGATATACTTCGAGGAACAGGTTTTAGGCCTCAGAAAAAGTTAATGGTAAAACATCTAGGCAGTGTGGACTGTCAGTTGGAAAAATCAGTCAGCAAAGCAAACTTGAGTAGCAAGTTGTAAATATACTTATGCTGCTTTAATAAGGGGAAAATAAAATTAGTTTAATTTGTACTGAAAATCATTTTATTTTATTTGTTTTGGGTAGTCCCATTAGAAGTTTTTTTTTTTTTCAGTAGGAAGTAACTGTTTAACTTTATCAAATTAAGAAACAACCATGTACTGCCTTCTACTCTCAGTATTGTACAATTGCATTTCAGTTAAATATTTTTTTTGTGCAATATCAGACTCAGCACTTATCCATATGATGCTTGTGAAAACTTTATAACTGATTTTGGATTTTACTTTTTTTAACCTGTGGCTTATATAAAATCAATGTCATGTTAAAATAAAGTTTTTTAATCTTAAACATGCTTATGCTTAAATAAAAAAGTAAAAATTAAATATCTAAATAACACTTTTTAAATTGACAATAACATCTCTTTTTCTGCCAGAGATCAGCTTGTAAGAAGTGTTCTAAATGGTAGTTAAGACAATTCACAAGGCAGAGTATATTTTGTGATGACTTCTTGTATAAACCAAACTTGTTCTGTAGTGTTGGATTTTGACTTGTTTCCACTGTAACTTTTCTTTCAGAAAGAACATTTTGCTTTGCAAGGCCAATACAGAGAGAAAGATGCTGGAAACTTGCAGCATATGGTAAATAAGATGTCTTGAATTCCTGACTGAAGCTTTGATTTCATCTTGTGCCTTAAAATAAGCTTATAAGTATGTTTTTCATGCAAAACAATACATTTGTCCGTCCTAGTCAAAACTGTTGGATGTGTGGGCTTGCTATCCATGAAGTGGAATGTGTCAATATCATTTTAATATCCTATATTTCCTAGGTAGTTTAGCTGACTAATTTAAATACACCAACACTACAGCTTTGAAGTTTTTGTTGAATAAAATAACAAAGCACAGAAGTGCTGACAGGCGTTTTCATAGTTTGTGATCTGCTTTTTAGATTTGTTGAGCTTTAAAATCTAACTTACTTAGATACAAAAGTTTGAGGTTAACTTTGGATAGTTACTAACATTTCTGTCATATGTTAGCGATTGGAATTTTTAAGTTCATGTTTCTTAATTCATAGGACTATTTTGGAGATCATGCACCTTTAGCTTGCTTAAAGCTTTAACAAGGAGTTGCGGGTTCTATACACAAACTATGAAATTCATTACTTCTTGTGTGTGTTTAGAAAGCTGTGAATGGAAGGCAACTTACTTGCGAGGCTGAAGAGCCACAGGAACAAGAAGGTCTTCAGCATATGTATCCTGTTTATCAACAAACATACTACAAAAATTGGAGCAGCAGATACCCACAAAACTCAGGACTTGGAAGAGTCTACATCAATCCAAGGGAGCATTATGTATGATTCTGTACCCAGATGTCTTAACTTTTAAGATAAAAGGGTTTTAATACCTGTTGACTGTATGACCAATGTGTCTCATTGGTTTTCATCTCTAAAATAATTGGGTTTTTTTCCTGTGGGAAGAAATTGCATGGAGAATTTTATATAGGTAAACCCTATGGAATTTAAGACTTAACTTGCTTCTAGTCCTTGGTATGTATTTGTTTTTGTAGCTATATCAACCTGCCAAAAGAGGAGAGCTGTTTAGCTTTATTAACCTTCATACTCATAAGATGTGTAAATTAGATGAATCGGTTGACTTGTACCAAAATGTAGTTAAGCTGTTTCCCTGGTTATTTCTGGAAGCATTCTCA
Source organism: Elanoides forficatus (assembly GCA_025311575.1). Lineage (NCBI taxonomy): Eukaryota > Metazoa > Chordata > Aves > Accipitriformes > Accipitridae > Elanoides > Elanoides forficatus. The sequence goes on from JAOBAS010000029.1 coordinate 12,237,087, forward strand.
CCCTGAACGGATATTTTAAATAGCCTTACCTATGTAAAAGTGAGTAAATATGAGCAAGGCAACTGAATCCCTGGTGACATAAGCAGTCTCAGGCTGAGAGCAATTTTTTTTGCATCTTGCAAAACTTGGGATAACTATCATTTTGACTGGCCTTAGCTATTGATTTCTCAACTAGGTCTACCTCGCCCAGTCAAATGAGCAACTAGACTACCTCTCAAATACTGACTTGCTGTTTCATAACGTATGTTCTGTGTCTTCCCACCTTGTTAAAAGTCAAGTAATTTCCTTGCATCAGAAACTTTTTGTGTTATATTGATCCTGGCTGTCAGTTGATGTACTTGCTGGTTGTAATTTCACAGTAGGTTTATGTGAAGCTTAGTTGCAGGAAGTAGATGTCTAGGCAGACAAAACTTCCTGAAAGTGTCTTATGTGTAGCTGCATCTTATCTACAAATTGGCATTTAGCCATTTTGCCAAGTATGACTCCCATGTTAAGTGTTGCAGAGTTTGTCTTGCTTGGTAATAAATACATTTCATGTTCTTCGGTTTCTTTTAGTTTGCAATAGAGCTGCCTATGAGGTGTTCTTGCATCTTGGCAAGAAAAGGAAAGCTTCAGTAGACTTCAAGTAGTTTTCAGCACTGTCCTTTAATCCTAACCAGTAGTGTGAAGTAACTGGAGAATGTTCTGAAGTTACCAGTCCTAACGGTATCCCATGAGATTTTGAGTGTGGGGTAATAGTTGAAAAATGTGCTCAGGATATTTTTAGAAAAATAAGTTTTCCTTTGGAATAAAAAACAAATATTTAGCAAGTAAAAAATATGTATATAATGTATTAGTGCTGAAGCTAGCTCACGGGACAATCTTAAAATATTTTAAGACAGCAGGAAATAAGACATTGATTAAAATTTGCTAGAGAAACTTAAACAACTTATGTGTATTCTATATACATAAGTACAGAATGATGATTTTCAGTCAGATGACCTGAAGACACAATAATGAGAACAACAGTTATGTCATACTGAACTAGCTATTGTTACAGAATTAAGCATTACTTCTGTGATATTAGTGTTTTCTCTGCAGATGATAGGATTTTTCAGAGGGAAGTTATAGTTGTAGAAGCAATAGAATTGAAAGTACAGTTAAGTGTGCTGCAGGCAGGATGCTGATATAAAAACCTCTATTCACCCTGCATTAATCTCCATCATAGTAACAGTTAATGAGATCTCTATCCATAATAGGACTAGGTAAATATTCCTAGTTTGTTAGAGGTAGCAGCTAGAAGATTATGGCTTAGGTGCCCATATTCTGGACACTGTACAAGTAGATATTAACTGTTCTTTTGCTAAGCAACTTTCTGTTATGTGATGTGGATGTTGACAACTGAAGGAATGGCAAAGAAGAAAGTTGGAGAGAACCTGTTTTTCAGGAGCTTTTTTTGAACCACTGTCAACTTGCTTTTCTTTTAGGGGCTAAGCACATTCATATAAATTAAGCAACTGTTTTCAACTTTAAAGCCTCCTGCTGTATTTGAAACCTAAAAAAGGGCTTATGTGCCCCAAAAATATATTTTCCAATAATGTCAGTTTAAGCAGCTACCTCTTTCCAGAAGCATTGTCTCACCTATCCTTACATCACCGCAGCTCCAAAAAACATCTACTGCCAGAACATGGAAAGCAAACAGTGTCTTGGCCAAATGTTAAAGCAAATGGAATGACAGAGCATTGAGAAGAACTGTGCTGCTTGAGATAATTTGATCAGTATCACTGAGCACAACTTCATACAAAAAATACTTGGATATACATTATAGGGTGGTTCAAAACAGTGTTATTGTGAGAATGCTTCCACTACATTAATTAGTACAATGTGATACTGAGCAGGTGATCATTTCAGTTCCTATTATGTTGGCAGATGATGTAAAAAACAATGATTTGGGGTTCAGACCTGTTCTACTGCTTTTTATTCTTATTTGCAGATACATTTTTGTTTTAAAAGTTGAAACTTTGGGGGAAGGAGGAAGGAAAAATGCTATCAACAGAGCTATACTTGCTTTTTTGAAATTGTAAAAGTAGCTTCAAAAAGAAAAATGTAGTCTAACTGTGTTGCTCGAGTTATATATCGACTACAGAAAGCTTGAATTGCAAACTATCCATCAACAGTAGTTTGCCCTAAAGTCATTAGGGAAATATATTACCTTGTTGATTACCTGTGCGAAATGGTTTCTTTGTAATCTGTTCAGGGACATTTAGTGTGTTAGGTTTTCTGAAATGTTGCTTGTAGTCTTAAGTGTGGCTGGATTGGGGGAGGGGGAAATTTGGCATAGAATGCTCTGAAGAGAACAGAAAAATGTCGGCTGATTAGGATTTTCCATGGAAATGATTGCACATATAGAAGTGAGTTTGATCTGCTTTAAGATGTAGAAATCGTCCTTTTTTTATTTTTGTACATTTTCAAATGTTTGTATTTGTATTTTGATTTGAATAAAAACATTCAAAATAGAAACTTTTCATATGTTGTTTAGATTTAAGATTGCTTAAGGTATGGAAAATGCATCCACGTGGCGATATGTTTCTTCCTCTGAGCATGTGGGTTTTTCCTAACAGTACCAGTTTTGAATATCTGTTCAGTTGGATGCTAAAATGAGAGATCCTTTCAATGTTTGTTTCATTTAACAGGGGGCATATACTGGATTTTGTGGAAATCCAGCGCTTGGGTAAACTGAACACCCAAAATCACTGTTGAGGGAGGTAGGAATGGAGGGGAAGAGTAGTAATTCACATGTCTAGTGTTGATAAATGTAAATTGTCCTCTGCTCAAGTATCTTTAAATTCTACAAGCTAGTCTAATTATAGAAAATGAGATTTAATGTTTGGCGTATGTCCAAAATGTTCGTGGATGTAATGCAAAGGAAAACTAAGAAAATTCCCTAACTAAAAGAAGGGAGACACTTAACAAGAGATTATTAAAGGACTACTGCTGTTAGGTCACAAAATGATCTAATGTATTGGGTATCCAGCTCAAGGAAAGACCAATAAAAAGGTGTGATAATTCATGAAGAGTGGAGGGAAGGTTTTCACCTTCAGACTTCTTAACTTTAGCTGCTTTCTGGCAGTGTTACTGCTATTTCCTTCTCTGAGTGATACAAATTCTGGTGCAGAATGTTGCATTGTGTAGATAACTGAGTTTAAAATACAGTGTGGTAACTTCTTTGATGCCACAGACCTGAACTTACTCTGTCTGAACCACTGTGTTGTTTGAAGGCTCTGTGTGTGAATGCTGTAGTAACAGAGCAGATGAATTTGTCTTGACAACTTAGGTCGCTTCAAAGATTACTGACTGGGAGAGCTAAAGCTCCAGGCAAAAAAAAAAAAAAAAAAAAAAAAAAAAAAAATGTAGGGCCTTGGTAGTTCTTAACTGCTCACTTGCCTGGTGGGAGCTGGCCTGGGTTTTTTTTGTCTACTTGTGGTATATGTCCAGAGTATTGGAAGATGGGGTTTGGCTTTTGGAAACACATTGCTTTCCAGTAGCAAAGCTAATGCTTCATTGCTGCATACACGTATAACACATCTTCCCAATGTCATCAAATCAATAAGTTAGAGATTAATCAAGCTAGCCTGCATTTTTAGTGGTGTTTCAAAGCCATATTACCTGGTTTTATGTAACTGGTGGTGTACATCTCTGGAGTACTGGAGAAACTTAGAAGAACCTGCTTGGTGTGGAAGGACTTAAGTGGCCAGTTGTTGTGAAAGGCGGTTAAAGATACTTATGTTCTAATGAAGTGCTATAACGATATGTATATGTTGTAGTAAACTCTTAAGGTGGTGACAACTAGTAAAAAGCAAAAGCTGAAGAGTGGTTGGATCTCAGGAGTGGTTGAATCTCAGCAGGATAACACATAATAAAATTTTTTGTTTATTCCCCTGTGGAGGTAGATGGCTTAGAAAATTCAATGACATTAAAACCTACCAACCTTTTTTTTTTTTTTTTTTTTTTTTTTTTGTCTTGCATTGTAACTGAGATAATCTATTTTGAAAATATTTGTAAGCAGTGAAAAATTGCTAGGCAGGAGTGACATTGCTAAGAAACCAGTCTGTGAAAAGACCTAATTGTGGAGAGTGCTTTCTGTAAGAACTTTGACTCTTTAAGTTTAGGCAACTTTTAGGTTATGCTGTTCAGCTCTGCTTCTACTATCACTGGCTGCTTTGAAAAATAGAGGCCTATGATTTGATCCTTAGCCAAAAGCTGGACTTGTAAAGGAGCCTACCTGTCAAAGTACTGGTTCAAAGTTCTGATAAAGCTCAGAGTTCCTTTCTGACAGAAAGTAAAGATTTGATGTTTCTGTAGTTATTCAAAACTATGGCATTGTTCCAGGTAATTATCTTAATACCTTTAGCTGAAAAATACCAAATAAAAATGCACAAAAAATAGATTGTGAGTTTTCATAATAATTATTCAAACAATGTGAAACCCAAGTAGAGGTGTCTTGGGCATTTTAATCTGCACTGAGAACCCCTCAGTGCAGCTTTTCCTCATCTTGTTTTGTGGTCTTACTTGAGTTGATTTTATGCTGTATCTAAATCTAGATCCTTCAATTGCCAGTAGAAAATAAATTCTACTTAGGAGCCCCCAAGTCAAGCTGTGATTCTTCTACCCTTTGTGTTACTAGTAATCAAGACTGTACAATTGGAATTTAGCTCACTATTTTGAGACCAAGTTGGAGACCAAGTAAATTCCAGCTTGCTCACCTGCTTAGATGAATTTTAATTTACTGTGCAGGGCTACACATAGAATGCATAGAATATGCTAAATATATTAAAAAGTAATTTTAATTTGACTGGGTTTAGCTGCAGTTTTATTACATTCCAATTTGAACTGTACTCTTCCACTGGGATAAATTAAAATTAACACAGATTTTACAGGAAATAACTTTTTTTAATGCTGATTGCCAGAGAAAGAAGCTTAATACTTGCTGTTGCACTGCACCTGAATTTGTTCCTCTTCTAGTAAAACCTTATTTAGTGGGTTCTGAGTTTTTATGATGCCTGTGACAGTATATCAGGTACTCTTACTGCTCTTAATGTAGTTCGATAATTTAGATGTCTTTGACTAAATCCTTGTCTACCACTTTTGTTTCTGGTTCTAATCCAGTGCCATGTGACTTCAGTCTAAATGCTGGAAAATAACTCCATTTTTGCATCTATATGAAAATAATATTCCGGCTGTATCACTTAAGGATTGTAAGCAAAGTGTTTAAGAGATGCTATAAAGGATTCAACTGTCTTTTTTTTGTTTTGGTTTGGTTTTTTTGGTTTTTTTGGTTTTTTCTTCCCACTTGTCCTTTTCCTGATGTTCAGTTTTATTTATTACTGTCTTGGATCTCTGAAATCTTGCTCCTAGTGGTCTTGCTGCATTAGATTCTGTCTCTAGGGATGGTATGCCTGCAGTTTCAATCTTCCCGACACTTCATCTTGCTTGTCCTATTAAGTTTCTTACGGTTCTCTGTATGACTTGAGATAGTCTGTGCTTGTCAGCTCATAACAAACTTCAGAAAGTGAAGGGGTTTTTTGCTAATTTATGGCTATATGCAGTACTAGGTCATATGCAACGTAGCAGTGTACCAAGAAAGGGTGCCTCAGTCCTACTGGTTGCCTGCTGGCTGGTCCAGGGAGAGACAGACACCAATTAAAAGATTTAAGTGTGCTCTCTTCTGTCACCATAGTATATTGTACTCATGAGGGGGGAAAAAAAAAAAAAAAAAGTCCTCAGATCTACAGAACTTTTCTGAACTAATGTAGTAATTTTGAAATCATTACTTTTAGGTACTGTTTATGACAAGAGCTGAATTCCTTGTCAAGTGTGGTAGATGAAAACAGAGCAGTTGTATTTCTGTCTTCTGTTTGACTAAATTGGCTCTTTCAAGACCAGACTACAGCTACTAATGTGTCTGCTCCTATTAAGCATAACAACTGAAGCTGCCTGAGTTTAATCCCACAACTGACAAAGTTCTTTCCTTCTTTGGCATGAATTGAGAGGAAAGAGAGAAATTGCTATGGGTAAATAAAAAGCCTTTGTGTTAATCCAGATAGCTTTAAAATCCAAACTGACTGGATAGCATCATTTGTAGATTGGTTCATCCAGGTAGGCTAAGCAAATGGACAAAAGGCTTAAAGTTGCCAGAGGAAGACTTGCACCATTTTTGGGTACAGTGCTTTGGTACTAGTGCTTGCGACTTGATTTAATGGGTCACTTACTGTCAGCTGGATCTGTTTCCTGTGGCCAGGAATACTGCTAGCAGCCCAAGATTAATAAAAATATTGGGTAAGGCAAAGTGTCTCGTGTGTTTGGATGTGTTCTGAGTTGGCTCTTCAAGCACTTTTAAAATTGGCTACTAAAAAATTGGGTCCTAAAAGTCCCACTACCTTTAACTAAAAAGTCAAGCCATCTGCTTCACACTTCCCCCTGCCCTGGAGATCAGGAATTCTTCCTGGCTGGAGTCGATGCCTTAAGCCATATGGCACAGGTGTATCTATGTACAACAAAGCTGAGCAGTCTTGAATTTTCCAAACTTGGCTTGGCCATTATCAAGGCTTCTGTCTGGACAGAAAGATGACTTTTCAGAATCTCTCATTGTGGGATCGTTCATTTGGTCATCCAGCAAAGTCCCCGGTGTTCTCTGGCTTTGTAGAGGCTAGTCCATTCAGCCTACATATACCAGAACCTGCGGGTTCTCCTACCTGCCCTCTGCAATGTGGATCTGCCTCATTTCTCTTGTTTAAAAGGGAGCTTTGCAGATTCACCATGTATTCCATTCAGGGTTATTAATTAAAGCAATTCAGATCGAAAAGGTGTCAGACACGTCAAAAAAACCCTACTTTGTTTCTGTTAATTTACAGCTTGTCTGTCTCCTATCCCTTCGTTACATCTTTGCTCCTTCTACATCCACAGGGTCTTTCTTTGCCCAGTCACCTCATACCATTTTTTCCAGCAGGGAGAGGCAACAGTCTCTCCCATAGGATTTCCTTTCTCTTTATATTCTTGGCTGAATATATCCCACTAATATACCTAGTTAGGGTTCTACTAAGGAGAAAATATGTAATGCGTTTCTAAAATGGAGAATAGGTTCTGTGTTGTACCATATTTGTCTCTTATCCTTCTGCTCTGGCTTCTTGGGACAGTCTTAACTAAATTTCGACTCTATAAGGAAATGGTTGAGATTCAGTGTTACATAATTTTTTCTCCTCTTTCATGTTTTATAACAGCGTGAGGGATGCGATGTGTGTGTGTATGTGTTTAACTGTGAGAAACTTTCAAAGTGGAAAATGGGAAACTTGTCAACATCAGGTATTCCCCCTATAGCTGGAAAAAATGAAGATGATGCAGCATTAGAAATGGTTAAATCACACCCTACTTTCAGGTGATACATGACATAGAGTAAGGAAGAAAAAAGGCAAACATGGAGTGGACTATAATAGCTTGGAAGAAACAATCCTCTCCTTATACAAGAAGGCAATATCATTTAGACTCCTTACCTAGTGCCTTCTTGAGGCAGGATAGCTAGTGAGGTAGCACGTTCAGTAGTGGGATTTCATGACAAAGTATCTTGGTCTCCTGATAGTACAAATGAGCTCTATCCTTCTAGCATAATAAAGTAGTACTACCAATCAACAAACAAATATTATTCTCTGCCAAAGCAGTGACTGACTCTTCAGTTTTCTGAAACCATTTTAAATAAACCAAAGGTGACAACTGTCTAGAAAGCTCCTCAGTTTCTGATGTGTCCTAATAGCAGGAGGAATCTGGTTAGTTTGCCTGTTGATGCTACTTAGCTGAATGTTGTAGGTTATAGCAGGATATGCAAAAGCCACAGTTTTGAGACACAGTGAGAGATTTGGAATTGTCACTTTCAAATGTGTTACTATGAAATCACATCCAAGTTTCACCATCTGTTTAAGATTGGATCTGTATACAGATTAAATAGCTGTATAGCTGTCCCCTAGTCCATCAAAAGATTCATCTAGAAAGCCAAAAATAATTGGTTTTCTAGTGTCACTGGTCAGGCCTGAGCGCATGATTTGCAGAGCAAGTACAATTGACCCCGTGGATATCTGTGTGAAACAAAATACCTAGTGGATACTTGCAGCTAAAAGCGTTGATTGTACAGTAATCAGTAGTTGGGTTACTGTATTGAGAAATAACTCGGTAATTTTGAATTAGATAAGAAATAAGTTCTTTTTAAAAAGACTAGTGGAGGGGTGGGTGAAGAAGCTGCTGTCAAGATCCCAGAACACAAAGTAGCCGCTTGAAGTAGAAAGCAACTTAAGCTACAACTGAATAACCATAGCAAGTAGTGACATTGGCTTGTTGTCCTGGAAGCTTCAGGTTTCAGATCAGTCCTTCTCTTGCAAGAATGTAAACAATCTTATCCGAAGACGATTCAGAACTTTGCAAGTCTTTGTTTGAAAAAGTCATCAGCCTGTTGTGTCTAAAGATAGAGCCATGGGAGGTGCACAGCTGGAGGTGACTGTAAGCTGGAGGTGCCCACTGCACCTTTGACTTTCAGCTCTCTTACTGAACTGTCTGTTCCTCTTCTGCGAGGCTGCCGAGTAACTTCAGCAGGAGGGCTTCTGCTGCAGTTTGGGTTCTCTTCACATCAGCAATTGTAGTTGGCACCAAGTTTAATTCTGGACTTTTCTCTCCCTGTCTCCTTGCCCCTTCCCTCCCCCCATACCCTCTGCTGACACTTTTAGCAGTATTGTGGGGAATTTTTTTTTTTTTAATGTTAATGTTCTAGAGTTGAAGGAACCGATGTTGGTGCACTTCTGAGATGTTGATTTAAAGAAACTATGGTAGCCCACGGTATGATTATGTCCTAGTAGGCTAATGGATAAAATGGACCTACTCCAGCACCAGTAGACAAGTACCATCTGAAATAGTCCTGACTTGCATTAGAAGAAAGAGCTTCCTTATGAAACCAAATGCAGTCATAAAGGTATTAGTGGGGGTTTTCTGCTGTTGATGTTTTATTACAGTTCACAGCGTAATGTTAATAGTCGGGTAGTATCTTAATTTGAATACATACAGTTCATGTCTTCCTGTTCCTGAGAAGACTTTCAGTAAAGAGGGAGAAAAAAACCACCCAGGTGATATGCGAGTAAACTTGAATCTGAAACGACCGCATCAAGTGCTGTATTTACTTAATGCAGTTTATGTGGGAGCTCACCATGTTACTCTCTGGCTATTTTAGACAAGAATCTGGGAAGCTGGGCGCTTACCATTATGTGCCCAGGTATAGATATGCCAAAGTTTGCAAAAAGTGGGAGGACACTTTTTTAAATTGCATACCTTGAAGTCACCCTAAATCCAGTTGGCCAAGTTGCTGCTAATCCAAATAAAAATATTTCATAGGGTCCATTTATACCACACAGTAATAAACCTTTTTTAAAAATGCAGGGAAATAAGTGAAAGAAAACTCTTCTAAGCTTCCTGCACACAATTTGCGTATGACAAGATTCTCTGTCCCTTTGTGCATGTTGGTTGATGTAGGTCAGGAAACCATACGTTCCCTGTCAAACTCCATCTTTGCATTTCTTGCAAGTTTAATTGTATCAATAATGGCACACTCCAACAGGAATTATCTGCTGGTTTTTGTGACTGGAATTTTGGAACCCTCTAAGAAATCTAAGTATTTTTAATATTTCCCCTGAAACTTATGTACTACTTCCTCTTACAAAGATAGGCTTGCTGCTTCTCTGAGTTTAAGCATTGTTTTCTTTCTGTGGAGATGGAAATTTGATTTCAAAAGGTCAGACATTGTTGACCATGCTTGACTGACATAATTAACAAGTCCTAAACAAGAGCCCTCTATTTAGGGCTTTTTAAGAACTCCTCCTCTTCCCTTTGTGAGTTTGAGTCTGAAGTCTTTTTACTGAGCTTTCCATTTTCTATGTGTCTGTGCATTTAACAAGTGTATCTGTTTGGAATGACAGTTGATTTAGACTTAGTGGCATACCTGATATTTTCTGAAGATACTGCAATATTTGGTGCAAACTGAAAAGAAAAAAAAAAAACGAAAACTGACCAAGTAGGAAGCTGGTATGTGCTTCCACACAAGTGTCAAAAGCCCATTTTAAATGCTGTCACTCAAGTCCCACTGTGCTTTACTGGAGCACTGAACAAGTGAAGCTCAAGGGAATAGTGCTTGTCGAGGACTGACTGCCGTGCATCTGGATAGCACTTGCTCTATCTCAGGATACCATCAGCTCTGTTAAAGAGCTTGTATCTCACCCTGATTAGTATCAGGAAATAATTAAAAAATAATCTGGCTGTCTTCATTAGAAGTGTTCTCGAATCCTTTGAAAGCTGTCAAATAGCTGTTTTCACGACTGAATGTTCCTGTAAATAGAGTAACAGGATAATATGGTCTCAGTTATTTTTGTTCGTGCGTGTTGGACTCTAATACCAGCATAAGCGCACACTTGTTCTGTAAATGCAAATGAATGAAAAGTTCTGGATATTTATACAGACTCACAGGCCAGCAAGGCCAGCTCTTCTGTAAGGCTGCAATTCCAGAAAGTCACCATTTGACATCAACTGGTCAAGGGCTAAAAGATGGAACTCAAATTAAGTGTAAAACGTGTTAAACTCTGAGTAGTTTGTACATTAATACAGGTGAGCTGTTTGCGCTGCTGTTTGGATTTCCCCTACCCAGTTCTCAAACTTAAGTCTTTGATTTAGGCAAAAAGTATCAAAGGTGGCTTTTTGTGTGTTTCCCTCTGTGAATTGCTTTGCTGTTACTGAAATGCTTTGTGTTCACAAAATATGAACACATGGGGCTAACTGCTATAACTACTGATAATAGGTTTTATTTGTCTTCAATTAAAATGATAAACATCAGGACAAAATTATGGTATCTTTCCCAGTAGGCCTGTACAGGTAGTTACAAAAGAAAGCTGAAGGTTATTGCCAGGTATGTGGTCAATACTGCTACCCTCATTAGGTCTGTGATTGCCTGGCATAACTATTGAGTAGTTTTCCCTTTGTGCAGTCAGTTACGAGATAGGGGAATATAAAATTATATGACCATCATGATGCAATGCTGCTGCACCCTTTCAGGTGAATTTTGTCTCTGTAAGCGTAGCTTTCCCTTGCTTTTTCCTACTTGATAGAACACTGCATGTACTGTGAAGTTGCTTAGAGCAAACTGAAATGCTCTTTTGTTTCCCAAATTGCAAACCTCTGAAAAAACACAGATGAAGTTCTGATTTGAGCTGATGTTAAACGTTCTCGAGAGAACCTAGGCTTCCTTTTAGCCTTTGTAAAATCTGAAGATGCACCGTTTTATTGTGAAGTGCAGCATTGTTGCACCTCAGGGTCTTGCGCAAATTCTGCATATCAGATTACAGGGAAAAAATGTCCTGGAAGGGAAATAAGCTTCAGTTTTATTGCTGTACTGCTTCAAGTTTGTGTTCTTCCTCAGTATCCTCCCTCACTCGTGTTTTTGCCCTTAATAGCTGTTTCTCAGGAACGTGTTCAGCTGTGACGTTTCCCAATAAGTCAGAAATGTTTTTAAAATTGTTTCAGTGGATTTTTTGCTGATAAATGAAAGTAATAGAGAATAGATCTCTCTTTAGCTACACAGTTGTTGATATAATGCTGCTTCTCTCCATTTATTTTTGTGTGAGTGCATCTTGGGTTGCAAAGGTGAAGAGAGGAAAGAAAACGAGCCTTTTGCATCAGGATGGGGCACCTTCAGCAGCTTAAAATGCTATTGCAACAGAGCCTGTGCATTGAAACCTGCTCCTCCGTGTGGTGTAGTCTGTCACAGGTATAGCAGCTGTGAGTCAGCCCAGTAAGTGTCTCTGTACAAAGTTGATAGGATAGCAGGTGGGTTTGGTTAGTATGTCACCAGCCTGTACTGCACCGAATACATATTTTTCATCCCACGAGTCCTTGCTAAATGCTGAGATGGGCTGTCAGTCCCGAATCTACTCCTGTGCTTTTGAAGCTAACCATATGGGGTGTGAAAGTAATTAAAGGACTACTTCTTTTGCAGTTGCCTGCAGTGACTAAAAATGCCCTGAATGCTTAAGGAATTGCTTAGAAAAGAATGAAGATTGTCTTGGTGAACACAGGAAAAACTGATAGGATGATCTTCTCAGATAGAATTACATATGGTGCCAGAATAGCCTCTGGAGACTGAACTGGTGGACTGAATTTACAGATGAGGAGGTTTTCTGAAAAAAAAAAAAAAAAAAAGTGTCTTACTTGAATTTTAATTGTATGCTTGCTTCATTTTGGAAGTCTGGAATTTTTGTCACCCCTAGTCACTGCAAGAGACTTGGCAACCGCTGTGTTGTATTGGGAGGGCCAAGAGCAGAGAGAGTACTCCACATGCGGCTTCGCAAAACCAGAGAGAGGGAAGTAATAACTTTCCCTTGACCTGCTGACTACACTCTTACTAATACAGCCCAGTAGGCAGTTGGCACTCAGTGCTGCAAGGGCACGCTGCTGACGCATGGCCAGGTGGTTATTCACCAGGACCCCCAGGTACTTCTCTGCAGAGGCCAACACCTGCTCTCTGCTTTCGCAGTTCCTGTGTTTTTTAACATGTGGGTCAAGTTAAGCTTCTGTAACTGAGGAATTGAGTCCTGCTCTATACTTGGTTTAATACACGTGTGTACTGCGCATATAGTTACATTGAGTAGTGGTCACTAAACTTTAACCTTGGTAACAATGTTGACCCTTATAAACTTGCTTTGTGTGTTTGGTCACACTGTGGGTTTGTGGTTTACTTGTTGTTGCGCTGCAGGGGCATGGTTTGCTCTTTGCTGCTATGGTAATGAATCAAAGGTTATCTGCAAACCGGATAGTTACAGTAGGTGTAGCTTGAGACGAGTTCAGTCTCTTAATAATGCCTTTAATACCACTTAATCATCTCCAGAGACCTGCTCCAGCTAAAATATTTTATTAAAAATAAAATCTAATTATTTGTGGGTAGAAAAAGGAGCAATGATGCAGTCACACTTTATTGCCCCTGTTTCTTCATAAATTCTGTTGTAAGGACAGAATTGCATTAGTGAGTGATCACATAGCGTGGCTTATTGTAGCATATAGCTTCATAACCGGAAAACTTCTAGTAAATACATCAATTTATAAATCTAGCTGGTGTTTCACCTTTATCGCAGGTTTTGGGTAATTGATTTGTAACTAAGACTTTTTACAGAACTTTTCCCAGTTTTCAGGAAGCTGACTGAAACTTGGTGGGCATATTAAACTCCTTGTACAATAAAATCATCTTTCACACCGCTATCCTGGAATCTGCTTGATTATCGTTGTCTTCAGATCTGGAAGGGGGAGGTACATGAAAGGCAAAGCAGCCTGACACAGTGAACTCTGCTGTCCTGCAGGAGTCCTTCCCAACTGGCAGAACTTGAGTGTAATCTGTTTTAAGTTTTTTAAATTTTTGCACTCAGAGTCACTGGAGCACCCAGATTCAGGGTTTATGGAAAAGGAAGTTATGTTGAGGGTCAAGGGTTATGAGTGAAAAAGGACATGGCTTGCTATTTGTCACAATAAAGACTGATGTACCTCTTTGTGTGCACCAAGTCTAGTTAAAAAAAAAAAAGCTATACGCACACCCACCCCCATATTCTACTCCCTGAAAATAACCCCAGAAAGCAGGATGGTGGGGTTTGGTAAAAAACAGTGAATTATTTGGCTTCAGAAATAATTAGGTCAAGGGGGAGGCATGGTCCACTTCAGAACTGGATAATTTTAAACTGTGCTTTTCATTCTTTTCGTAGCTGTTAATCTACTCTGCAGTTTCTGAAAACACAAGATTTGATCTTCTGCTGTCTTGACCAGCAAGGAAAGAGAAATTTAGGGTTAGTGGCTCAGTCCGAGGTAGACACTTTGATCCCGTTTGTAATGCTAGCAGTGGAATATGGCTGTTCCCAGACTTTACTAAGGCTGCCTGGAACTGACAGTGCAAACAAGCTTGTAAATGATGTGGTGAACAGTGAAAAGGGGAGAAGGATTAGTTTTATAATGCTAGTTAAACATTCTAATGTCCAAACAGACTTCCGTTGAAATCTCACTTAGGTAACATTTATGAACCTGGGGAAAAATGCTGTCTGAACTGATAGCAGAAAATTAAAGCATGGCTGCTGATTACCCGAGCTATAAATGAAAACAGAGAGAACACAGGCTACTTGTTGCTTTAGGTTTAACAGATCTTGCACTATGTATCTCAAGTCTTAAAAAGTCCTTACAGCAACTCTGAATTTTTTGTGCAGTCCCAGATATTTTGACTGTAGAAAACTGAAGTAAGTAGTGGCCAAGCTTCCCAGAGAGCTGACATGCTTTCATCTTCCCGTTTTAGATAATGGTTAGATCAAAAGCCTAGCAGGCGAACCATTTCCCTGTTTTTACAAATGCTTGAGCTCTGAGACGTTGGTGACTGAGGGAGGTGGGGATGTGAAA
>JAOBAS010000029.1:12251664-12277141 GCA_025311575.1 Elanoides forficatus
GGGAGGTGGGGATGTGAAAAATGTCCCAGTGAAATCTGCTGGGAAATATGGAGTTCTTAAGAACTTCAATGTAAGACTAGAAGGGTATCTCAGGCTGTGAAAGTAAGCTTCCCCACTGTCACATCTAGTTGCTCTTACATTCACAGACTAGCATTGCTTCATGTGTAAAGCTGTTGTTTTGTAAAAGACTATTTGAACACCTGATAGCTCTGCTGGCCGGGCACCTCCTGATTTCCATCTTACAGGTATATTTGGTAAATCCTTACTATATACTCTTGAGATGAATCGTCTTGAGTTTGAATTTTTCCTTTCTGATGTCATGGTTATTGCCTCTTAGTGCATCAGTACACAGCAGCTGTATTTCTCCCTTGCCCTTCGCTGGGCTGGGTTAAAAAAGCTGAGCTCTCTGTTGGTGATGCCAGACTGTTGGATGTAACTACCTGAGAGAAAAATACTTCCTGAGCCTTCCTCTGTCCTGCTTTGTTGTGAACACTTGTTACTTAGGCTTTTAGATCTCACACCAAATACTGCATCAAATCTCACACATAACATCCACAGTTTAGTTAGTAGTCTTATTTCTATAAAAGGTGGCAGAGGGGTTTGTTTTCCCATCTGGACACATGGGAAACAGCATGGCATTCCTTAGCTGCGTGTGGTTCCTTTGCCACATGTGGTGGCACAGTAAGTGTTCCCAGTGGCTGGCAGAGTAATTAACCTGACTTTAATTATTTGAAATGTTGTTTTTGTAGGAGGAAGATACATAATATGAACATTGAGGCATTAGGACAAAATTAATTCCATCAGAGTGGCCAGGAAGTCCTGCAGAGCAGACTTGCAGTGCACTTGAAATCCTACCAATTGGTACCGTGAGCAATTTGGGTGCTGCTAGTTGAACTGAGCACCTTAATTAAGGCAGGCGTTGCTGGAACTGTAGTTGCCCGTTTGCTCCCACCTGACATTCTTCTGTGGCCTGCACAAGGGACCAGCTGTCTGGGGGTTAAGTTGATGATTTGTGCTGCTTTGAAAGCCTGATGAGTTTTGCATCCGAAATAGATACTTTGCGGTCAGCAACAACAGGGGTGGGAAGCTGGTAGTTGGAACAGCAGTGATGCCTTTGGACAAGGCTTTCCTTCAACAGCGTGCAAGCAGAAGCTGCACCCCTGTTGTTTTACTGTAACTCATTTAGACAGCTCCGCTGTTAACAGTGCACAGGGGGACCATATGAGCCACCCCCCCCAGCATTTTGCAGAGTGGAGGTACATCCAGTGAAGAGCTGGGGGTTAACCTGCGCTGCGAGGGTCTGTAGGGCTTCTGTGGCTGCCCTTGCCAGGGGCAGGAGAGGGGCCGCAAGGCCAAGGACCACTCAGAAATGGGAAGGTTTCTCCTGGTGGAGATGTGTTGTTTTATACAAAAAACAAGGTGTTTGCTAGAGAGGAGAGAGAATCCACCACCTTTGTTAAGCTGTCTGGTGGGCAGAAAGCAAGGTTGCTGTCCCTGCTCTGGGTAGTTTTTCAAAACAGAAAAGCTTCAGTAGGGGATATTGAGAACAGACTGAATAGCCATCATTAATCCCCATGCTGAAGCACTCCCATGTAATAGAGGCAAAAGTTGCTTAAAGATGAAGATTTGGGGTTGGCTTTTTTTTGAATCCATGGTAAGTATTCTCATTTTACTTATTGATTCTCTCAAGGTTTTGTGTCTTCTTACAAAATAGCAATAGGTCCCTGATTCATTGAAGAATGAGGAAATACTGGCAACTTAGACCTTTTTCAACATTGATAACCCTTTTCAGCCCAGGTATAGTCATGGTAATTCTGTCTGATTTTGCTATGTCAATTTAATGCTTTGTGGCAGCTCTGATGTCTGCTGCGAAGCGTGTATCACTGCAATTCAGAGGTATTCCACTGCTGGGCAAGTTATTAGGTGTCTTGAACGTGCTTCACCAAATCTACAGCCTGTTTTAGGGTCTTCCAACATAGCACCTAGGCTTTAGACTGTTTTCTATTTCTTACCTACTACTTTGTAGTAGTAATATCAGAGGCATGATAGAATTATGCAACGGGGAAAACTTACAACAAGTCCTGCCATAACATGGCAAGAAGTAAATGGCACCTCCCCAGCAGCCCAGCTCCGTTTAGAGAAGGATGGAACCTGAAATATCACAAAGCCCATGCCATTCCCTTTGGCTGGTTTTCTAGCACATCTGAAATAATGAGTCAACACATGATTAGTCAGCTGCAAGCCCCATAGCAGAGGGGTGGGTAAGCACTGGGCAATGCTAAACCTGCCAACTGCTGAAGCACACAAGTTAGACGAACAGCTGCTGTCTGGTAGGATTTGCAGCATGAGTGCTCTTGCTGCTGGTGTTGCCAGCTATGTTGAAATCTGAGGGTTTGTGGGTTTCTTCTCTTTCTGAAACTAAACTCAAATCATTGTTGCCATGGAGAAGTACCATATAATCATCAAGGGCAGACGATGATCTACAAATTAATTGTAGAAATCTGACTGCAGTGGTGATGATACCCCTGGGATATAAAACAGTTACCATTAAATTCAGATAGTCATTTTCAGGGAAGCAGTATTTCCTTCAATATAACGTAGTGCTGGCTGATCAACTATGACACATGAAAGTTTAGGCAGTGACGGATGCATAAGCAAGGATGTGGATGCTCAGCTAGTTATGAGTGAACAGACACATCTGATTTCTGCCTTCTTTTGTACAGATGTGGGCATAGGAAAGTGGCGAAAAGGTCCTTTTATGCCCAGAAACATACATGTGCTTGGGTCACAAACTTGTCAGCTGAAGATATATAAAAAGTTTTTTTTCTTGTTTGCCATTTTATTATTGGTCTAAGCATGATACTCTGATGAAGGGAACTTGCTGATTGCCATGGGATTTCTACATAACTGTTCTCCCTCTTTTTTTTTTTTTTTTTTTTTTTTCTCTCTCCTTGTTTACCCTATTCGGTTTTGGCTAGGAAAATCCTTAGTCCTGTCTTCCTGTCCTAAGCTGCTTGCTGAAGAGCATTACTAAGGAACAGCATGTAACATGTTTAAATAGAAGTGTTGCTTTACTGGAAGTGCTGAAAAATAGATAGTCCACAAAATGCATAAAGAAGTAAAATTAGTTTGGGGCACTGGGTATAAAGTGTGAATTCTAAGGATTTTAAATCTTGCCAGTATGAAAATACTGAGCAGTCTCATATCAAGGGCACATCAAAAATCTCAAAAGGCTGGAAAAAAGAGGTAGGAGGTCAAGCTGCTTGCAATTTGAAAAGGAATTTTTAGTTGCTAAGGAAAGCGGTTAGGCATGGGAGTCAGCCTGCCCTACCCTGCGATGGCTGAGGGAAGAGGAAAAAGGGAGATGCCATGAATAGCTTATGGGCTAGTATGTCAGAAGGGAGCCGGGGTGCCCCTTCAGTGTACTCCGTGCAGCTCAGAACATGTAAGCTCCTCAGTCAGTGCAGAAAAGGGCAGAGAGTGTTTCTTTACCTAATGTTCAGAAACGCCTTTCAAGCAAAGACCTGGGCTTTTTTAGAAGGATGCAGGGATGTGTCCTTTCTGGATATAAATCTCCCATGGCACATGTCATGCTTGTCCAAGCCTGGTTATATCCCCTGCATCTCTACTCCCGCACCTCGGTAAGAAATAGCAAGAAACTAAAATCTGTAGTTACAGTGGAGCCTGCATCGGCAGCATGGAAGAATCTGGAAAACAAGCATCTAGACCCAGTACTGAATAATAAAGAAAATTCCAACTAATCAGAAGGCCTGCAATGCAAGAAATCCTTCACAGTGCCATGGCATGTTGAGTAGGGTGCTTGTAAGGCTTTTCTGAGTGCTGGGTAAATTGAGAGTTTACCCAGACTGGTCAAAGATGCGTTTCTGCAGCTGCTTCAGTCTTTGAGCTTCATTTTCCATTCTAAAAGTGGATTTGTAAATGCCTAATGAGATCTGTCTGGTCTCCAGCTGTGTGTACCGTTACAAACAGTGCTGACCCGTCTTGGCTCTCTGATGGCTGTCAGGAGGAAAACAGGCACTAATGAGGGGGCTTGGCTGTGCCTCCTGCTCCTCTTCGGCAAGCGGAGCGGGGGGCTGCCCGGCTGGGCCGGGAGGGGTGCGGGGAGGGAAGCTGGGTGCTGCGGGGTGGTGTTTGCGCTGAGCATAGAGAAGGGTGCTGCGGGCAGAACTTGGGTCTCTGGGAGGAGGATGTCCTCCTGGCTAACATCTCGAGCAGGTGCCTTGATTAGACTATTGATTTGGGGGAAGTATATTCAGCGGGGAGGGCAAGCCTGCGATGTGCGGACACTACGAGGCGGCAGTTGTGAGCCCAGGATTGAGCGCACACAGACTGACTGGCTTCAGGTGGCGAACCTGTTGTGCTGCTGCACAGATCTGCAATGGGAAGACCTGGCTGTAGTTGCAGTAAAGTTACTGGGCTGGACTAACCAATGATTTGAACTGCTGAGGCAAATGCTGCTTTCTCAAGACCGCTCATCATACCAGTGCTTGAAAAACTAGCGGATTTGTAGTGAAGTAGAGCTAAGGGGGCACGTGAGAAGAGCTGGCATTTGCAGAGCAGCAGACCTTCCTATTTGTAGGTCATCTTACTTCTGATAGATTGCTTTGACATTGAAAAAAAGAACAGCAGATGCCTCTTTCTCATAGTTGTCTGCTTTTTTTGCCCAGTTGTTGCAGTAGTGCCGAGGGGAACGCTGCCAGTGGGAGTTAATTTACACAGGATTCCTATTCCTTATCTTCTGGAGCAATGAGCTCAGATAGAGTATCTATTCCTGGTACAACACTGTGAAGGATGATGCTTGGGAATGAGTGAAAAACTAGTGGAGTCACTGAAACACTTTGGGGGTATTTCGGTCACAGACAACACTTGAATGCAGATGAGTAAACAACAGAACAAGAAATCTGCAAGAGGCTGCTGCTTGTGGTTAAAGAACAGTGAAAAGTCAAATTAGCATAGAAATGAGAATGAATAGATACAAGGAAATGATGAAACTAAAGTTGCACTGGTGCTCAACTGAATTGGTAGGGTCGAGTGTTTCTATTGACTGTGAAATAAATAAGAGTTTCAACTAAGGTGGTGTTGGAAAGCGCATACCTAGAGGCTAATACAGCCTTTGTGCTGCCAGAATAGCTCTGCTGGATTCAAAGCTAGGAATTAGCTACCCTAGGTGAGCTTCTTATACAGAACAGCAATAGAAATGCTGAACACAAGTCATGCAGTGCCACATGGTAATACAGTAACGAAGGGAGGTAGCAGCCACTGCTGTTGCCTTGCCCAATAAGACTGGGAGGTTTATACCACTATGACTCCCAGAGACTAAAACAAGTTCCTCACTGTCTTGCTGCACACCAGCGAGATCTCCTGGAGACCTTCCTTCTCCTATCGTGTGTCACACCATGTCACAAAGCAGTCCAGGCAGCTAGCAGGCTCACAAAAACCTTCCACAGGAACCAAAAGTCCTCCAATATGCTTTAGATCTGGCCTTGCATCATGTATGTTGTTCAGAGATTGTTCTCTGCACAAAGTAGATTTGTTCCAGCAGGCAGGAAAACCTGAAGAGAGTCCTGGGCTAGTTTATATTAGCAGAAAGAAATTCTTCACAGGAACAGGTAGAGTCATAAAGATGTTAAGGTACAGATGGGGGGGGGGTTCTCTGTTAACAGATGATTTATTTTGGTTCTTGGCCTAATTTTCATAGTCAAGTAACATCTTGAATTCCAGTATAATTGACTTCTCAGCCCTTTTCATGAAAAGCAAATAAAGCTTCTTCAATAGAGAGGAGAAAGATACTCAGGTGGTGTGCGAATAAGCTTGAATCCGAAGCACTGAGGTCTTTGTGATGAAGTGGGGGTTTCTGAGTTCTGATGCTTACCAATTCGTCAGTCCTGTTTCCAAATTCTGCGTGTTTATGACAAGATAGCCTCATGTCATCTGACCTTGGGATACAGAAGTTGCTATTTTTTCATTTTAAACAATGCTCTTTTTTTCTAATATAGAATTTTACATGTTAAGTGCAATTGTGATCAACTCCATGGGAATACTCAGGACTTAAGTGTATTCTCCAATGTTTTTACTTCATGTAAACGGCTTAGGCCGAAATTAAATCTAACAGGTTCATCTCTCTGGGTAGCTAACCAGCTTGTTATAGATTCCTCCATTATCCTGCTCTACCTCCCCCAACCACTTGACCTGTCCCTGCAAAAAGGCAAGCAACCATCATGAGGTTATAGTTTTACCAGTCCTACTGCCGGGCCTCAATCCCTTGCCACAACAAGCTGGAAACATCTTCCCTTTCCTCTCCATTTGGTGACTTAGCACAGTATGAAACCGTAGTTTTAACTCAACTGTGTAGAGGCTGATTTTTGAAAGAGGCTATACCACTCTCCCAGTTCCTTGCTTCCACCGTGCACCAAATCCAACAGTTCATCTTGTCTTGCTGTCAGGAGACTGATAGATGAGTCAACTCCAATCTAATCATGGTTAGTTTAGGGGGATGTTTTTTGGCTGGATCAAAGGTTTGCACTGCAGCCACCTGACTGCTCAATCAATGGGAAACCATGAGAGTATTTCAGTAGGAATGGGCACGTTGGGGGAGGCAGACCACCCCTTTGGCAGTAGCCTCCTGTTTGGCTGGATTAGGCACGTTCAGTCTGAAAGCTCTAACTGTTGAAATTTGATGCCTTATATTCACCTGAAAATTAAAAGGTATGTTTATTAAAATCATTTCAATAGGATAAATGCAGAGACTTGATTGCTGCTTCTTGACAAAGACTAGATGCAAAGTAATTAACCCTCATTGGAATGACTGGCTCTCAAAATCTTTCTGCTAGGGAGACCAGTAATTACTGAAAGAAAAAGACAGAGTATGGGCTTAAGCAATAAATATTTATAGAGTTAATCTAGTTAGTTAATCTGGTTAAGCATTCAGGAATTAATCTCTATCTCTGCTAGAATTTGAAAATACTCCATACTTTGGCAATTCTTTAGAGGGCTAAAAGTGGAGGTGCTTCTCAAAGTAAACAAACTTAATTGATAATTATTTGTTGGGTATGGCAACACAAATCCAAAGATGAGAATCTGGCAAGGAAGCGCAATGCCTTGTACTAAGCGCAATCAGAAGAAACTGCACAATGCACAGACAGGTGGAAACAAGGCTATGAAATGGGGAGAAAAATGAAGTTTCTATGGGCAGTTCTAAACCATTTCAGAAGTTCTGGTTCATTTCCTCACAGAGGGTCAGTAGCAGAAAAGCTAAGTGTGTGTCAGTGACTGAAATTTATTTCCCATTAAGATGTTAAAAGCTCACTGGAAATTATAGAAAAGCTCTTTAGAGGACAATAGTGTCACAAGGTGATGTATTCTGCTGCATAGATGTTTGGTTTGAACATAAGCCTGTTACCTGTATGAATTTGATATAAAATCTCCTTCCCTACCAAGGAAACAAATTAACTTGATTTGTTTAGGCTTGAATCTGTAACAGTTATCATCTCTCCCAAAGCTTAGCAGAATGATCTCCGAAGTCAAGGGAACCCAGTATGTGATTGCTGTTGTTCAGGGCACGGTAGACCCCGTGGGTGGTGCTCATGGCAACAGCGCAGCATTTTAGAAATGTGAACATGCAGCCGTGCATGTAAAGAGCCACTTCTTGCCAGCAGCGCTGAAATACAAGTTAACCAATGCAGTCCTTGCACAAATCATCGGCTGGCAGAAAACCTGTCCTCTAGAAAGTTTTCCCATAATCTCCAGTGAGTCTTTTTCTTTCATAATAAAATAAATCTTAGCTGAATGTCACACTTGCCATCTCTCCTACTGAATTATTTATTCACTTCCAGCACTTACTTGCTCGTTTGAAATCCTGTGTTGTCATGTATTCATCAAGGAAGCTGTCCTTGTTTAGTCTGAGCAACTGCTCAGACTGCCCATATCCAAGCAGCTTACTCTTCCTTGGAAAGAGGATGGTTTGGAAGAGGTGGTCTTCCTCCCTCCCACCTCCTTTGGCCTCTTAAGTTAGATTTGGAACCGGTGAGTAAAGCAAGAGGAAAACATGGTGTGGAAAAGTGATGGACTTAGGCTCAGAATGGAAATAGTAACTGTACAAGTGTTGGATCCTGCAAAAGGCTGAGGCACTGGTAAATCCATGTGTGTCAGTATTCTTATAAAGTGGTTATGATGGTTATATAGAAATGCCAAGGAAGGAATATCTATGTAAGATCAAGCCTGACACATGAAAACTCACCCTGATGTCACACTTGAAATCATGGCTTGGAACTTGGCTGACGTTACTGGTAAATGAGTAACAGGAAAGCCTTTCAGGATAAAATTGATGCTGCTGTTGTAAATCCTGCTGTCCAGTGCTATATTACTATGAGATTGTCCCAACAATTTTTGGACTAAAGCCTGAACCCACTTTCTAGTTTTCTGCTTGTTTATGACTTGATACAGGTCCATTTACCACCATTCTGGCTGTATTTTTCTTTTTTCATTTAAACGCTATCTTAACAGCCCAAGTGCCTGTTCCAGAATCTGCCATTTGTGAAGACTAATGTAATGTACTTTCCTTGCACGTCAACCATGTCTATTTTGTTCCCTTTCCCGAAATCAGCATGTGGAAAGGAGGCACAAATTTTCCGTAGCGTATAGGTATGTCCCAGAGGTCAGTGGCTCTCCCAAAATAGGAAGATGCTTAGTTTCTCGCAGGAGTGACATTGCAGCGTGGGGCCCTCGGGAAGATGTCCTGATGATCTAATGAGTAGTGTGGCATACTCCGTACTCCTGTGTTTTGCAGCAAGGTAGGTCTGGAATTGAGCTGTACCTTTTTTCATCACCCTGCTGCTGAGCTCTGTAGTACCATCAAAGACTAGAGTAAAAAAATAAATTAAATGACATAGTTTGAAGGGGGGACAAAAACAAAAAGAAGAAAAAAAGCAACAGGTTCTGCGTTCTTGTTGCTTCTGTGCTGTCATTTGAGCATGACTGATCATTGCAGGCGTTTAAAACTCACGTGGGCTCAGGACACTGGTCTGCGGAGACTGATCTGCAGACTGACAACCCACGTTGATGTGGAGACTGTAGATAGCCCTGGGTTGTCGTGGTGTTGGAGGGCGCCAGGGACACTTGTAGATGAAGTTAATACCGTGTGAGCTGGCGAACAGCAAATTCTGCTGTGTGAGTAGGAGTTAAAAGGAGGGCATTAATAATCAACACTGTTGAATACAAACTGTTGAAAGATGAGATATTTCAGACTTCCTACAGCTTTTTTTGAAGGTTTCCTGCCTTGTTGGGAAAGGTGATGCCATCAATTAAATTTCACTGGCACTCTGAAGGTACTGCTTGGTATGCTGGGCTTGCAAACAAAGATTTCTTTGTAAAGATAGGGGTTGAATTCCCATTTTAATAACCTTATTCTGGAAAGATAATAGGGTGATATATTTTTCTTTTCATTGAGCTAAAAATTATTCCCTGGTAGAAATGGAAATGAGAAAAAATTATACTGGCACAAAAGCATCTTAAAATATCTTCTACCTGGAGTTAGCAACCTTTTTGGTGTGCCAGATAACAATTTGCCCTGCCAAATTATGTGAAGCGTGCCCCTAAACAACGCTGGGAACTGGAAGATTGCCTCTTGGAGGCAAAATGGCACTCAGCAGCTGACAAGCAGTGTGTTGCCTCTAAAAGAAGGCAGGGCTCCCAGCTAACCTGAGTTCAGATTGTGCCGAAAGCTGGAGGCTGCTACCTCTCCCCAAATGCCACAGCTTCCACCGGTGTAGTGTGTGGCTCCAGTCTTCTCACAGGCTGTTGGGCAGATGCACTGGAGACAGCAAAGTCCAGAGACTGCTTTGACTGATTTCTGTTGTGAAGCTGTATCAAGAACAAGTTGCATCATAGGGGAACTTGCCAAAAAAGCAGATCTCAGAGCTTATACCTGTAGTTGCCTGTGCAGTTGCAAAGTCAAATAGATCTGGACACTTAAAGAAACTATTCGGAGAACTGTTGCTCAAGCTGGGATGAATTTTCCTGTTACACTTAAAATTAATCTTTTGGGAGAAAGGTAAGATTTTCAGTTAGTGTAAATAATGATGTGGAAATCATAACAGGTAATTCCAAAGTCCAGGCACGTGTTAAAAGGGATGAATCATCATGTATGGCTTCTTAAAAATTATTGTATTAATACTCGGTGTGTATTGACATAATCTGCAGGAAGTTTTCCAGCAGTGTTTTATCGCTAACATTTTTGGATCAATAACACAAAATTAGAAATGGTAAAGCTTTTTCTCTAATGGCTTCTGCTGACTGGCTCAAAAAGGATTCCAGTCAACTAATTTTATTCAGAAGCCATTGTCTCTAATTGTAAGATACTGATTAGTTATAATAATACGCTCCCAACAATTGATGAGTCATGCCAATAGCCAGATCAAGAGATTTGAACAACAAATCTAAATATAGAAGATACAAAGAAATTGGAGAATCTGAAGTCTATTACCAATGGTGTTGCTAGCACAGCTGTTGGAATACATGGGGGAATATAATAAAAAATGTTTGCAATATGAAAATGTCAGTAAAACCCTGTTGTTGCCTCTTGCAGTGATTGATCTGACAAATAACTCTGAAACTTCTTATTCAAGCGTGTTTTTACCTGCGCAATGCACACTAGTGCCAGTGTGCTTATTGCATGTGGAGTTTTATTTTTGCTGCAGAAGGTCAGATTAGATTCTTAAAAATCTGTTGTCATCTTCCCCTTCCCCTTTTCTATTTCATTTTTTTTCCATTAGTAGAAGGGGACGTAAAGGCTCCTTCCTGAGACTTTTCAAGCTCAGAGCGCGTATCATGGTACCTGGTGTAGATCCGTGAGCAGTTTGTGGGAGGACTCATTGGCTTGGGCATGGTTTAGATGTTCAAAAGGGGCAATGCGTCTGGAGAGCAGCTCTCTAGAGTGGCAGAAGGACAAGGTCCAGGTATACAGATGTTTTAGTCAGCTCTTGTAGGTCACAGTTAGTTGACAGAGGCTGCTGATGGATCTGTCACACACCACCTGATAGCCTCTAGCTATGGAGGAAGAAAAAAGTGCCAGCAGCAAAAAATCAAGCAAGAGGCCTGGAAGAAGTAAAATCCAGACGTAAGTGGGTTAAGAGAGCAGGAGCAGCCGAGCTGCTGGGCCATCCAGTAAGTATAGGGGGGAGGGCGGGATCTGGAAGGACTGTAACTGGTGTTAGTGGTGTACTTGTGGGTGCAAGAAGCAGCAACATGGAAATTCACAGCCTCCTCTAATGAAACCACTATTTGCCAACCTGACCAAACATTAGGGGAATCAATATATGTACAAGCGCTTTATCTGTTCACTGCTTTATCTACTTTAAGCGAGGGGGTTTTGTGGATTCAGATGATGCCTTTGGTGCCAGTTCTTTTATAAGTTTTACAGGAAAGCTGAGGGCTTCATATGGGATCCTTTTTCTTAAAATGCAGTGTAAATAAATGGCCCTTAAAGTTAATTGCACAGTTCCTTTGGATGTTGTTATTGTCTGTCAACCCTCAGCATCATTGCAATAGAGACAATGTTCTAGCTAGTATATGATTTGTGAAAAGAAATTTCATTTTCAGGGATTCTTACTGCTTTTCAAGAGAAGATCTTCTAATTTGTTTGGTGATTTACCAACCTTCAATGTGTGAGTATGGTTTTTTTTCTGGGCTTTTTGTACCTCGCTTTTTAAAATAATAAATAAAAATTCACAACTGCTCAAATTGTAAGATTCTTTATTGGATTCACCTGAGTTTGCACCTTCTGCAAATCATTCTATCTTGTTTTGATGCATTAGGAGTCCCCTCTATATTACTATCTACAAAAGCTGTCAAATGTTTTACAGCTCTGTTCTGGAGTCATGCCTTCAGCTCTCAAGTTCCCTCCTTTGTTCCTTTTGCAAGTTAAGTCTGCTGATAGTTGTGTGTTATAATGGGGGTGGGGGAGGAATCAAGTATCCCCTGAGTGTCCTGCAGCTGTAGTGGATTTCACAAGGCACACAGCCATATGTATACTTCCATTTCAAGTTCTTGAAGGGGGTGCCTGTATCTAACAGTTTTGTCAAGGACAGTAAGGTAATGCAGAAGGTTAGTTTCCACATAAATTTAAAGCATTACAAAGTACATGAGAAGTGCAGGAGAGAAAATAATTAAAACTTTGCAAAATATAGTAATGTTCCTTTTAAGAGTCTATATCTGAAACTACCTTGGCAAGTAAAAATGTTGCCAAACAGTAGCTTCACACTTTTGCTTATATGGCTGCAAGAGAAATGTGCAGCTGTGGAAAAAACTTTGCTGTGAGCCTGTGTTAGCTCAGGTTATCCAGCATGGGCCCAGGGTTTGTGCAGCCTGTCTCAGAGAGGGCTCAAAGAAGCCCCTCTGCTTTAAGAAAATATGCCAAAACCAGTGTTTGACAGAACAATGATTCTTTTAGCTCTAGAAGAAAGGGTTACATCCCTCCAAGCTTTATTTAGAGAATGGGACTTGGCTGAATGTGAGCCTCCATTTTTACTGCTGAAGAGTGGTATTTCAATGTGTTTCTTCTCTCATCTGAAGAATTTGGGCAGGATCACAGATGAATCAGAAGTGAGCCTGTCTTTGTAAAGAGTGTGTCTTTGTGCACTGGCTGCTGCACAGGAGCTTGACTCAGTTGCATGAATGTGGGTGCTCTGGAGGATATCACGGCGTACGCTTAGCTGGCTGGTGCTCAGGGGTTGCCGCTCCTGAAAGGCAGAGCAGATTCTCTGAAGAACTTGTGGCCCCAGTATAGATGATGACTGATGTATTGAAAAAATTCTACATTTTACTATAAACAGCAGATGAAGCACGTCGCTAGGCACTAAAGCAATGGGAGGTTTCCTTGCTTAGCCCACTGGTTACATGCCAAGTGGGTCGATGGTTTATTGCAGCTATTTCATGGCATGTTGTTCAAATGACTGGATTATATGAGGAATGATGACAACTTTTCCCAAATTGTTTTGGACCGTGGAGGACTTACTTTGGATGTCATATGACGTTAAAGGTTCAAAGGACTTGTGGGTGGAAAGTGTGACAATTTCAACACCAGAGCTCCACTGAAGGGAGAGAAAACATGCTCATTGGATAACCACATGTCTCAGAAGGTCAGGAACATATTTGTTTGATGTAGATGATGTTTAGCTTTGTAGATAGAAGGAAGAAAAATGAGTACTAAAATATTTTCTTTGAATGTTACGTTCAGCACATGTCGCCTTGTATAAAGAAAAAAGAAAGATGTTAAGGCAAAAAGACAAATGTTAATCATAATTTTCTTTCTTGGATCACTGTTAAGCAGCTGTCTTACTCATTGCTTCATTTCCACTAGGGGCCAATGAATTGGAATTACAGTACTTTTATAGCTGCATCTGCCTCAGCCCACTTTGGAAATGTTAGCTCATAAGCAGGAAGCCACTCTAAAATGCTCCACCTTACTTGTCTCTGGCTCAGCCCAACCAGTATGCAGAGAAAGCACAGATTTTTCTCTCAGATAAACTAAAAAAAGGACTGCTGTTGAGTTTCGTGCATGTGGGTCATGCGGCGTGGTCTCAGGACCTCATGGCCTGTGGTGGAATGCAGCTTGGTTGCAAGCAGTCCTGGAGAGTGAGTATTGTCTGTATGTGGGAGGATCCACGTAGTCAACTGGAAACTTAAGATCAAACTGTTTCGTAAGGTTTCTGTTGTTTGCTTTTTCCAGCTGGGCTGTTTACACTAAGAGCTCTTCTTTAGTATTGCAACATGTGTGTTTCCCTCATTACTTTCCTCTTCCACCTCTGTGAATCAGCAAAGTCTTGTATAAAAATGAAAAGAGAATTGGCTTGGCAAGTACTCAAAGGCTCTTAAGGTTGAAGAAGGGATGGAAGCTCGTCTTCAAATGTGAGTTATCCTGCTTTTTGTCCTTTGTTAGCAATGGATGTTGTCAGCCTGGTGTTGCATCCGACTCTGAAGCATGGGAAATAAGCATAGTGTAGGCCTCAGGCCATACCAGCCAGGGAAGTTTTTGGCTGAAATGAAGCCCCTTGAGGATTCCCAGGTCGAGGTTCAAAGTGATTTAAACTGCTGTTGGAAATTTCAAGACATGTTCTCAGCTTCTGGATCAAGAGGTTGCATTATTGCACATAAACCAAGCATACAGACAGCCAGGTGTTCTCGGACTCACCGAAAACAGTAGTTTATACAGAAGGCTATGGAAATAGTATGTCAGATGTAAGGGAAGCTTAGCTAGTCAGTTGTGTTGAGAAGCTTTCCAACTGCTCCTTGCCATTCTCTGGAGGGAGGTAAATTAACAAAATACCCCAAGGACAATCAATGAATGTCAGTTGTAGTACAGCATACTTGCTAGTGCAGTCATCTTGTGCCATTGGCCCGAGGTGACATTTGCACATCTCCTGGACACAGATGATCACTGTAGGTGCTCACAGAAATGAGGACTCGCTTTCCTGTGCTAGCGTGCGTTCATAGGCTCAAATCACAGACCATGCTGGCAAGCAGTTTTGCAGACAAGGACCTGCGAGTCCTGGCTGACAGCAAGATGACCATGAGCCAGCAATGGAGCCTCACGGCAAAGGCAGCCAACCGCGTCCTGGGCTGCATTAGGAGGAGCATTGCCAGCAGGCTGAGGGAGGGAGGTGATCCTTCCCCTCTACTCAGCACTGGCAAGCCCACATCTGGAGTGATGTGTGTCCAGTGCTGGGCTTCCCAGTAGAGGTGACATATGGACATACTGGAGAGAGTCCAACAAAGGGCCATAGAGATGACTAAGGGACGAGAGCATTTTTCAGATGAGGAAAGGCTGAGAGCGCTTTGACTCGCCAGCCAGGAGAAGAGAAAGCTTGGGGAGAACTCATCAATGTGTATATGTATCTGATGGGGGTGGGGGTAAAGAAGACAGAGCCAAGCAAAACTCTTCACAGTGGTGCCTAATGGCAGGACAAGGGGCTGTGGGCACAAACTGAAACGCAGAAAATGCCATCCACTTTCATAAGAAAACACTTTTTTTCACACTGGGGGTGACTAAGCACTGGCACAGGTGGCCCAAAGAGGTTGTGGAGTCACCATTCTTGGAGATATTCAAAGCCTGACTGGACACAATCTCTGCAACCTGCTCTAGCTGATCCAGCTTGAGCAGGAGTTGGACTAAATGATCTCAAGATTCTCCTTCCCACTTCAACAATTCTATGAAAACAGAGTTGGGTCGTGTCTGACATGGAAGCTTGAATGAGGTCAGCTTCATTCAAGTAGAATTTAGATTAAGGTGAATAGGTTTAGCTCAAAACAGAGCAACTGTTCTGGTTTTGTGAATATATGTAACAGTAGAGGATCTCCTTACAATCTTCAGTCTTCTAAAAGCTCTACTTGGTGTGGTGCTTGGCGTAATGAGGATATAGCACTGCAGACCCTGCTGAGCATAGAAGGGTATGTTCTTCAATGGCTTTCTTCTTTCCTTGGAGGTCTCAAAAGATAGCTGTAGGCAATTACTTGCTTTCACAAACTGGACTTTTCTGGATTGCACCAAATATTCCACTGTGCAGGCTTTTCAATATGTATTAAGGGGCTGTTTTGCCTGAAAATGTGGCTTTTTTTCTCTGCCAGAAGATGGTAACATCTGCTTCCCTAAACTACATTATACTTGAAAAAAGGCCTATTTCATTTGGTTTATGCTGTCAGGACTTGACTGACTTTTTCACAGCCTAGTAGACTAAGATCCACTATATTTAGTCTCCATGAAAGCCAGTTAGTCTATGCAGAGAAAAGAAAAATCTGCAAGTACTTTCCAGACTTCAGATATTGTCCATGAAGCATTGTATTCAGGAAAGGAAAGCAGACCAGCAGCTTCCCCTCCCACTCATACTTGGAGATGGACATTGAGGAGATGCTTGAAAAGTGGCATAGGCTCATTTTGTGCTCTGCTAAAGCTGCAGTTCAATTTTTCATGGCGTATTTCACCAGAACCAATGACAATTTTGACTGAAAATTGGCTGCAAACTTGTGTAAAGTGAGGCTGCAACAAGGTGATAAAACTTACGTAGATGAAATCTTGTCATAATGACCACAAATGATAAATGCATTGATAAAGTTTCAAGATCTTGAATCCAGCCATCAAAAAAAAAAAAAAAAAAAAGCATAAATGGCTGACAAACAAGTGTAAAAGGTGCACAGCCAGGAATAGCATACATCTGACTGACTTATACTCGGTGTTTCTAGAACACCTACTTTTGTGGAGTTGCATAGTTTCCCCATTTCCAGCTGCTGAATTTACCATCTCCATCACTTTCAATCTGATCTATGTTTGTAGAAACAAACCCAAACCCAATGATTCTCTGAAGCAAAGGTTACTAATTAAAGAACCTGGTGCATTCACAACCGTTTTGTAGCTGGATCTGGGATGGTTGTTGTTTTTCCCTAAATCATCCTTTAATTGTCTCCCAAGCATTTGCTTTGCCTATGAAGGGGTGTAATTAGCCTTATGGGACTAGAAGCAACAGAGAAAAGTGCACGCTACTTTTCAATGGCTACAACTGTGTGTAAAGCTTGAGGACACTGAGACTTGAGTTTTGATGCTTTGAGAAGAGTGGGGTCTCTTGGTCATTACGGCCCTGTAACCTGCTTACTTTATAAGCTGAATCACTTTGTAAGGCCTCCGGACTGGTTCTTATTAAGCTTTGCCTGACTTTGTCTTAGCCAGCCTAGAGCTTTAGCTTTGTTTGTTTCACTGCAACAACAATTTTGTTTTTAATGATGAGGAGGCTATTGCCTAATTTGTTTTGCTCTTGCTTCATTTTGTATAAGCATGTGGAATTACCATAATTTTATATAGGCAATTGTAACAAGTAGTTATTAGAATGAAACATTCATGGCCATAGCATAATGTAACATGGGGTAATGTAGGCACGGTATGACAGTAGAGGCCACCAAAGATGTCACAGGATGTGGTGCAGAGGCATGGGGTGATACTGGAAGGGGAAAAGGATAATACTGGAGGCCTTAGGGCTATTGAAAACTCAACCATGTTCACTTAAAGAACTGCAGAGCTAGACAAAACCAGTTTTAGTGGTCATAAAGAGAAAAGGAACAGGTATCCGACTTATGGAGAGAAAGGGTTTCTTACCTTTAGCAAATCTGGATGTAATGTCAAGTTGCACATCAGTGAAGAAAGATTTAAGTGTAAAATTGTGCTAGAAAATGTATAAAAATACTCAAATGTGGGCCCTGGAGGGAGAAGAAAGAAACCATTGGCAGCATACTCCTCAGCAAAGGAGAGGAAGAAACCCCATCATGAACATGATGCTCCTTCTAGCAAAGGACTGGGGAGGGGATGCTAACAACTCGTTGCAACCCCAGTCCCCAATCCTTCCCCCACAGCTGATTCTTGAGGGTGACTTACTTTCACACTAGAGAGCCAGAGAGGCAGGATAAGGGAGAGTATAATAGCAGAGAATGCTTTTGTATAACAATCTTTGACTGTGTCACTGAGCTGTGCATTGTATCGTTTAGATAATTGGGACTCCAAAGGTTAGTATCATTGTAACTGCACTGTAATAACAGTTTATTGTATTTTACTTAGGCTGTTAAGATTTTAATTAGTCTAACAATAAATTGTTGACTTCCCAAATGAAGCATTTCCCCTTTTGCCCATAACAAGGCTTTGAGTGTAATAACTTGTCATGTAGGTACTAGAAGGATTGAAGAATGACGAGTGTGTTTGCAGAGAGCAAACAAAGCACTGTGCTGATGCACTGAAAGAAATCACAGAGAGAAGCAGACAAAGCCAGAATGATCTTCATCCCGATGACTAATGATAAAATACTTGCACTGTATTACTTACGTTATTTTAGCAGTCTCCTGAGAAACCCAGTGGGAGGTGTTCCTGGTGATGTATGAAAGAAGCCAAAAAAAATAACAGCTGTCTGAAAGAATTTTCCTGCGTTGGGTACAGCAGGGATATGATGAGGGGGGGAAAAAAGTTTAGTTGAGATAGCTTGCATAATTCATGCCAATTTCTGCTTTTGGTTTACTTCACAGTTGATTTGCTTCATACTATTTGAAGGGAGGGGAAGCACTAAAGGTCTGATTCTTTAATGTTCCCTGTATATTCTTGGTAAATTTTTTTCCAGCTGGGTAATTTCAGCCATATGATGGAATTGGGAAATTGCCATGAAGTTGGCATCAGCTAGAGCCAGCCACAAATTTAATCAAAGCCAACTGACAGATTAGGTACAACACTGTAATAAGACAGGAGAGGGAAGGAGACTCAAGCCAGCACAGTCCATGTTGCTTCTGATCTCCTTGAGAAGTACTCCAGTTCCAGACCATGAATCTTTCTCATGAAAGTACTATTGTAAACAGCTTGCAGTAGCCATGATATTTTAGGATGATTTAGGTCGTACACATCTGTCTTTACCTGATGTTGGCACTTGAAATTACTGAGTAAATGATTATGTCAAACAATTTATAGCTACGTATTGTGACAATTCCTAAGCAGCAAAGCCTGTTGTGTTACTTGGATGTAATATAATGCCTTAGGCTTCTCAGAGAAGCTTGTTTTATGCTTTAAAGCTTTACTAGCTTTCACTGAGACACTTAACACAACATTGTTACTTGAAGCCATAGGGGGTGACAAGTTGCTCGTTTACTTTGCAAATATTTGGAAACTAATTATTCCTTATATTCTCAATACCTGATCTTGAACTTGAGGAGTGTTTTATCCATAGGGTATAATCTTAAAAACAAACAAACAAACAAACAGAAAAACAACAACAAAAACCCCAAACATGGCAAAAGTAAACAACTGAAGACTAATGAGAATATATTTGCTGCTAAGTGAACTGTAACTGCTGGTAAGGGACTGTAATTTGCATAAACACTTGGACACTTTCTTGCTCCTTGTAGTTAAATATGTTTCATATTGTCTTTCTAAAAATCTTAGCAATTTTAAAAAATGTTAAACTAAAATTAAGATTTTAACGTGGAGGAAGAAAGAGGGGGTTTTTGTGTGTGTAATAATTGCAGTTTCTTTTGAAACAAATTTTGGGGAAAAAAAGTTTGTTAAATAATTCTCTTTGCTCAAATCTGCATTTTCTGCGTTCACCTCCAGGAAAATATTGTCCATGTTACCAGCGATAGGAACCACACAGCAGTGCAGTAGTGTTTACAGCTCCAAGCTTTCAGTAAAGGTTAGCAACACTAGAGGCGGAGCAGCAAGCTGTGACCTAGCTGCCAAGTGAGAAAAGAAACGAGGTTGGAAACAGTACCGAAAACTCCCGTGGCTCTTCCACAGCATGCCAGTGCGGAGGGAACAAGTTTGGATCATGTTCTTTGTGAGCATCGCTTCAGACCTTACCTTGGCGCTGGCCTGGGAGGCTCGTGCTCGCCACGTCGGCCGTCACTTCTTGAGCAGTGCATCAGGCAGCGTATAAAGTGCCCGACGGCTACTCTTGGACAAGCAACGTGTGCGGCTGGGAGCGACTCGGAGGGCAGCGTTCAGCTGTCCTGTGGTGGGCAGCGGCTTCTTTTCAGGCCGTGTGGCAGGGGAGGTGCTGCAGGCAGTGTCCCTGGGCCTTTCCCCGCGGTATCGTCCGGAGCCAGGAACCCTTAGCGCAGGGGAAGGACGAGATGTGGGAGGAGGGACTGGTGCAGCAGCTCCAAGTGCTGGACTGGGCCTGTCTCTCTGGGGAGCTGGTGGGAGCAGGTCCGAGAGCCCCTCGTGGCTGCAGTGGCAGCCCCTGAGCTTGGGGGGGAGCAGGGCAGGGAGACCCCGGGAGCATGGGCTTTCCCCAGGACGGGGGATGCCAGTGTCCCCCCAGGAGGGGTGGAGGCATGCCGGTCTGCTTCTGAATGCTGACCCTGCAAAAGGGAGCAACTCTGGATCAAATACAACATTTGCCTTCCTGGGGCCTATGGGAATAACGGTGATTAGTATAAAAACCTGGCGAAGCCCCTTGTGCTGTGATAGAGCTCTGCATCATGCAGCACCCAGCACCCTGAATGCCGGAGTGACCTGAGCTCCACAGACACGACAGAGACAACGCTTCAGGCTCCGTTCTTGAAGCAGGAGGGCTGCTAGGATATAAATTTTTCCTCTTTGCCTACAAAGCAGGCATTTACCTGAGGCATGAAGGAATTGATCTGATCTAGCAGCAGGAGCTGGCACTCTCTTGTGCTGCACAGCAAAACATTTTGTTCAGCTTGTGTGGAACAGGTTCAGACAGACCTGCTTCACCGACTGGTAACAAAAAAGAAAAATACTGATTTTCTTTTACCTTACACCGAGCTCCGTGGCATGGGGGGTTGTAGTTTTTATTTGTTTCTTTGGAGTTTTTTTCCCCCTAATGCAGGGATGGACTCTCAGGTTGAAGCTGTGAGGTAAGTGCGTGCTGCTCTTCTCCTATGAAATGAGGTGTCGACCTCAAAGTCTGGGGTGAGGTGATTCTACAGAGTGGCCTCCTCGTGGATTTTCTTTAATCTAGAAAAGAACTTTTGCCTTCTAGTGATGCATCTGTTTTGCTTTCCAAAGTTGACAGCCACGCTGATCGAGTGCGTTATTTGGTGCTGCTGGAATGCAGTTTAAGAGAAAAGGGAGCATATAAATGATTATTAATCCCCTGGCATCCACAGGTGCAGGTAGGTGGTAATTTGGTCTCCTCCACTGCATGAATTATTCACAGATTTGTTAGAATTTATAGGTAGACGTTGAACAATTCTTCTGTACCTAGATGAGATGAATGATTGAAACAAACATAAAAACCAAGAAACAAAAAACATGCCTGTGTTCCAAAGTGAAAAGTCAGTACACATTCTCATAATGATTTGGGGGTTTACAGCTTAAAGCTTTGGGTTGTGATAATCCATCTGGTGAATTTGAGCAAGGGGAAGAGGTTTAACATGATGGGGAAACACTTATGAAAAATATAAAGGAAAATTTAACAGGAATATATAAACTCACTGCTACTTGGAGACTGGTCTGACATAGGTGTATATTCCTCCTGCAGACAGTTTCTTGGAAAGAGTCTGTTTCAGAGGGAGGTGGTTAGGCATAAAGGATAGCATTAAGTCTTCCGCCTCGGAAGTATCATTGATTTATTTGGAAATTATGATTGATTATGTTCTAATGATGTTTTGGAAGACAGGAAATGAAGTGCATTCCACTACGTGGATGACCCTTGGCTTTAAATTCCAGCAGATGACAGTTACTGGGCACATCAGTGAGGGGACAGAGGGAAACTGGCACACTGTGCCAGTGTAATCACTGCGAAGCTGTCATCTGAGTTCAGTAGCAGATTCTCCAAGAAGCCAGAGGAAGCTGTAACTAAGGGTTGGGTGGGAATAGATTAACAAAAATGCCTTCATTGTTCTTTATAGAAGTAGCTTTGATATTTTTAAACCTCCTGGTCTTTTGCTGAGAAGCTGGATTATGTGAGGTATGATACCTCATGTGAGGTATCTGTTCTGCTCTTCGTTCATTTTTTGTGATTCATTCCTTCTGGTCTGTGATACATAGGTAGTTTGGTTATCTACAGTTCAATTGCTGCGCCTCCTGCTAATACTGCTGTGTTGTTGTAAGAGAATCCACTTTGCTTAGCAGCTCTGTGGCTGCTCCTCTTTCCCACCTCATTTTCCAAAGGTAAAGATGCCAAATAAGCAATAGTTGTGATTCTGGGAGACCTCTGGGGATGTGTTAAATCAGAGATATGCTTGAAGACATGGATTTCCTTTCAAAATAGTTGCTGAACATGGTATTGAAAAATTGGACATACACCTTATAACTCTATCCCAATAGTGTGACAACGAGTGGGAATAAAATTTGGGAAGTCTTCCTTGTTGGAAGTCATCTCTCTCCAATACAAACAGATAACATTAATGAATCAGCTTGTTAAAATGCTGAGAGTCCTTCTAAAGTGTGAGGATAAGAGCTTTCTAATCTACCTCTTTATAGTGTGAGATCTGATTTCAGATTACACAGATCTGTTGTGTCTTCCCTTGCGCTAATTGCAACAAAGGTGCAATACTCAACAGTGTAACCAGAAGTATTGTCTGTAAAGATGTTTGATATTAGCTCATCTCTCCACTTACTCTGCAGCAAGAGCACTATATCCAGATTTGAACACCACACTTTCAGAAAGAGAAGGATCAATCAGTGGGAAGACTGAGGAGAAAAATGAGAGGACAAGGCCTGGAAAACTCGTGGTCACTCACAAGCACCTCAAAGAATAAACTGGCAGGGAATGTGATAGTAGTAATATGTAAAAGGATATTGCCATATAAAGGAATATATATTGTTTTTCTTCATGTCCATGGTGGATAAGTGGAAGCGTATACTGCAACACAAGAGATTAAGGATTGACTTCAGTAAAGCTTGCTAATGATAAAGACAGCAAAGCCTCAGCAAAAGTGGCATGCAGTGGCACAGCTGTAGAGTCTACATTAATGAAAGTTAAAAAACAAGCCAGGAGGGAGTCTGTCTGGAATAGCTATAATTAATAGATGTTGGTAACTCTGCCTTGCTGCCTTCAGTCCCTTCTTGAAATTTGATATGATATTTCTGTGTTATATATAATGTATTTTTCTGTTAGAACATTTTTAGTAGATTGTGTGTGTTCAATTACAGTCATTTGTCAGTAAATTACCCTTCCATGTTCTGCTAGTAATAGTATTATGCAGCTCTAATATGTGAAGGCCAGAATGCATACTGGGAGTTTTAGCAGGCTATAAAAGCCTGTAGGAAGTCCTCATGGTAACAAGCCTACAACCTGAATAATAGCCAGGTGAAAAGCGTGAGACAGAGTGTAATAATTTTTGCAGAAGGCCATGTTTTCCTCAAAAAGATGTGACCTGAAAGATGTCTTTTGAGTCCAGGTATCAATTTGCTGCTTATGACTGGAAGGAACTTCTAATAAGGCTGGAGATGGCAAGTTTTACACGATCTCCTTCTGTTTAGTGATGGATTATACCTTAAATATCTTGGAAAATTTGAGCTCAGAAATTATCTGCTGAGAGAGATGAGAGAAAGGAGGGTTTGCTTGTAGCGTGTGAGAAAGAGAACAGTGTAACTCAGCCATATGGGCTTTTTGTGCTTACATGTGGTTTGGCTCTGTGGGGGACATCATCTTCCAGCCTGTCAAAGCTCAGCATACAACAAAAAGTTCTGATGTAACTGATATTCTTTTTACAAGCAATCAATTTGTCTGGATCCCGAGCCTTCAAACCCAGCTGACAGGAAAATTCTCTATTGAGAGTTGACTGGCAGACAAACAGCACTGGAGTTTTAAGTATTTCTGTTATCTCTGAAGGATTTAGATTTCCTTTATAATGCCTTAATTATAAAAGCTATGCTTTTAGGATTGCTTTTAGTTAAATATACTTGTTTAGTTTCTTCCTAGCATGTGGATTTCCCAACTCCAGCCAACACTGGCTAGCCAGAGGAATTCCCTGCAGACTGAAAATAATTTAGATAGTTTATTTTACTATATGCCTAACTCTTTGTATACCAATGTATGTATCAGCTGATTGATTTCAAACAAATGGAGATATCAAACGTAGTTGGACTCGGTGATCCTTATGGGTCCCTTCCAACTCAAGATATTCTATGATTTTACCATCTATATAGAAAGGTCAGTAACAAGGATGACACTTAAAAGCTGGGCTACCAGCTCCTCCTCTTAAATGCTCTTTCACTGCTTGAGATTCTAGCTCTGAAGGATGGGGGTGAAAATAAAGACAATCTTTAACAGGAAGTATTTGCCTAATTTGCAAGAACTTACAGTGCTGCTGAAACAGCACTTACCAGGAGGGTAAGGAGATGCAGCCTGTATTTGAGACAATCACTGCAGCTAGAACCAAATGCTCATGGTGTCTTCCCTTGGCACAGCTTCCTCTGTGCTGGCACAAACATCTGATGAACAAATGTCTCTAATCCCAGGGGGGAAATTTCCATCCCATCTGGTGCAGCTCCACAGCCTTAACTGTGAAACAGGGGAGTAAAGGTTGCTGAGTAGGAGCAACTTTTGCCCATGGAGCTTTCTTGTTACTCAGTTTACTTGTCTTGCTGCACCTTCAGCAAACATTAACCTCTGAAACTCATTTTTACAAAGTCCTCTATGGAGGAAGAAAAAATGTGGCTTTGAACAAATGTCTTGTCGTAACATGGAGAGTCATGGCTGCTTCTTGTTTTGATCCCACTTCCTGGCCAGTTTAGAGGTTGTATGCAGTTCTGATGCATGTGCTGCTTTAAGTCCATCTAAGCAGGGGAAATATAATAATAGTTTTGTCTACTCATCAGTACATTGCTGGTGAAAGAAGTATTTGTCTTTCATGGTTGGGCATGCATGCTGAAGCCTTGGCTGAAAGCCTTTTGTTCTTGCTTTAAACATGGTGAAGGGAACAGAAGATGGGAAAAATAAAGTAGATTTGACTGCAGCAGAGTTGTGTGGGTTTATTGCTTTTATTTTTCCCACAAATTGACCAAAATGGGGATGAAAACTGACTGTTGTTTTCTAAAGTGGTCATTAAATCTGCAAGAATTTTTTTAAGTTTCACATTTTGGGTAATGAATGCACACAGAAGCCTTGGAATCAGTCATTCTTGTGTGATATTTCCTCTCTCCAATTCCACAATGAAAAATAGTAATAAAAAAAAAAAATCTAGAATTCAGTGCTGCTTCGGAGGCTTTTCCTTTAGCTCTTAATAGGGTACTAATTGCAGAGATTTGACAGCTCTTAGGCAGTCATCGCTTCTACTTGCTCTTACTTTAGATGTTTAATTTAGTTGCAAAATAATTCTTCTTGAATTTGTTACTATAATAATTGCTGTTAATAACCCAGCAAGATAGTTGTCCTTTGGCATTACGTCAGGGCAAAAATGATAGCAAGATAGCTCTTGTCTGAAGAGTTAGAAACCTAGAGAACATCAGGGGGTTGGGGGCGGATGGAGGGGGTGGTGAGGAAGAGGAATACCAGAAACAAGATGTCATGACAGGCATCTTGGGGTGTTTGCAGTTGGGATTTATGCAATAGGCTTATGCAATTTGGCTGTACTTTTTTACAGAGGAAGAAGACAAGGTGTCAGATACAAAAGAAATAATAGGTAGGGTGAGGAAGATGAAGGCAGAAGAGTGTGAAATGACAGGTAGTTGGAGATGTTTTGGAAGCAGAACAAAGCCATGTGCTGAGAGTGATATCAGTTGCGGCTTATGTGCCAGCAGAGAAAAAAGCATTTTTCCATAGGCAGGCTGCCCATTTCAGCTAGATGAATAAGTTATCTCCATTAAGGTGTGATGCTCCAGTCAGTGAAATGGGCTTCCTGAAGCAGGAAGTCTAACAGTAACTGTCTCCCTTTCCACTGATGGTCTGCTACTGATGCAGTGACCTGGTGGAAGGCACAGAAAGCCACAGCGACCTTGCTTTGAGGGTGCAGCAGAAGCAGGGCTGCCCCAATG
>JAOBAS010000029.1:12284970-12295969 GCA_025311575.1 Elanoides forficatus
TGAGAAGCTGAAAAGTCCTTGATTTTAGACTAAACACTACTTAGCAACAACTGAAAACATCAGTGTTATCAGCATTCCTCACATACTGAACTCAAAACATAGCACCGTACCAGCTACTAGGAAGGCAATTAATTCTATCCCAGCTGAAACCAGGACAATGGCCTTGGTGAAATTAATTTTGTTGCTTTGTAGGATTGCATATCTGATGAACAAAAGAAACTGAACTGATACAGTTCACTTGTGTTTCTCTGAGACATTTGGCCATAAATGCCATATAACATCTGATTTTTGTCTTTGAACAAAAACTCCAAAACAAAAATAACCTACTTAGATTACATAAGGTGTTACCAGAAAATGGATAAATTCAGAACTGTTCTGCTTACTGGCATATCTCAACATAGTTGTCAATGGGAAGATGTCTGTGAGTTCCTAGCAATGGATATTTTCCTGATTCAGCATTGCTGAATATTTCTGACATTTTGCCAATGATTTGCAATCTGGGGCAGTATATAACTTGCAAATGACAGACTGAGTAGCAAACATTAAAGACGAGGTTACTGAGGCACTAATCAAGATTGTCTACTTGTATGACTGTGTATTGGTGATGCGGCTCTCGATTTAGCCAAAAGCAAGGAGATATGTGCATGTGGGAACTGAGAGCAAGTGTCTGCTTAACGGCTCATACTCCGCCTTGGAAAGCAGTAGGCTAGAAGAAGATAGAGAGGGCTTGGGGAGTCCTGTCCTAGCCAGAGCTCTCAGGGAATGCCTGTGACAACTAGAGGCCAGCAGGATTTATAAAAAGAAAGAGAAACACCAAGGAAGATGGTTCTGCCTTCTAAAACACATGAAGACTTTTTGTCCAGCTCTCTATCCAGCCTGTTGTTCAGTGTTTCAGTTGTACTGGACAGCCTAACAGTGCTCTAGATAATTTAGGGTGGCATAAAAAGCTTCCTAATGAGACTTGACAAGTCATTTAGTGCCATCATTGGAAGAAGGTGAGAGGTCTGATGTCGGAGTGCAACAAAATCCAGTGGCTGAAGGTCCCTTTATGGCTCCAAGTGAAGCAGGCTTTTATGTATTGCCCTTTGGTATGCTTCTACTTATTGAATCACTTCATTAAGGTAAGGGTCAGGTCTCCCAGGCTCAGGATTTCAAATGCTGAAACCTTCAGGAGCTAATTCCCCAATGTAGATCTTTCTCTGAAACACTTTCCATTGGCTGTGGCTGGAGATGGGATGTTGTAGAGAAAAATAGTGGCTTCAGATGGCAGAGCATCCCTTCCCTTCAGTTCTGCAGTTGTATGTCTGCTCAGAGACTCTGCATCAGACCAAAAGATGAAGGCTATAAGGGGATTTCCTGCTAGGATGCCCTGACAGCAAGCTTTGGGGTTATTGATTTTTTTTCTGCAGTGTGTTATGTATCCTGCATTGGGCTCAGGTGGGTGTATTTGGTCTACTCAGCTTTCTGTCATTGTTGGCCCTGTGCCATGTCCTGCCTTTGCTTCTGACTTCCAACAATTCAGTCTTAGGGACTGTCTGAAGATTTTGGTCCTCTCTTCCCCTCCTCACGTGGAAAAATGTTCTGGAAAGCTTAACAATGTTTGCTCATCAAAGTGTCACTATTGTACAGCTGTCTGTTGGGGGATGTAGAGAGCAGATAGGGATTACAGATTTCAGTTCTAGGCAACCTTTTGGAATATCTTCACATTGTTCTTCCAGCACTCTCTTCGCTTACAAATAATGTGTCTGCTTTGTGGGAAGAATTCCTTACGTATCTTGTTTGTGACATCCAGGATCTGAACTCTGTTCTCTTCATCTCCAAAGCCCATGCAAATGGCTAAGCTGAAGGAAAATTCTTACATTTCTTCAAGTAGCAGACTTGTAGGCAGCCTACAGATAGAAGCAAAGATGATACAGCTGTGTTTAAAAAGGTGTGATAAGTTTGGGGATTTTTCATTGCTGTCTTGTCTCCTTCCCTTCCAGTGATCAGAAACAAATGTTTCATGAAATAGACTGATGACTGATGGTTGAAGGGAGATCAGGCAAATCTAAGACTGTTTCTTTTGAGAAGCAGATTTCTAGCCACTAGAGCACTTATTTGAAGTTGCAACTGCACACATTTCTACCTCTTTATTTCTGTAGTTAGGTTATTCTAGTGAATCACTTGCTGATTTTCTACTGTACAATTGTGACTTGCTTGATAGAAAATATTTTCTAGAGGGATATGACCTCTCTGAATCTGGTGACTGCAGCTTAGGACCAGTCTGTTGCTGTGATATGTGAAATATGTCCTAGCCCATTAAGATCGAATCAATTGGGCACTTGCTCATAGGCACAACGTCTGCAACCAAAAGTATTTATACTGATTAACTGCTTTTTTAGAACCCTCTGCTTGAATTGCTAACCTTCAAATAAGTTCCCCCTTGGGAGATCATTGATGACACAGCCACTTGTCTCAAAATTCATCCGCTTGATCTTTATTGAACTTGATGAGCAAACATTTAAATGATAATTGAGACACTAATTAAATGCTGTGCCTGGACTCCTGGTTCAGGTTTGAAAGGAAAGACTAAATTATTTAATGACAATGTGGAGAATTACAGGTCCAGATCTTCAGTGGACTTGTAAGAAAGAGGAGTTTGTTCAGATGTTTGAACTCTGTCTGCTGCTGCTGCCTACTTCTCTGAATATCTCAGTCAATCCCCTGGCTTTACAAGGGCATTGCTAGGATCCCACTCACCAGAGTTTCCTAGTGAGTGTCAGGACATTATATTTGCTCTGGTGAGCAAAAGGGAAGTGTGGGACCTTAGTTTTGTTCTACACTTTCTTGCCATTCTCATCATGCGATCTTGATACTCTTACTCCATGTCTGCATTTGTAAATTCACCTACCTTTGAAAAAACATGATCTGGCTCCTGACTACAACCGAGTTGTGTAGTTTTGTATTTCAAATTCTTCCCTATTTCCTTCATTTCTATTCGTAATAAATTAGCTGCTGCTTCCTACATTTCCCACTCTGCCCCTTACTGCTGTTCATGTACATCCTTACATTTCTGCTCTTTGTCCCTACAGACATACTTCTGGCATCTGTTAAGGTAGTTAGGGTATTAGACCTTATCAAAATGTCTCAAGCTCTTTAGTAAGTCACATATAATTCTATTCTCAAACGACAGTAGATGACTATTCCTCCCAACTTAGTCACGTATCATTGCTACCCTGTCCAGGAACCAGGGAAGTGAGAATCATGCTTGGCACTTCCATGGGGATCTCAGAGGTAGGCAAAAATGTCATCGCTCCCAGTGATTTGTGCCCTGTGCAGAAGAGATTTGTTCAACAGGGCCTGCACAATACTTACGAGCTTGGTACAGTGCCAATTTTGCTTCCTCTTTTCCTATCCTTTCAGTACCGACTGCATGCAGCAGATCAATTTCCTTCACTGGGGGGAGTCAGGAACTGCTACAGGAACAGATGCTAGGGAAGCAGATGGGGCAAGAGTTGATTTGGAGCAATGACAACTCCCTAACCTTCCAGTGTCAGCCTGAGATTGCAACTTTCCCCGTATTCCCTAGCAGAAGGCAAGTCCAGGCACGGGCGAAAGTAAGGCTTAGTGCTGCACTCGAGCCGTGCAAGATGGCAGTCGGGCTTCTTGAGCACGCTGTGTTGGCCCTGAAAAGGCAATCTGTGGTGAAGCAGGGCTTTTTCTGTCTTACGTTGTATAGCAGCCTTTATTGTAGCAAGTACCCCAGGCTCCTTAAAGAGTTTAGCCTGGCAGGGCTTATCAGCCCAGCAGTGATGTGATCTAGTTTTATGCACGCTGAAGCAGAGACCCTCTGAGAACTGATCAAAAGTTGCTTCCCTAGTAAGGGACATCGACTCCTACACTGTTTTGGAAACTTAAGTAAGAGGTGTGTGTCCCAGGCCACCCAGAAGGTCAGGGGCAGAGCGAAGTGTGCACTGTAGATGCACAGCCTCCCAGCCATGCAGTCGAGAGGCAGCTCCCCATGTGGAACA
This sequence comes from Elanoides forficatus, assembly GCA_025311575.1. Classification (NCBI taxonomy): domain Eukaryota; kingdom Metazoa; phylum Chordata; class Aves; order Accipitriformes; family Accipitridae; genus Elanoides; species Elanoides forficatus. The sequence continues at coordinate 12,288,981 of JAOBAS010000029.1, forward strand.
TAACTGGGCTCTCCTCCATTTCCACAGGGCAAAGGCAGTCGGGGTTTTTGTTCCCGTTTGTCTTTTGTTAGGGGGCAGGGGGATGTTTCGTGTTTGCGTTTGCACATTTTGGAGGAAAAAAAGAAAAGAAGAACCATCTGGTTCTCCACCACAGTTTATCTGGATGGTTCATAGTCTAGTGGAGAACGTCAAAAGTTTAATCTGCCTGACAAAAAAATTCAATCACACAGCATTTTAGATGCCCTTCTGAAACCTCCATTGCCACAACTCGCAAATGTATGCTGTGCATGGTATGGAGGAGTCATGAAACTGGTCTAAGGAAGTAAGCCTTCAGTAGCTGATTTAAATTTACTTTTTCAGCTGGGTAAAATCCCATTTAAATGTACTCAATTGAAAATGGGCTTTTAAAACACTTAGTGAGGCTACAGGCAGTTCCTTCCTTCAAAGTATGTATCCAAAATTCCCTGGGTGTTTTCTTCAGGATGCTTTACAAAAGATTAATTATGACAAAGTACAGGGTTAAGGCTGAATAAGTGCTTTTTGGATCACGTATTTATTCTTTCTGGTGATTGATAAACAACAAGATTGTGAAGATTGAGAGGTCCCCTGCCTCTTATTTAAAAATGTACTACACACCTGGCCAAGTGACCCTCAAAATAATTTATATTTTTCCAACCTGAGCTTTACCTTGAAATATGTTTTAGGTAATGGAATTTCCTCTTCTGGAGTTGAACGACCATTAACATGGCATCTGACTCAAAAGCTGCCTTCCTATGCATGATTCGTTTAGCAGGGAGCCAATGGTAACATATTAGCGTGTATCTGAAGATGCTTGGTCCCATTGTAATGAGAAGCCTTGAGAACAATGGCACGGATGTGACGGGACTGGAAATAAAATGAAACATAATTGTACATTTAGTGCACTTGTTCACAGAGCTCCCAGAGATTTTCTTTATTAAGTGACTGTCACTTGAGAAGCAACAGAAGAGCAAAAATAGATGACTTTGTACAGCAGATCTTGGTTTGCTATATTACTCTTCAGCATAAGATTTTACCTTGTGTCTCAGAACCATATGAATGGTAGTGAAGGGAAGCTGACAGCTTCCTAATGTTCTTTTTACATGTGCCTGTCTAGCCCCTTTTCCCTCCATTCATCCACAACCCAGAATTAAATGAAACAGAAACCCAATCGGGTACTTGGCTGAAATGCTTTACTGTATAAGTATTTAGACCTAACCTAGAGACTTTTTCTAGGGTGCTGTGTGTTGGGTAACTTGGAATAAAAATGCTATCCAGCTGATGGCTTGTGCTGGTAGTACCTGTAGTCAGGTTTTTCATGGTGCTGCGTGGAAGGTGAACACAAAATGTGCCTGCATGTGTTACCAGCTGTCAAGCTGAACTTGAGAAGCACGATGAAGGTATCTCACTGCAGGAAGCTGTTCTGTCAGCTGGGTCACAGGTTGGGGACACTGTGTTTTTCTGTGGTGGACAGAGGCTGGGCTCCTCTGAGGAGATGTGACCAGAGCAGAGTTTGCAGCCCGCTGCAGTGGTCAAGGTCCCTAATGTGACACTTGTCACCAGCCAACTCAGAAACAGTCTCCAAGATGGGAGAGCAGTTTGGAGAATTATTACAATATTATTACAATATCTGGAACTGTCACATGTTGTGCACTGTTGATTTACAGCTTTAAAAAAAAAAAAGAATCTTAATCTATTGCTTGAGGAGAAGGCTGATATCAGCTGATAAAGCTGATCTGTGTCATTCTGAGAAGCCTAGTCTCATGCAAAAAAATTGTGGAGGAGCAGGGATGGGTTAGCAGTTGGCTGTTTGGAGAAGAAATGTCACAACCTGCGAATATGTTGTCTTCCATCATGAGTGCTAGGAGGCAAAGACGAAAACCAGCTGATAGGTTAGAGGCAACCTTTACTGAGGAAATGCTGATTGTCAGAAGAGGGGAGGAAAGCAACGCCAAGGTCCAGAACACCTTTGGGTGCTGCAGCCACCTGAAACCTTCTGAAACTACTCACCGCTGCTCAAACTGCTTTTAAAAAGCAGGTAACAAGAATTCAAGCACTGCCTTTATAAAGCCTTTTGATTTCAGAAAAGTGAATCGCTGTCTGAAAGTTCGCTGGGAGTGTATTCTCCCAGGATTGCTTCGCCCCTTCGCAGAGATGCCTGGTGAGCAGCTCAGCACGCTGGCAGGCTGTATCAGCCAGGCCTTTGCTCTGACAAGTGCCGCCTGCTCTGTTACAATCCTTGCCTCCCTGAAGCCACCAGTGTCGTTCTGCTTGATCCCCAGGGTAGCTCCTTCGTGTTGAACTCGGCTGCTCTCTTACGAGAGTAACGTTTTGCTGAGCTGTTTGGCTAAGCAGTGCCTGGCAGCCTGGGGGACGGCAATGCGTCCAGCTGGGCAGCGGGGACACGTACATTCGTGGGGTGCTGCTCCGTGCCCTGTGGTGTGACGTTACTTGGTGCCACGCGTGTGCCGCCGGGGCCCTCGCTGGGCAATTGACACAGCCCTCGGGCATCGAGCAGCTGGAGCAATTGCCGCAGAAGGTTTAGTGAGGAAACGCGTAATAGCCAAAGTCGCAGGCTGAATTGAGATGTCGTGGGGGAGGCAGCTATTACGTTCCAGCTCTTTTAAAAAACCGTTCTGAGACTTGTGAGGTATTGTTGTGCTTGCTGTTGGATTTAAGACTGCTGACTGCTGAGCGGTGAAGGTCACTTTGTGCCTTCCTCTTTAAGGCAAGTTGCTGCTGTTTATATTAACAAGGGAGCAGCAATGCTGGCTAATTCCTGGCATGTTAACCCGCGTCTTGCCTGGGGGACAGGTCTCCCACAGACTCCCCTAGGACCTGTATGCAAGTCGAGAGTTGTATATCATGTAGACGTCAAGCCCAATCAGAGCTTCCTTGTCAGGATGCGTTAGGGCAGCTGTCTGCAATTTGTGTGACAGTGCACATCTCTGCCAATAAACTACTTTTGCTCCGCGTTGTGCTGTGTCTGCCGTCTGCTGTGCTGCTGGGAAAGCTGCCAGCGAGAGAGAGAGCAACCGCGTGCACAAAGGTGGCTGGGTGGCACCTCTTGTAATCTGTGTTCTGCACGGTGTATTGATCGGCTTTGTGGATGGATCCGAGGGGGTGAATGTGAACATCACGTACCAGAGCATGACATTTTAATCAGAGAAAGGTTTAACTATTGGGAGCAGCTGGGGTAATGTCTACTTAAAAAAAAAAAAAGAAAATTGCACCCAAAAAAACCCCATATGCTGGTTGTTGCTTAGTAACTATATGTAGTTAAATGTAGGATACAAATGAGTAGCTTGTGACAGAGCTGAGAACACTTTGAAGTAAAGCTCTAGTAAGAGCAGATTTGTGATACAAGTTAGATGCTGAAATAAGCTTTTTGCACATGCACGTGCACACACCATGGCTAAGCAGTGGAGCCTGCTCAGTGCAGCACCATTCCCACCTGCCAGCTGTAAAATCACTTGGCTCACAGGATAGAACGGTGTTCATGCTGCAGGAGATGGGGCTGGAAAGGAGCAAGAGAGATTTAAAAGGGGAAAGTGGCTGGAGTTTTCTCTGTATTTGCAATGATACAGAGCCATGAGAAAGATGGCGCTCTGATGGGGCTGGTGTGCCAGCTCACCCCACCGACATCTTCAGTAAGGGTTGAAAAATGACCACCCCAAAAACACCGGGGAAAGTTATTTTTCTTCTCAGCCTGTAACGTGCAGTGGTGGAGCTTAGCCTTCTGTGGTAAAATCGCAGGGTCCCAGAAGAGCTCTGTTAACCTTGAATGTCTGCGTAGTAGGTGACTTTCTACCTGCGAAGTAGAAAGCACCACTTATTCACAGGCATGAATGATGCTGAGTCTGGTCCAGTGGTAGACTTGAAAGGACATCCATCTGCTGTTTGTGGGAATTTAACTGAGCAGAAGCTTCTGAAATGCCAAAACAGAGAGAATAGCAAAATTATTCCCAAAGCACTGCCTGCCTTCTAATTGCTGGCCATCTCCTTTCTTGAAAAGAGGTAAGAGAAGCAGTTCATGCAAGCGTAAGTGCTTGCAGACTTCTCTTCTGGGGAAAATGGTTGGCTTTTTTCTCCTGCTTTCAGATGTTTAAAATGAGGAAAGCAACGTATCGGAGTTGAGAGAGAGGAAAAACAGTCAATGTTACCTTGGTATGTGATGATCAAAGATATGCTCCCCCTCTGCTGTGCCCTGAGAAGGGCAGGAACTGTTTCCCGAGTGAATGCACTTAGTTCAGAGCTGGAAATGCCCCCTCGCTCTCCATGTGGCCATGCAGACTAGGGGCTGCCTGCCTCCCTGCCTTTGGAGAGCAGGGTAGTTAGCTGTTCCCAGCAGAAACAAGGCAGCTTAACCAGTTATCCTCTGCCAATAAAAAGAAGCAAGGAGATGAGTCTCAGACAATGATTATTCTCTGGGTAGTGACATGGCTGACATGTATTTTCTTGTGAAGAACCACAGTGGGCTACAGCTATTAAGTAGCAGTAATTTATGAAATTCATGGCCAGCTTTACTGTTTAGCTTCCTTTCATCAATTTAAAAGTCTGTGATTTTGTTCTGGCTACTATACTTTAAATGCAGAAATTAACAGAAGCTAAGAGAAAAACTGTTTGTTCTTTACATTCAGTTACCATTTTACTGGGTGCGTTTTAACACTCAAAATGTACTGGCTGCTGGCTCCCATTTCCATTGTGTTGGAATGCCTGTATTCCTCTCATGTTTCTAATGAAGCACAAAGTATAGAGAACATAAATGGCAGGAAGAAGGCTACAGTTTTTTTAATGACCAAAATCATATATATTTTAAAGCTCTAGCCTAAGGTTATAGCACAACAAAGCAGGCAAACTCTCTTTCATCAGCAGTCAGCTGCAGTTTACTTGGAAACTAGGACCAAATTTCTGTCTCCCTAGGTGACAGAAAACAGCAGTCTCCAGTACAAAAGCAGAGACCCAGTCATGCACCATCCAGCACTGTAGAGTTGATGCTAGTTATTTTGCAAGAATCCAGTGATACCTTTTTTTGTAGGACTAAAACAGATAAGGGCAGGACAGTCAGAGAGCCAATAAGACAAAAGAAAATGAAGGGCAGATTAAAATGAGCCAATGCTGTGAAGCTATTAAAAGAGGGTGCTACAATATCTGATGTGAGAGAACTTAACTGGGACACACATAACATTTTCCCCCACCTCACTAGACAAAAGGTTGCACTGACTTTGCCATCAGAAATTATGAACAGCATCAGCTCTTCGAAGTTCTTAATATACATCACACCTTTTGTATGAATCTTTGCCAGAACTCTGGGGCAATTTTCTGAGATGAGAATTACTTTTCACCACCTGCAAATTGCACTTTTGTGAGGAGTTGTACTGAGGGAAAGATAGGTGAGGTGTTGGTGGGGCGAGCCGGCGCACCAAGGCTGCACAGCTCACAAATGAGATTTCTGACAAGGAGAGGTATAGAGAAAAAAACCCAAAAAGAATGAAGTTAAATTCCCGGTGATTCTAACGGACCGGTGAAATTGCAGGCTGTCATCGGGAAAATCCTGTTTCTCAGATACAAACGGACAGGGGACACTGACATGAAAATGCCAGTGAGACTCAGTCCCTGAATTATGTTGTTAGGTGTAAATAGGCTTTACTTGGGTCTTGGCAAACACTTGGGAGCAGGGTTTTTAGCAAGCTTGCTGTTACTTCTTGCATTACAGTAACAGTGGCACGTTCAGGACCCATTATACCAACTGCAGTTTTCACAAGCAGTATACATGGAAGGTATTGTGTATATATGCATACATATGTGGCAAGGCCCTCTGAGAACCATAAAATCAGTTTGGAGAGATGAATGGCAAGAAAGGGAATCAAAAGAAATGCATCATTTTCCATCTGGGGAGTTGCACTTGAGAAAAATGAAACACTTCTCTAAAGCTCCAAGGAAAGCATGACAAAGGCTGGGAAATGTTTCTCACCCCTTGCCCCTGTGTCCTGCGTATTTTAAGGTTTATTGGAAACCTTCAGTGGCAAAGAGTCCGTGCAGTTTTCAGGGTTTCTCTTGCTCTTTCCTGTGTATAGCAGAGTTTCTGTATGATGATGGAGCAGGAGCAGCCCGAAGGCTTTTTGTATTGTCTGTACACGTGGTGTTGGCGCATGAATCTGTTCCTTGGGCTTGAACTTCCATTAAGTCAACTCACGCTGGAGTACTAAAAATGTAACAAAATTAAATTTGGGGAAGATGAAACTGATAAGAGATTTGCTGCTACTAGGAGTGTGAATCAGACCTTTTCTGCAGCAAAGTTGCAAATGTTACCCAGATGTTGAGTGCACTGAAAGCACTGGGCACAGAGACAGTGAACTTCTCTGCTTCGTTGCAGCTCTGATCTGATAGCGGGGAGTTCCTATTTGTTTCGGTACTTAAGCAATTGTCTGTGAACTAGCAACAAAATGACCTATCCAAGATGCTTTTGATAACTTTCAGGCAGGACAGCATAATGAGCATTGCAGCTATAGATGTATATGCTCTGATATTAAGCAGTGCTTTTTGAGATAGTGTGATGAATTTATATTTAAGTAATGCCTTGGACTATCGTTTCTTAGATATTTTCATGTCTACCTTTGATCTGAAATGTGTTAATCTAATGAGCCGGTAGAGGAAATGAGTTAGTATGGGAACAACGTCTTTCTCTAACTTACTGCCCGAGCTGGCTGCTCTGGCAATTGAAGCATGTGGCAAAATGGAGCAAGGCTACCAGAGGCAAATGTGCTTTTCAATCTTGGAGGGAGCTTTTGAGGTCAGGTTTGGGGTACAGAGGATAACAGAAGACCTCTGAGAGCCATATCATGCTCTTAAAGCAAAATGAGGAGGAGGAAGGAGCTGCGATCCTACCATGATAAGTGTTGTGGTTTAACCCCAGCCAGCAACTAAGCACCACGCAGCTGCTCACTCCCTTCCGCCCACCCCCCCCCCCC
>JAOBAS010000029.1:12299564-12313044 GCA_025311575.1 Elanoides forficatus
CCACCCAACAGAAGAGACCAGCACTCACCTCACTACAACCCCCCTTCAGGTAGTTGTAGAGAGCGATAAGGTCTCCCTTTGTAAGAGGAGTGGCTGGGAATCATCTCAGGTTTTCCCATGCATCTTCCTCCTGTTCTTCCCTTGAATTCCCTGGTCTCTATGGAGGGGGCACATGGCAGATGGCCAAGAATGACCTTTTCTTGGCTAGCATCACTGAGAAGCTGATGGCTGAAAACCTCTTATCTAGGAGAGGAAAAACGTAAAGGAATAGCAGGAAGAGGAAATGAAACAAAATATCTGTAAGTGGTTAAGAGTTAAGGAGCCTATTAGGTGCCACTGAACTGAAATTAGCTCTGTTGCTACGAAAGTAATAGAAGTTCTCCAGAGCAAGCTGCTTAATTTTGGTCATGTTGGATATTCTTCCAGCAAAGCAGCACAATTTGTTGGGCACAACAATTTCTCACAGATTACTTTGTGGAATCCCTTTGGATGCTGAGAAACTGAGCAGTTCTTCTTCAGTCTCTGGTGGAGTAGCCAGTGTTATCAAAACATGGTGAGCTGCAGCGATTCCTACAATTGCTCATGACTGATTTATCACTTGATTGTAGGAATTCAGCTTAAATAGATTTTTTTTTCCATCTCCCTTGTTCCTTAATTGATTTTTTTTTGAATGCTGAATCTTTGACTTTCTCTCATAAAATAGATTAGAGTCATTATAGCAGCGTGCTTTTTAATCATCCTGCTGCATAATTACTGTTGCTGCTGTTGTCTTCTGGTTTACACTGTTTCTTTATTAGCAGCTCTTATTGCCAGAAGCTTTAAACATTTAATAAGCTGTCAAGGTGGTAATTAGTTTTTTTTTTTTACTTGAAGACCTTTTCAGCGATATCTTCAAGCACCTGGCCTGGTCAGATGCTTTAATATTCACTTATCTCTGTCTGGTTGGCCTCATGTTATTTTTAATTACCCTTCTTCTGGACAGCCAAAGTTACCCATTCATCATATAGAAACCATAAGTAAGTCATACGCAGCGTATCAGGCAATAGGAAAATAGACCCTTCAGAAACAGTAGTGAGGCTGATGGCCACAGATGACACAGAGGCAAGCCTTCCTCTGTTGGCGCTAGCAAAAGAGCCTCATTGCAGCCTGATCCAGCATGCACAGTAAATGCAGGCTGTAGTGGTTTCCATAACGGAGAAGGATTATACCACCATTTCTTGTTTTTAATGCTTTTTGGGATTTCCGTTCAGGGTCCCTGCAGAAATACAGCCATCCTTCTCCCCGAGCTCCTGTAGGCATTTCCTATACAGCATGCCAGCTCTGGAGCAGCTTGCCTGTCTCAAATGCCAGATAAAGCCAGACAGCTCACGGGCAGTATTTTATCTCTGTAAAAGTCTCTTGGATCTCAGTTCTCGCTGACTTGAGCGTAAGTCGCGGGGCTGCGGCTCCTCGAGGAGATCTGCGAGACTGTTCCTCAGCAGCTGGTGTGTCCATCAGCCTTCAGTCATCACTGACGGGCAGGACTGCTGAACGATGGCATTTTGACACAGTGACAGACAGCGATCTCCTCCGGAGTCAGAGCCATGAGCTGCAGCACTGCCCAGCTCAGGTGAAGCGCACAGCCAGGACACCCTGTCTCCCACCGGGACGAGGTGCTGGTGGTCCTGCCGCGGCAGCTGCTCCTCACCCAAAGCACCTACAGGAGCCGGCAGCCTGCCTTCTGCGTATGCCCCTGGGGCCCCGCCGTGGGTACGGGGCCTCCGAGGTGGGGCAGCCTGTGGGGCAGCTTTTCCTGTGTCTGCAAGGTGATGAGGGAGTGGAGAGCATTGGGAAGGGCTGGAAGAAGTGAATAGCTCAGCATAGGTTACTGAAACTGGGGACATGGTGGCCTCTTGGTAGGTAAAAGACTGCAGTGGTGGTAAGACACTCAATTCTCCCCATCCTTGAGGGAGAGGACGAAATGAAACGCGTTTCCCTGGGCTGGAAGTAAGAAAAAAAACCTTCTCAGTGCTGAAAGATGGTGAAGCTTGGGAACAGACCGCCTGGCTACCTGGTGGCGTTTCAGCTGCTGGTGGTTACCAAAGAGTGCGCGAGACAAGTCTTTCAAATATGAGACAGATATGATGGGAGCCTCCCTTCTGGCAGGGCATTGGGTCAGGCTGCCTCTTAATTCTCTTCCCCCTCCTGCTTTCTGTGCATGGAAGTGCAAGCCAGAGGGAACAGAAAGTCTGAGATTTGTATGTGCTACTCTCCCCAGAAGCTGAAAACAAAAGCACAGAGTAAAAGTTGGGTTGTGGTTTTGACGTACACAGAAAAGAATAAAATCCAAAGAAAGGTAGCAATCATTTATGACTGAAAAGAATGAATAGCCAAGACTTACTTGTGGAAAAGAAGATATTTAATTTTATTTTAAATAACATATTACAGATTTATATCATCTTTACTTTATAGTAGTGTGTTGTGGAATTGTTTACTTTTTTTTTTTTTAGCATTTCTTCAGCTGTTTTGGGGTAAGATTTTTCATTAATGGAAATAACTGTCTGCATTTCTTTTAGCACCTTGTCTATGCCTTATTTAACTTGCCAGAAGAAACTGGCAGATATTAGTTCTTGGGTTTTTTCTTGTCTATATGATAATCCAGACAAGTTTTTGACACTTTCAGTACAATAGCCTCCTCTCAGGAAAGCTTTAACTGCACTAAAACATACTCTGAAGTGCTAATCTCTTAACCTTCTAGAGTTCATTATTTGGACAGATAAAAATCGAGTTTAAAGTGACCTATAAGGTCTTCTTGCCAAAATATAATCTAGTTAAAATTTTCTCAAATTGAATTATATGGACTGCATACCATGTATTGATTAAAAAAAAATCTTCTTAATGGAGTCATATAATAAGACTCTTGACATGATTTTTTTTTTTTCCTCCTTTGATGGAGTCAGGTTTTAACAGAAACTTCGGCATTTTATTTTGTAAAGCTGTCACCAGCTTGATGGCTTCTCAGTTAGATAAACCTTTGACCTCTGGGCCACTTCTTCATTTGAAGAAAACACAACTGCTAAATTAACTAGTCCTGTGCCACTTATGAATAAGGTTCTCATATTACATCTATAAGCAGAAGCTGAAGGCTGCTTTGAATTATCTCCTGAAGGACTGGTGCTGTGGCTTTAATGCAAGATGCATCCTTTGCACTTTCAAAACAGAAATTTAATGCATCCTTTGTGCTTTTGAAATAGAAATTTTGGTAAGTGCTGCTTCCAAATATCTTTTTGCCATGATTTACAACTCTTAATTCAGTTCTTTTTCAGACCAGAACAAAACCAAACAAAGGAGCAGTTAAGTACTTTGAGGAGACACCTCCAGCTATGGCTCATGTTTTCTGGAAGGTGGGCAAGGAGTCAGGCAAGTTGAAGTCAAGAGCTGTTCTGTGGTGTTGGATAAGGAGGAGGGCCCAAACTTTATCACCTCCTTATCTGGTCTCATCTCTAGCTTTACTCTGCAAAATCTTTGTGTTGTGGATTTGGGATATCTACAGCCATAGCCTCCTGTAGGCCTTGTGTCCCTGGGCTGTTCAGTGACCTCTGCTGGAAGAGCAGGGAGAAGTCTGATGCCTCAGCATTGATTAATTGCCAAAATATGGGACAGTGTTTTAAGTTTTACCATGGACCTTAAAGGGAAATTTAAATGTGCCCAAGAGGGATGAGTCTTTGAACTCTGTCTGACCTCCTCCAATTGCTTTGCTTCTGAAGAAGGTAGTTTCAATAGTGATACTGGTTTTCTGATGCTCTGTGGCTCTTCTGCAAAAATGGCTCATCTGATTTGATTGAGGAAGGGAATAGGTTGCTCTGTGTTAAAAAAAAAAATCTATTTGGGTTTATTTTTTTAAGTTTGAAAATCCCATACAAAAAGCTTTTCTGGTAGGCAGATCCTAGTCACTTAATTGAGACAATAACTTGGTTTCAGTAAAAATAAAAAAATTAAATTAAAAAATCCATTTTCCTTTTTTAAAAAAACATTTTGCAGCAAACCTGAATTTGACAGTATTTGTTCGATTCATTGTAATGACTCAAAATGCTTCATCCATTCAGAAGCTTTCATGATACCCCCAGGGACTGCTAAGCTTTAATATAAGCTGTTTTTCTCTTTATCTCTGATTTTTCTCTCACATGATTTCCCCTTTTCTTTTCTCTAAATATCTAGGTTTTGTTGCTATAGTGTTAATTTTTTCACTTGAAAAGGCAACAGTAAAGCATCAGTGCTTCAAATCCTTTATCTGAATTTCTAGGGTCCAATTCTTACATAGAACTAAGCTATTTCTTGCTAAAATTATGTTGCAGGTTTGGTACTGAACAAGCTTAATCAATCAATAGTTCCTGTTTGATAGACTAAATAAATGATGTTGTAGTATGTGATAATCTCTGAGTTTTCCCACCACCTAACAGAAGGCTCATACCGAGGTGGGAGTGTGGAAATGGAGGAAGTGACAGGCCCAGACAAATGAACAATTAAGTTGGTGTGCTGAGGTCTATGGCAAGGCAATAGAATAAGGCAGAATACGTGCCTGGAATATCAAAATCTTACACGCTAGTCTAAAGTGTCCCAGGAGAGCTGCTGGACAGATACCGTGTGGAAAGCAAGCGATACTCTCATTACAGATTAGGTTGCTTATCGGTGGCCTAAAATTTGGAAGTATGGGAAAACGAGCCCAGAACTGTTTGAAAAGAGGAATGTATACATACATATTTCTAAAGCAAAACTCTGTTTATTTTCAGGAAATATATTTTGAAGCAACCTCTGGTCAAAGAAGAAGAGGCCTGACATGTTGCAAGGAGCAAAGTGTGGGAATTTTCAGCAGGAGGTCCTTTAATCTCATGTTGCAGCCTGGCTGGTGGTGCCGGTAAGTTGTACAAGTTGTACAAGTCACAGATTTCAAATGTCACTGTTATCCAGCCACATCTGCTCTGTCACGGGTGGCAAAATGGCAATGAGAAGCTGATATACTCACAGTATCCCTCTCTCTTGTTTTACAGCCATACTGTTAAAATGTTTGCTTCTACTAGTTCTTATTTAAGTAATTTCCCACTTCAGGAGAAGTAACCACGTGTAGTCAATGTAGTACCCTGCCCTGCACCTCCAGTTTGGACAGAAGAGTTGCATCAGCAAATGCTTGAACAGATGTAAAAGCATTGCTAAAGAAATGGACCGCAATGAGGATCTGATTTCAGTTTGGGGGTAAGTTAACATGTTTGCTTTGGGATTACTTTTTTTTCTTCTGGATTTATTTCTTCCCTTAACACCAATAAACTACAAACTGGATGATAGAAAATAAACTGGATTGTGAGTCGTAAATAGAATTATTGACTAAATACCAGTTGTAGGATCTACACTGCCGATGCGTGAGCCAGAAAGCACATCTTGACTGTAAGATTTTATTTCTATTTTCATAGAAGCAGCAGTTAAAAAAATCATTACCACTTGCATCTGAGCTGATCATGTTTGATTTGGAAGTCACTGGGATGCAATAAACAGGAAACCCCAGGGTGCCATTTTACTAAGACAGTTTTCAGAGAGGAACTACAGTTTCTGCTGCAAAGCACTGTTGATTTACATGGATTTTCTTGTCACATGTTTTGGCAAAATGTATCAGCTTGTGCTTCTTAGCATCAACAAATAATACTTGACTTGCAAACGAGCTCCTTGGCAAGTACTCAGCCACAGGAGGCTTGGAGACTTGACTGAATAAAAAAGACTTTCATTCACCAGTTTGTGAACTGGCACTATCCCTGCCATGGTCGTCTGCAACTGCTCTCCGATCCTTACTCTTGATTCTTGGATATTGAAGCTATTCAGCCTGTTAGCTTTTACCAAATTCCAAGCAATGAAAATTAAACGTTTATTTTTTTCAATTTCCATGTAAATGCCTTAAAGGGCTCTCAAGCTCAGTTGTGCTCTCATGTTTGAAATTCATCTTTTCTACCATGTGACTTTGATATCTTTTCCCTCACTATGTAGGCCTTTCAAAATGTTCACCTTTTAAAGGAAAAAAAAAAAAAAAAAAAGCAGTAGCTTACTTTGTATTTTTCCTGTGCAGCCTTCTTGTTCATAATGAGCTTAAATATAAGGAACATAAACCCATCTGGAAATAAAATTATGCGCTAGGTTCACTAAAAAAAGTAATTACATTATAATCAAACTGTCACTTTATGAGATAGTGGGAGATGAAATACACCATAAGCTGACAAAAGAAGAGGACGGCTTGCTCTTTTAAGTATTATCCATGGCACAAAGCAGTAAAGAAACTGAATTACATAGAGCGTAACCGGGAAAGCTCTTGGAGCCAGGGAGGGGGACCACAGCACTAGGACCAGCAAGACAGATAAGCATTCTTCTGGTGGAATGGGGGAACCTTCAGCCATATGCAGCCCAATGCATCCATAGGCTACTACCATCAGTAGACTGACAGCCCAAGGGTGGTTGGGCACAGGGTGGGAAACACTGACCCATGATTAGGAAATACACTGAATTTGTGCATCGTGTTTTGCGTGGACCTCCAGTCTCTGCAGCTGTAGCAGTTCTTGAGTTATTGGTCTTGTTTTCTTCACCTGAAGCATTTGTGCCCCACCGAGCTGTCAGCCTGTATTCAGCAGAGGCGGCTGACTCGCGTCTCAGGTTAAACATGCAAGTGAATTGGGAAAATCTGAATGTGTGAGGGGTTGTCTTCGTTCATGTCTTGCTGTTTCTTGTGGCCCCTTCAGCCTGCATTGCCTTAGTGTGAATGGAAATGCCTTGGTTTGAGGGGAAATTCGTTGTCCTGTGTAGCCTCTGAGTAGATGGCAGCATTCAGGTGGGAGTGATTTTCTTCAGTCCTTCAGGCCCTCGTCATTTGAGCTGGTTTTGAGCAAAGGCTTTTTCCCCACCTGACATAACGTCTTTGAGATTTGAGTCCATTCCCTGCTTTCCTTTCTCTGTCAGCAATGGATGCTTTATACGGACAGTCCCGGCAGCGGTCCTTGCTCTGATGCTTGAAAGCAGGCTGGTGGCAAGTGGTGGGCAGGAGTGTGGGGGACGGGGAGGGGGAGAGGAGCTGGTGATGTAATTTTGGATGCCAGCCTTGCCTTTCCAGGGGCCAGGGAGGGGGCAGGTGGGTGGCTGCAGGTTTGTTCTCATGGAGGGCCTGAAGCTGGTGGAAGACCAGCACCCAAGAGAACCGCTCTTGCTGTCAGTAATGCATCTAATGAAAGAAAAAAATTTTTTCATATAGGGCCTTTCTTCTGGTAACTGAAAAAAGCTTCAGGAATATGAATGTCTTGAACTTCATGTTTTTGTAGTCTGATTTTGTTTCTATTCTAGAGAGAGAAATGATGACATACCGGGAGGTCCGTGCTGTGGAAGTGGCACAGCTGATACCTTTATTCAGTGTCTTGCTTTTTTCTTTTCATGCTACGAATACAGCAACAGAGCAGCACAGCACGCTGTGCTGGCCATGCACTGTGTTATTTTCTATGCACAGCGGATAAGACCCACTTTGTGTATTCATGCCACATATCTATCTGGCAGGGTACCATGAGTGTCAGGAAAACAGAAGCTGGGGGAGCCCACTGGAGACTTCCCAATACTACAGCTTGCTTTTTCAAATTAAAATCTCTAATTTGTTTGAGTACAATTAATTTTATTTTTCTAAGAAAAATGGAGAGATTTCAGTTCCAAGAACATGAAAGGGAAATGAAGCTTTATCAAAAAGAGGTAATAATAAAACCTTGTCCAAATGCCTATGTAAGTGTGTAGTCTCTGTTTTGACAGAAATATCTTTTGTCAGAAACAGCTTTTGACAGTAGCTCTCTCCCTAGATAAAAGTAACAGTTTTAAATCTACTGTTTTTAACTTGCCACCAAATTTCAGCACAAGAAACGACATTCATAGGCTGCCAATAGTGGACTACTGATGAGCTGTAAGTTGTGTATTGAAGGCCTCATGGGCTTAAATGTAGCATCATGCTCATTTCATGTTATTCTGCTGTTGCTGGCAATAGACTCGGTTAACATGCCATAGTTTTCTTCTAGTTAAATTCATGCTCCTCTAGCCATCTTTATCACACAAAATGTGTAAAATGTCTTGAATAACAAAAAAAACCCCACTCAAAACAACAACAACAACAAGAAAGTATTCTTATGACAGAAGATGTAAGTAAGGTTTTCTTGGCTTAGATTGTGCAGATGCTTTTGTGAGGCCACTGTGGCCTGTTGGGCGTAGCAAGGCTATTTGACATAGAAATTGCACCAATCCCAGTGTCTTGGGTAGTAGTCTCACTTTCCGCATTGTTGTTCCGTTGCAAGGATGAGGGCAGAGACGCTGGTTCATCTCCATGCCCAACTCGCTGAACACAGCAGGATTCATTGTTGAAGCTCTGAAGTCACAGCAGAGCTGTGGGTGGAATTTGTGTTCCTTGGTGGATTTGAATCCTTAATAAAAGTGGAAGATTAACATGTGCCACTTGTATTCACTCCCTTCGGCACCCGCTGCCTTTCCAGGTCTTTCTGGCCATCCTCAAATTGACCTTGAACTGCAACAGATGCTGCAAAAAAGGCTTCTAAATAGATCAGGTGGTGCTCTCTTGTTTAAACAGATTATTTTAAAAAAAAAAACCTGGGGCTTGAGTCAAGTTCTAAGGGTCTGTTTGTGGTGTACGTAAACTTCATCGCTTCCACAAGGGAAGCCGAACCGACGAAAGGAGTATAATAACCTTCTTTTAGAAAACAAACAAAACCCTTGAATCTAGTATTGCTCAACCCTAGCACAGAAAGATGTAAGGATTTTACTTCTGCTCCTAATCAAAGTGCATACACAGAGAAGGTATTTTTTTACAAAGCTAGCAAGCAGCTTTGGAGATGAAGTCAAAGAATTGGCAATACAGCATACGCTCTGGCTTTTGACTTAGCCTAAACTAATCATTGCTAGAGTCCCATAAACAGCTATATCTTTCTGCTATTGAACCCTCTTTGCCCTGTGAAGATCATAGCAATGCAATAATTCAGCTCAGACGGATGTGACACTGTAAGGCTAAATACTATGTTTTACCTGACTGCAGCAGCTGCTATCTAGTGACCTAAACACTATGCATGATAAAGACTAAAATACAAATTTTACCTTAAAAGTGATGGCTTTGGGGTATTTTTGTAAGTGGAGTCAGGGAGGTGTGTAAAGACAAGATGACCCAGCTGGGCCCGGAGCGATGTTCTTGAGATGTATCACAGTTACAGACGATAGTAGGTAATGTAGCTGACTCATCTCAGCCTGAAAATAAGGGTGGCAAAATGACCCTAGTAGGTTAGTGACATTGCATGTATCTAGGGAGTCTACAGACAAGTTATGACTTCTGACCCGACTCAAAGAACTTGGTTTTAGATCTTGACAATTTTTTTAAGGTTTTTTGTTGTTGTTGTTGTTGTTGCTTCCTGCAGCTACTATGCTGAGTGGAAAACAGACACTTATTTATGAGCTGGTCTGTTAAGATCTATTCAGGGCCTGATGATTTTTCCTGATCCTGAAAGGAAGAGAGATATTAGAGCTTTGTATTGCTTCTCTGCAGGGCACTAAGTCTCTGGCACAACTTGACACTGAGGTATAAGGGTGCTAACAGAGCAGGATTATTTTCTAGTCACTGGATGCATTTGCTTCATACTTTTGTTGGAGGTGCTATAGGTCCCTCAGCTGTCAACAAAGGTCTAGGTTTTTCCTAGTAGCCAGACCTGCATGCACTAGGGTTTTTTTTGAAAGCTGAAACTTGCATCCTTGTTTCTGAAATGGCTGAGCATCTCTATCTCTTTGGATTATGTTGCTCTCCCTTTCTCTCTCCACCCCAATGCCAAGATGCATCATATGGGCAGTATGACTCTGAAACTGTTTTACTGTCCGTTCTCCTTACAAGAACCCATATGAAGAGTGGTGAGGCTGATAATTCATGTAGCTTCTTTCTGTTTTTTTCTTCTTTAAGCATGCTGAGACTGAGGAAAATTAATATCACACTTCTTATAAACCTGTCCTTGTGGCTGATGCAAACCTTCCTAAAAGCATGTCAAAACAACTTAAGCATGGCAATTTGCTAAAAAGTAATGGCGTTGGAAAACAGGACGAACTCGTATGAAGACTTGTAGGAAAAGAGTTTTGGCTATTTGTAATCTCAAGATTTTAAATAGAATATCAGCTCAGAGGTGTGTGATGAGTTTTGATCACAGAGAAGCCAAAGATGGAGGTTTTAGGAATTAATCTTCGATGTATTTAAAAAAAAAAAAACATCTGTGCAGTGTCTTTTCTTTGCCTGCAAGAAAGAAGCCTTCCATGTGATCCTTGCTCTTCAAGCAAAGGCAGCAAGGCTTGTTGACCTGGATGAAATAAATCACTGGTCTTAATACAATATTGGAATGAAATATGCTCTAAAATCTAACCTGTGTGGGCCTGAGACCGTTGGCAGTTTTCACATGTACAAATGAGAAGCTGCTGATCTGTTCTCTTATTTTTCTACTGTAATTATCCTCACCTTTGTAGAAATAGATTATTCCATTTTTTACTCTGTAGATTAAAGCCAAAATTGCTAATAATCAGGATTTTTGCTGTCTTATTGTAAAATGCTTATGGCTTCATTAGAAGCAATGTGAGCTCTTTACACTCCTGACCTGACTTAAAATGGAAGTTTAATGCAAAACAAGCAAAATGAGAAGGGCTCTCCCATTCTCTCTTAACGTGTTTGATGAAGAAGGAAACCCCCTCCATTATAATAATAATAAGTCCAGCTAAAAAATAGAGGCTTAAAAAAATCCAACTTTTTTTTGCATGGCTCCAAATTTCCTTGGTCTTATCAGCTGGCATTGGCACTGAGTTCTCTGTAATGTAAATCCCATTACACAGCACTTGAGTTCTGACCTTAGAAATAAGTGGAGACCTGACCACAACAATACTTAATCTAATTACTTATTTTGTTAGGACTATATCTATTTTTCCAGTGGAGTCATTGCACTACAAGCAGGCACATCAACGCTTGATGCAAATTTCCTAGTAGAAAGTTGCACTACCCTAGAGTCTAGCATGTGTCTTCAGCTCTAGTCAGAAGCCTGTGGTTACCCTGTCTTTATTGCTGTTCTGATGCAAACTCGAGTTCTTTATTTCCACAGCCATATCTGACCAAGGTGTGGGCATTGACCTTTAGTTACATGTATCAATGCAAAGGCAAGAAATAAGCTCAAAATCTGAAACATGTATGTAATAGCTATGTGGGTTTGTTGATTTTTTTTTTATTTTCCCTCCCTTCAGTGCTGTTAATTTTTTTGATGAACCTCATCATACAGTCTTTCCAAACTGACTGCTTACCTCAGTGCATGATACCTGCTTGTCACAAGCAGGATTTGCCCTTACATACCCCAACAGATCATTTCAGACACAACCACTCCAAAAGGGGAAATGTGATAAATAGAAAGTAAGAAAAAATTCAGGAATCAAAAATAAACCAGAGTTTACTCAGAGACACAGAGTCCCAAGGGAGTTTTTTATGTACATAAATCTAGTGAGTTGCAGTCACTGAGACACATGGATGTCAAGGCTCAGGATAAGTGACTTGCTAGACCATTAATAACATAAGAAATTACACCCAGATATGAAACTGCAAATAGAGTCAGAGCTCTGCCCTTAAAAAGGTTTTGCACATTAGCACCATAACCTTGAAATTAATCTTTCCTTCTTTAGCATTCTCACATCTATTGCAAGTAAAGTTGCTATGATACCCGTTAAACTATCTTTCATGCCAATGCTCTTTGGCAGCCATACTGTGAAGATGCTCATGAAAGAAGAGAGGTTATTTTATATGGAGCTGGTGTACCAAGATGAGCGTTGCTCTGACTGTGTCCAGAGGAGAAGTGTGTAGCTTGATTATATGGAAGCTGCCAACAGACATGGTTGAAAAAATACAGTATTCTGAAAGATAGCTTCATCTTTCTCACGCTCTGCCTAATTAAAAAGCTAACTGAAAATCAGCTCAGAATGAGCTTTCTCCCTGCAGGTATGGTCTTTGCTCAGGCTTCGAGTGATGCTTTCGAAGCATCAAAATACGTAGACAGTGGTCATGGGCTGAGAGCAGATAGCACCCATTTTAAGCCTCTCCAACAAGCATTTGAGAATGAAAGCCTGAACTGATTCAGCCTTTATTTGTCCTGCAGGCAACTGGGAAACTTAGAGCAGTTTACAGGCTTTCCATCACTAAGACAAATCTGAGAGTCATTGGCATGGAAATGAAATTTCAGGTTACAATAACGGGGAATATATCATGAGGACATGATAAGCACCCAGTAAAATGCATGAGCTTTTTAATGGGCCTCTGTAGGAAAGATGCTGTCTTAGGCAAGCCATAACGTCCTTAAGGTTCTGCACCAGTGAAGGTTCAGGTGGCAACCAGAGAAAGGTAGGTGAGGTTGGTCGGTAGAGCCACCAAGTATTTTTATGAAAAAGACAGTGACAGAAGACAACCAACAACAGAAGCACAGTGTTACTGTTGTTGCATACATTCCCAAATGAATAACTGTGGTGAAAACCAACCAAAACCATGTCAGGCCACTTCCTGAAAACTGCACCAAGTTAGCAGCCTGAAGTCCCCCAGTATTTCCTGTTAGCAACGTACCTCTTTGTTCCCAGCTGTACCTACATGCAGGGGAAAGCCTGTTTCAGAGCTGAAAAAGGGGTTAGGTGAAGGCTGGGCTTGACCAAAACATCCTTCTCTGTTAAAATTTATTGCTTGTGCAGTAGATCCATGTATGCTCTGTCCCTCACCTGTTAGTCTCACGAAGCACTTTATTTGTACCAGTGCCAAAATGATGCTCCCTTTGTTATTAATTTCTTGTTCCACTAAAGTCAGTCAAGAGTTTTCAGACCAGTCTGTGTCCCCAGCTGTAGACATCAGACTCGCCCCGTGGCTCCTCCTGCCTCTTCCCAGCCTGGCCTGCCACATCCTTGGTGACATGGTGACACAGCAGTGCTGCAGCCTCTCCCTCCCTTTGGTTTGGGCTCCGATGCCTCCATGCCCAACCCCACTTTAGGCAGGAGGCTGGACTGGACACCCCTGGGGTCCTCTCCAGCCTGAATTGTCCTGTGGCCCTGTGTCAGATCCCACAGGCACAACGTTGGCTTGAAGCCAGGTTGGCTTTGAAATTGGCACTTTTGCTTGGCTTTGCTTAAACATGCCGACTTTCTGGGATATCGCTGGCTGGAATAACCGGCTCTGCCAGGCTTGGTAGGTAAGCTGGAGAAATCCTGTCCTGAAGGAAAGTAGAGAGGAAAGAGGAACTCAGATTTGTATGTGGGGAGCTGAAGGATGGAGAGGTGAAGCCCATTCCCCAGGC
This sequence comes from Elanoides forficatus, assembly GCA_025311575.1. Lineage (NCBI taxonomy): Eukaryota > Metazoa > Chordata > Aves > Accipitriformes > Accipitridae > Elanoides > Elanoides forficatus. The sequence continues at coordinate 12,312,941 of JAOBAS010000029.1, forward strand.
TTACAAAGCCTGTGGGATCTGAGAACAGAGTTGGGGTATTTGGAGTCTGAAAAGTAGCTCTATGTTTTTTTCCATAGCTACACAGAAAAACAGATATTTGGGGG
>JAOBAS010000029.1:12313066-12324410 GCA_025311575.1 Elanoides forficatus
GGGGGTGGGTGGAATACCAGCTACCCTGGCTTGCTTGTGGCAGGACAAACTCTCTTCTGAAGCATGGAAAATAAGATCATGATTTCTGATTTGCAGCTGAACTTGTTAATGACTGAGCTTGTTATTAGTTACCTTATTTAACATTTTTTAGAGGTGCTGTCATAATGTCTATGGAGAGGACAGATGCGTAACAGTCAATCTGACTTATGCAAATTAGAAGTGGGGAAATGGGCTTAGGTAATAGGGATGTCAAAAATATCTCTGAGTTATGAAGTGGTGTGCTATCAGAAAGGTCAGGAGCAGGATCCGGTGATTGCTCACAACCTCGTATTCATCATGAGTCCCTTCTCTAATCCCTTTGTGTTGGTCCTTTTGTACCTTTGAAAAATATACTGATAAGCAGATAACTGGAAATGGAGTCTAGAGAGGATAATACCATGAGTTAAATTAACTCTACCGGAGGTGGATAACTCCAGTGGTAATTGTTCCCTCTGTATTGGTGTTACAGCATCAGATACGGTGTATATTCAGATGCATTTCTCCAAGGAGAAGTGAGGCCAATGAGTGATCGCTGCTTCATATGATCAAGTAATGCTTTTTCAGCCTGCTGTAGATTACTACTGGTGGTGAGAATTGCCAGGAGGCACTCATACAGGGAAAGGACCAGTGTGTGCATGAGAGCAGCCACCGCTAAGCTGAGATCTTACCCCAGAGCAGGGTATAAATACAGCAAGGGTGAGGGGGCTGTGCGAGCTGCCCAGCCATAACTCCAAGCTGGTTTAATGTTGTAGCTCTCTTCACTGGATTTTTGGGGTTAGCTTTCCTGGGCTGCTAACCTGAGATTGCACTCTGCCTCTCTCGGGAAATCCTGCAGTGACGGTTCTGTTCCCTCTGCTTACGGGCTGTGTGTTCAGGTTTGCTGTCGTGAACTTGGTAAAGGTGATGGCTGTAAGGGCCCATTTATTAAAGGAGTAACTCTCATTTAAAGTGTCCCTGTTAGGAGTTCAGACAGGGCAGGTAAAGGGCAGAGATTTGGGCTGCAACTCACAAAAAGGAAGCTGGGTCAGTAGAGCATGTCACTATGCATGCTTACACACACTCGTGTCTCAGGAATGTATCCAGCGTGTAAGTGCATTAGATTTGGATGCCCATAATGCCTGTCACAGCTGTCCAGTGTTGGATGGTTATCAGACAAGAATCTTAGGAGAAGTATGCATTCCTAATGTTTATGCTATGGACACAGGGCGCAGGACTGAGGAAAAAATACAATGATTACACACATTTAGAAATAGTATATGGTGACTAATGGGCAATTGCATTGTATCTTTTGTTGCAATGTGCTAATTGGTAGAATCTTTGTAAGCCTCTGGAAATCCTCAAATGTAACAATATCTGTTCATTTCTTCTGAATTTTCCTTCGCTGGCTTTTCCCAATTATTTAACAGCAGGGAATACTCAGAGAGCATCAAGTAAATCAAAAAAGTTAAAATAGCATGTGGATGGGCACGCATACAAATAGTTCTGTATTTGAAAAATAACTTTTCAGATAAAATTACTGAACTGATTAACCATAATTGCTGAATAACTTTGTTGCATTTATGTTTTGCAGTTTATCTTGCTCAGTTAAACTTCATCATAATCAATAAGTTGCCTCTCAGGTCTCACTGAGGGGTTTAACATTGGTAATTATTGTCTCCATGGGAACAAAATCACTTCAGGAACCTTAAAGTTTATTTTTGGGTTAAGAAAGGTAGCAGTATTCAGCTCTACAGGGATCATCTTTTTCTGTGTCAGTTATTAAACAATTAGGAAAGTGTGGACTGTCTTTGAAAGGAGCTATTCTGTGGGCTTCTAGACAAGAAGCTGATTATGAAGATCTTGTGCATAACATTTAGCAGCTGATTCAACGTCAGAGTGATGGATTTTAGGCTACAGAGATGTTATTTATAAGTTTAAAATACTAGGAAAGGGTGACATTCCAGGAAAGTTTCTATTTGTGAGTTTTGTCATTACCTTGTTGATAGTGGCTTGCTATTGAGTATCATTTATCATGCGTAGATGTTGATGATACAGGGGATATGAAATAGAGTACCCTTCTGTGAAGTTCTGGTTCAACAAACCTGTCACTTCACATTTCTCAGTTCTGTTTTGTTATAAAACTGTGATGCTGCTTTCACGATCAGTCCAACTTGTCTGACTAGCAGAATACTCTATTTAGCATAAGACTTGTAGCATATACACAATCTTTATCTGAATCAGTGGAGAAACTATCCAGATGACCATAGGTTGTACAATCCTACTACACTCAGTTGTTGCAGACATGGACAGAGTGCTTAAAAAAACCAAATCATAGCAAAACCAAAATTGAAACCCTCCTATTGCATTGGAATCTTTGTGTAACGGTAGTGGTTGTGTGGGGGCTCAAATCTTCTGAACAGGATGGTTGTTTGCAGTCTGGATGGCAACAGGACTCTCCATTGCAAGGGCCTTTGTATCAGGATCGTATCCACTGTTATTGATTATCTTAAACTACATACAAAGCACCTAACTGTTCAAGAGACAGTGACCATTTCTGCATCTGCAGGAACTATTTCTACTACTTCCAGATGTCCCACCTGTGTAGAACTTGGGCAATTCTGCAACAGGAAATTCCTGGGGAGTCCCTAGGACAGCCACATCCCCACCTAGGATGCTCATCAGCACACTGAAGAGTAGAGATTGCTCTACTCATAGTAGGGATCTACCTAGGAAACTAGCGTTTTCCAAAATTCCCTCCTGAATAGCTCCTGAGAAAGTTAGTCATGTGTTCTGCTGTGATGGTGACTAGGAGTTTGGTCAACACCACACCTCATGTCCATCTTTTGTCTTATCAGTCCACTGATTCTTCTGTGCAGAGACTAACCAGGGATCTGCTAAAAACATGGAACGCAAGAAATTAAGGACATAAAGGTGCTGGATGTACAAGCAAGCTCAGACTTGATTACACCACAACTATAATTATAGAACAAACTTGAGTTTCTTCCTTGTATCTCACAAATAAATTAAATGCAGTAGCTCTTGTCACACAATACACATAACAGTAATTTACAGGTGGTTTTCCATTCTTGCTGGTGCTCCAGGAAATGGTGGATGCTTGCCTCCGAGCTCACACATCAGGAACTCCTTTACTTCTGTCATCACTAGATAAAATAAGTCATTTACATTACCAAATTGAAGCTTAGTATATCTACATGCAAAATATTGTTGCCTGCTCAAAGCACGGTTCTCATACCCTCTGTAAATTGAAAAGACAGCTCCTTCTTAAGCTGTGGGTTGAATTTCAATATGAATTAAATAAAAGCAGCAACATTTTCCAGGACGTTAGCTTAGAGACTTAACACTTGCTACTTCACTTTGCATTTCTTGTTACTTGTGACACTTAAACTTCTGTAACATTAGCAGCTGTTTACAATGGTTAGATTGGTGAATAAAAACAAATTTAATAGAGCTTTTTCTGATAAGAAAATATTGGAAGAAATTATTGGAAATGTCTTGGCAGTTAAAGCATCCAGCTTAAGATGCTCATAAAATGTTAGTAGTCGTTCAGTGTTTTTGATCTGTAACTTCATGTGGCAGAGGAGTAAAAAGCCAAGCTAATGTTAAGCAGCCTTTGGCAAACATAAATGAATGTGTAGAAGCCACACAATTCAAGTTGACATTTTCTACAAACAAAGGCAACTCTACACTGTTCAATAATTGAAAAATCCCTGTGGCATGAACATACATAATGATGGGCAGTGAAAATACTTCATCTTCCTTGCAGTGCTTGTTGTGGGTTTCATGACTGGAGCTTGCTGAATTATTCATTGGAAACAGTTCTTATTGTGGATAAGTCTCCTTTTTGCATTCAGAAGTCAAGAGATGCTGTGGTTCAGTTAGAAGAGGCTGTGATATGATACTTGCTGGGTCATCTCCAGTGGCCAGATACATAACATTGGGATGAGAGAATCAAAATATCCCTTTGTAGAATCACAGATGTACCTTTTAAAAATTAAATTTTCTCCCTAATTGTGTTTAGTCAGTAGTTTATCATGCAGTTAGGTGCCATACAACCCTCTTTTCATCATATGTGCCTCTCAGCTTGCTACAGGAACTTGTTGCTCCCTAGTCTCACACCATATCTGGACACGCATCTCTGTTCATAGATCTTCATGCACATTTAGTGATGCAAGTGCATGAAAAGGACTGAATGCAAGCGGTGAAGCTTCACCATCATAGTGGTTTCCCAACTAGTCTCCTAACCAGTTCAAGGCTTTTGTCGATAACATGAAAGACAGACAAATATTTCTGGCAAGTGTACGTGAAATTTGGTTTCAAGTAATCAGTCACTGCCATGCCTGTTCAAACTAGTCATTGAGAGTTTTGCTTTAGCAGGCCACAAACAGTTTTGCTCATGTCACCAGCTTCGGAGCACAAGTTCCTTGTGGCAAGGAAAAAGTTGTAGAAACTTCTTTAAAAGTATTGGGCATGAAGCAAGCTGTCCCAGTCAACTACTGCACAGTTAGTCTCCAAAGCGATGAATCATCCAAAAACTTAGTTCCTTGTGACTGTCATCATCTTCGGTGAAATACAACTAGGTTGTGACCCATCAGCCAGCCAGCATTGTTGCAGGGAAGGGGACGAAGTCTCATACTTTTGATTATGATGCCTGTAAAGGGCTTAAGTATGTTCATCTCTTCCATTTTAATTTGTAAATAAATGGGCTACAAAAGCCAGATTCTTGCTTTGGGTAGAGTCTTGTAAATCATAAGCAAGCCACCAACTTGAGAGAGAGAAGCCTACCCACTGGGTTTTAATAATTCTTCTGTGTAACTAGTTTTTTTCTAAAAGGGTGTAAAAACTTCTACCATTAAACTTCACTGATGTCTCTCTTTAGCATGTCTTTTTAAAATTAAAAATGCTTATTTACATTGACACATTATTGAAAGCAGGATTATTTTTTTTAGTACATTCTAGAGTGTCTTGAGAACTGCATGCTTTATTACATCAATCTGCAATGTACCTGAGTTTCCAGAAGAGTTTTTATGTTATTCTCATGCAGAGAGTTGTGGGGTTTTTTTAATTCTTTGGAGGTGGGGAGGGATAATTCTCCATTTCTCCCAATACTTTTTAGAATTTGCTAAGCCTTTTGAGGATTGTTTTGTCTTGTAAGCAACAAAGTTTGGTAGTTAAGAAGGGGAAGGAAAGGTAAGCACTAATAAATCTACAGGCTATAAATTTGAATGACAACTATAAAAAAATTATTTGTATTCTCTAGGGTTGGAGAAGAGCAAGCAGTAGAAAAAAAATCCTCAATCCCAGGTATATCTTTTTAAGCTCTAAACATTCAAATATGTTCCTTCCAGGTTGTGTATTCCTCACTGGTTGTCCTATAATTTTCCGTGCTCAGTTTTACAGTTCACTAAGTATGTTGTGTTGTATTCTTTTCCTTAAGCCAAAAATCACAGATAGTTGCTCATGTACACATTTGTCGATGAAGCTGGCATGTACAAGATGTAAGGATTCAAAAGAGAAAATCAAATAAATGATAGGAAAGGGAAAGAGGCTTCAGCACTTGGGAAGCATAAGAAAAAAACTTTTTTATGTCATTAAATGTTAGCAAAAGATTAATGAGAAATTTCAAATGAATGTTTGAATAGCCCAAGTAACTTAAAGATGACCAAAGTAATTGAGAAATTCAGCTTTTAGTTTAATCTGACGAAGGAAAATATTTGCACAAAAGAATGTTACTTTTCAATATGTGAAAAAGGAAATTACCATATACACCTTCAAGCTCCAGCTTCTTCTAATTTTTAAAATCATCCTAAAAGTAGAGTTTTCTTTACACAAAACAAAATTAGTTCCTTTTTTCCCCCCATTTGTGGGAGACATGGGTGAACAGGGGAATCATTGTATTCCAGACTTGATTAGCTAGCAGGAAAATGGGCTGGCCCAGCCTCAGTTCCAACACCTCATAGACCAAATCCAACTGGAGCATGAGTCCACTTGCAGTGGAGCAAACCTATAGCTCCTCACTTGTGCTGCCGACACCTTGCCGCTGTGAGAGGAACCAGCAGGGCAGAGCTATGCCCCTGAAAAACTGCTCCCTGACATATTTTTGGTCTCCTCATCTCACTGCCCTACAGCTCCCTCTGTCATAAGTGCGGCGACCAAGGGGTATGGGGTGGCTTCTCACCAGGGCTGCTTTCAGAGCAGCTTATTCTTGAGGTTTTCTTGTCTTGGGACTTTTTGCTCTTGGCATCCAGCTCTCAGATGCCCGAGGGCTTTCCCTGTCCTCAGAGCATCGACGCCGTTGGCATGGAGGGGAGGCCCTGGGGCCAGCTTCCTGAAGTCAAACACCACAAAAAAACCCAACAGGAATCCCCACGAGAGGGACCCAGTACCTGAAAAGAGTGCTGCGGTACCCTGCTGTACCAGTCAGTCCCCCGTGTAACTCCTAAATCTTTTGTTCAATGGTAAGAAATCAAAGGTAAATAAGCAAGTAGCATAGTCCATGTACACTTGTGAGCATAGCAGCTGAAGCTGCCTCATAGGGGACCATAAATCCAATAGCCAGCTACATTTAAAAGAGCAAAAATAGTAAGGTCCATTTGAAATAGCACTGTGTGCCAATACCAATGACTCTATATATGTCAGGAATGGCTTTTGAACACCATAAATCAATCGTCTAGATTGCTAGAAGGAGGGGAGGTTTGGTCAGAAGATGTCAAGAGATAGCAGGCTGCAATAACTCATAAAGGCATCTGCCTCGCATTCACAGGTGGAACATTTCCAGAGATCAGGATATCAGGATAATGGAGTCGTTATCTAGGCTTTCTTGTTGAAGAGGAAATCTTAAAGAACTGATTTTTTTTTTTTTTTTTTTCCTCCCCAAGAAGCAGTAAAAGAGAGATGCTGCCTCTAGCGCTGCAAACAATCTGCTGTAAAGGCGCGGATTTGTGCTCAATGCTTCAGTCAATGCTTTTGAAAAGTGAGTTTAGTTGCTATGGAGAGGGAAGTCTCCTCTCCCCTCACCTCCACCTCTCCTCCCCCCCAAAAATGTGGGTAAGCAGTGAACAACATGATTTTCTTCACCCTACCCTCGCAGCATGTTTCAGCACTGTTTCGAGGCACCAAAGGTATTAATTCACATTTTTGTCATTTATCAAGAAGCAGAATACATTGGAAGCTGTGGTTGCAGATCCCGAGGTGAGGACACAGTGCAGGAGATTGCCAAGTCTAAATGCTAGCCTGAGATATTTCCAAAAGAGCTCCAGTCGAAGCCATGGAACAAAATGCAATAAATTGGTTGGCTTTTCCACCATAGAGTAAAACCTATTGAAACCGTCATGTCGTAAATCCAGGTTCTGGTGCAGTAATATGCCACATTTTTGAAAACGGGACTTGAAACGTACTCAGTACAATCCAGAAGTAAATTAAAGCGATGACCTTTCAGTGACTCAGATTCCGCCGGTGTGAAATAAGTTTTTTGGAGACAGGCACATCCCTTATAGAAAGGAACATGTTATTGAATTCTCATTGTACAGGAAATTCTATTGACCCTCGCAAGCACTCCCAGAGAGGTGTCGTAAGCTGGAGCAGGCCCTCAAGACTGTATTTACTCTGAATAGTCTTCAGAAGTGGTTCATTCAGGGTTAGGATAAAGGCATATTATTGCTTTTCTCCTGCTTTTTTGTAGGGTAAATGAAAATTTCTTTACTTCAAAGCTGTCAGTCTAATGACCCTCACCAGAATTAACACAACTTTTATGGAAAATATGATTTTGTTTAACTGCACCACGAAGAAAAGGGGGAAATAAAGGGAAAACAAGATTGTAAAACGATGCCTTCAGAGATACAAATATAGCATGTAACATTCCTAAAAAAAGAGGGGAAATAAAAAAAAAAAAAGGTGCATGCAATTTTTCCTGACAGTAGGATTAAGCCACCTGATCAAATTGTGCAAGAGACAGTTACAAATTTTTTGAGTGAGGCTTCAGTGTTGTCTTTAAACAAATGTTATTTTTAAAAAATCCTTACAGGAGATGTCTCAAAAAATGACATTTTGATTGTTTTTCCCCCTATTAGGGGAAAATTGAACTTCAGGAAAGTGGTTGGCGCTGCAGCTTTCCTGCTGTGGAGAACACATGGTATCTGAGACACATTGGGGTCAGCTGTTGAATTTACTCATTACTCAGATTTTTTACATATAGATGAATGCTACTTCAAGTCTTAAAATTCTGACGGTTTGCCACAGTCTGTTTTTTTAACCAGTTGTGCTTTATAAGGAGATATCAGTCCACTTTAAGGCTTTAAGCAGAAAGTGATAGGAATAAACAGGTTTTACGTAGCTCTACAAGTTTCATACATATAAAGTATACATGGAACAAGAAAATGAAAGCAAAGCGTTTCTTTTTCCAGCACTATTGCAAATAAAATAATTGTTTATCAATAAATACATAATGCACTTTACAACCGCATTATAAACAATGGGAGCTGAATGAATTTCAATTATGCAGACCAACGATATTTTCCCATCCATTACATAAATCAAACCTAGGCATAGGCCTGTAAGCTTTTGCTGCTTCACTGATTTTTATTGCCATACAAAATGATAACTGGAAACCATATAGAACAAGGCAAATTAAGAATCTATTGGGGGAAAATGCAATTGGAAATGAACATCCTCCTGGAAGCTCCATTCACGAGCCAAATGCCTTGTGAGATTTTATCTTCCATGCACAATGTGATGATATTCCTGTGCATATATGGTTAAATTAATTTTCCCTTATCAGCATAAAAATGTAGCTGGCCAAAATAGATTAGAACTGCATAATATGTTGGATCACATTTTATTTAGGTGGAGAAGAGGAAAATATTTAATTTCAGCCTGGAATGGTATTGAGCAGAATAAATGATTGAGTTCAAACAAAGAGATTGTGCATCCCGGGGTTTTTTTCTTTTGTTGCATGAATGAAATGATCTGTAAATTCATGACAAGATGATGATTTTCTCAGTTGCAGAGCAGTGAAAATAAAATGAAATGATTTCTCTGTGGTCAGACAGAAACTTCTGATCCCACTGGAGTCCAGTCTCGCTCTTTCAAGGATTATTCAGTTTCTTGGGGTTCAGTCAGCCACTTGTGCAGTTTGAGGCTAAGGTGGGATGAGGCTGTCTGTGTCCTTCAGGATTGTCTTGTAAATGAACTCATTTTCTAAACAACTTCAAAATGCCCATGTCTGTTAATGAAACCCAGCGTGGTCCACAGAGGATAAGCAGTTGACTCAAACCAGGCCAGTCAAGCTGTATTATTAACCTGCCATTTGTTAGTAAGACTCCATTTGCCTTTTTCAGCAGTTGTTTCGGTTCACCTGTAACTACTCTGAGCAAGTGGTGTCAGGGCCACCGGCCCAGGGGTGCCAGGCTTGTCCTTCTGCTAAACACATGCGGCAGCCCCTGGGGCCCCGAGGATGCTGTCCCCTGCACACAGCCCCACTGAAACTCATGAAATGGAAGACCATTTCATCATGTGTTAGCAAAAACAGTAGGAGAAGGGTGGCATTTTTGTGTGTTTGTTCATTTTCTAATTCTGTTGTTTTACTTCCCCTTGTCATGTGAGTGTTTCTTCAGGTTGGTGGGTTTTTACTTTTTTTTTCTTCAGCTGCAATGCTATGGAGAATTATTCAGCCTTCAGCTATTTTTTATGAAAACTTTTGAAGAAGACATCTAGTGTGTGCCTTAGCTTCATGTTTCAATGACAAAAACCCCTTCAAACAAGACAGGCAAATATCTGCAGTGGAAGGAGATTTATTTTGATGGCTACTTCTAGTTTCAGCCATGTAGATATTTATTAATCCAAAATTTAAACATTATTGAATTGAACTGGTGATCATTTAACCTTAAGCTGAGATTTAATTGCTTATTTTTTAATTTAATTGCTTATTTTTTGATGTTAGGTATTTCACTGTGCTTCTTCAATATACCAGATTTAATTTGTACCTGTTTCTACTCGATCTTTAAATAGACAGTATTTTGTGTGCTGTGCTAAACGTTTTGGCCAATGTGTCCTTCTAATGGCCAGGATTCACTTCTCTCTATACCCAGTGTGGAGGAAACCTCCCAGTGGCAGGCGGCACTGTGTAAGTCCCTCAGAGGCTGATGCCACAGCTCTCATGTGCCTGAGCTTCCCACGGACCTTAATGGAAGTCTCAGCTCTTTGGGAGCTTGGGAGCTAATCTCTGTTCACAGCACCTCATTAGGATGGAAAATAGCTTCTTCAAACTGCATTTAATAAAACAGATTTATCCTGAAAATGCCTTTGATAACTCCTATGTTATTGTTCATTATGCAGTAGTTCATGGAGTACTATGGGTGAGTGGAGCCTCCTGAAGAAATACACGCCCCGCTATATACATAATGGAAGATAGATGCATTTTCTCTAAATGTTGCAATGTCATCCCCATGCAAAACCATCGAAACAGTGGTAAGATGTCTTTGCTGTCACGAAAAGGGCTGACCTTGTTGATATTCAGGGAGATGGATGTTAAATGGTTTAATGAAGGGAAATTATTCCTTCAGAATGTGAGATTTTGTTGAAACCATAGAGAGAGCAGATACCACTTCTCTAGAAACTGTTAGACTAGACTGTGTTTATTAAACAACAGAAGAATTTGGCTTAATAAAATATATAAGCTAAGAATAACAAAACTGAGGTTTGTCCATGGTAATTTCTAGTTTCTAGAAGTTTTATGTATCATAATTGAAACTGTTCATAGCTTCTTATACTCCATACCAGAAGGCTTGTGTGCCCTGGCTCTTGTTTTTTTTACAGTTGTATCAACAGGTTTTGTGAAAGATGTTCCCTTTCCTTGCAGATCTCACATGATGATTGTGAGATCCATCCATGTGTATTGATGACCATGTTTCTAAGAAACAGTTGCACCTTCTTAATTGAGGCATATCCTATTTGGGCAACCAGATGAAATGAGGGACATTGAAATAAACACTAAATAATGATAATTCACTAGGTATCTATCACCTGATTTCACCAGTAATAGCAATGTCTTTGGGTAAATTTAGTAAACTAAATTGGTTGAAATAATTGTCAAAATAAATTATTCAGTTTGAGTTCTTTGTGATAAAAATCAGATGTTTTAAACAGTCAACACTTATGTTAGCAGAATTTTAAATACCAGTTTCAATGCATAATCCCTACATTTCAGGGAAGAGATACAAAGATGAAGACTCTTCAGGACATGAAAGATCTAGTACATGAAAGTAGACTTCATTTTAAAAATTAATTCATGTAAAAAATTGGAAAAAATCCC
>JAOBAS010000029.1:12324444-12340274 GCA_025311575.1 Elanoides forficatus
CCAGGTGGAGAGTGAAGTGGCAGCTATTGTGGTAAAACATTCCTTGGGCTGTCTACATTGGAGGAAATGAAAAACCATTAAACAGATAATAGAATAAAAGTGCAATGAGATGTTCAGAGAATCCATCAATAAAAGGATGGCAAGCAATTGCTAAAGACAGCCCTTTCTAAATGTAGCTTTATTGCCAGAGGATGGAAAATTGAGAGGGAATTTGCAAACAATTGAATTTATGGTAATGGCATATAAGTGTATTGTACCACCAAAGCAAAGCACAGAGCAAATATAAAAGACAAAATACACCAATGTCCCATGGAAACCCTTGTGTTTCGCCTATTATCTCTTGGGACTGGAAACTGTAATATTCTGATATTAAAATCAAATATGTTGCAAAATGCATTAGGAGGCAATGACTGGGTGATATTCTGCTCTGTGTCTGCTTTAGGGTGAGTTGTTGTACTAAAAGCGATTCAAGACATGAGCAATGGGGTCCTGTGTACTCAAGGTAGCTTTGGTTCTTTTCTTAGCTTCCGTGATACTTGGACAGCCTGATGCACGCACTTTGGCAGTTTATGGGTAAATTACCTCAGGATAATTTGAGTCAACTGGAATTTTAAACATGTTTGAAAATGCACTGTTACTAGGTCTATGGAACCAGCAGAGGTGACTGCTAAATGACAGGCAGGAAGAAAATAATTAACTGATGGGCTCAGAGCTGAAGCTGTCCAATAACCAGATAAACTGGAAAGGGGAAAACCAAATTCTGCCGCAGGTCAGAGATATCTCTTCTGGACAAAGCCCCAGACAAAGCCTGATAGTGCTAAAACCCTGTGGTTGAAAAACCACAGGCACCAGGAAACCTTAGCGTCGAGACAGCCTGCGCTGGATGGGCAGGCCAGCGATGTGGGAGGAGGGATGGGGAAGGCTTTCCTGTAAGACATGCTTTGATTTTTGCGTGCAAAGAAATTGCTGGCATGTTTTCAAAGAGGTTATTTATGCGTGGGTTTTTTAGTGTTTTGGGGGTTTTTTTTTTTACTCCAAGTCCCCGCCTCGCGGTGCCAGCAGCCAGCATCAGCAGCCGTGCCTCCCCTGGTGCCTCCGGGTGTCCCTGCTCCTGCCCCGTCCCCGCTGCTGCCCCCATATAACCAACCCCCCTGCAGTACCGCTGGCTGGGTCAGGGAAGTGCCCCGGCTTTAAAGGAACTCTAGGATTTTTTATCCTTCTGTTTTTTTTTTTTAAAACAGTGTCATTCAGGAGCATCTGCTCTCCCTGAGACGGACATATGCAGAGCTGAGCCTGAGTTCAGCTAAGCTGATTTTTCTGTAAGTCCTCCACAAAGGCTGAACCTGTAAACAAGCTTCCCACACTAAAAAGTCCTAGCTTGGAGGAACAGAAGAGCAAAACCATCTTTGTAAAGAACCAATAATAATAATTAAAAAATCTCATTCCTAGGAATTACTCCCCAGACCTCAACAGCAAACACGAAGGGTGGAAGATGGAGAGTTTTTAAAACGGTAGAAGGTTGCTATAAGGTAACCAACAGTGAGATACTTGCTGGCTTTCAAAGCGGTATGGGACAAGGAGAGCCCAAAGAAATTAACTGGAAAAATGAAAGTAAGTTGCGGCAGCCCGTCTCAGCCTGGCCCTGCGGAGAGCAGAGTTCAGAGAACACCAGTAAGTGTGAACAAAAACATGAGAGCGGCCAGCTGATGGCCCTGCTGGGGTGGTGGGACAAGCTACTGCCAGCCAAAATGTCCCTAAGCCAAGTCTCTGTTTTAAAGATAAAGCCTTGAAAGTTAACAGCTTCGGCTTCCCTGAAAAAATTTCTATAAATCTAATTAGCATGTATTACAGTGTTGCTGTTATTAATGACTCTACCTTTCCTGAAGTAAAATATTTCTGATTTATGGAAGTTTTTTTGTTTTACACTGTTTCACCCGAAGCATGACAATTGCTATACTCTGGAAAGCCCATAAATGACAGAGGCACAGCAATGTGAATTCTGTTGAAAGATTTAAGCCTATCATTCCAAGAAGTGTAGTTGTCTTGGCAGCAAACAAGGATTTAAGTACCTTTGAGACATTTGCCTTTAATTGTGGAGGAATGGCATCACCAGCTGCAAAAACGTTTAACCCTCAGAAATGCTTGTCTGACTCATTAGTATCTTGTTGAGGCACTGATTACAAAGAGGAGGGTTGGAGGGGTATCTGTAGCGTGGCTGCCTTGGCTGGAGGGCAAGCAGAGTCATTTAGCTGAGTCTGGCCTCAGGGACCTCCAAATTATTTATTTCTTTAAGTAGCTAAAGGTCTGCAGTGTGGTAATATAATGTTACAGGCAGCAGCTATCTGTACCTTAGCTGAGAGGGGAAAAGTTCACGGGTAGTCACAAACCTGATAAAGCTGGGGAGCAACTGTGGGGACGTTGAGGGCTGGGATAGAGGCTAGCCATGTCCCTTCATAGGGCACAATGATTACAGCCGTGTTGTTTCCCCCATCGTCGTCTTAGGCATCCAGGAGTTTGATGCATGTGGTGCTGGTGCCTCAGGAGCAGCCCTGTAAGTACAACAGAGTGCATGGGGAGCAGGGAAGAGGTGTTTTGGTTTCAGCCAGAGTAGCTCAAGATCTGTACTCTGCTTTTCTGGACCACCACAGCTCTTGTGATAAAAGGTGTATAGCTGAAAAAAAAAAAAAAAAAAAAAAATTCCATTTTACCAGTTTACTTTTTATGTTAGGAAAAAATTGGGTTGAAAAGGCACAATAGAAATTAGCACAGATAAAATCGTCACGACTGTGATGTCTCTCTAATTACGAATGCTTCAAACCTTGTTTGTCAGAAAGCTGTGCTGGACTTCCCCAGCACTGATACGCAGCCACGGCTGCTGCTTTCTCCCCAGGAGACGCCTCTCCCACCAGTCACTACCAGCACAGTGGTGGTTTGACGAGCTCTGCCAAGGCTGGCTGCTTGAAATCGCCAGCTAGTCATGACAAGTGCTCAGCAGGCTGTCCTCACCCCTTCTGCCCCCTCCTGTTCCCCAGCCTGGAATCCTAATTTACTCAGCTGTCTTTAAGCACAGGTCCAATTCAGTATTGCATTTGTCATCCCCAACTTTCTTGATTCAAGTAGAACGGCTGAAAAGTAGCAAACACAACACTGCACCTGGTGGGGTCCGGCACTGTAGAAATGCCTGTCTAAAGGCTGGAGTTGGGCTCTCCTTTTATATAAAATAAGTTCTTTACAGAAGGAACTGTGTGTTTCCTTGTCAATCACTGCCTTCTGCCAAGTGCTCAGCTTTCATTCTGGATCTGTTCACCATCAGCCCTGTCTTCAATTTATTCTGTATAAATTGAGATGCTGTAATTGGACTTCTCCAAGTCTGCACAGCCTCGTCTTAAAGTACCCGAAGTGTCTTATCCAGGCTTCGATTACTCCTCTGATGGACTACAGGCATCCTGCTTGTTTGTTTATTAGGCAGCTTCTTATCTCGGTTGTAGTCTTAAGAAACTCCATAATTTCAGTTGCACAGCTCCAGTAATTAGGCCTCCTGCTTTTCTGGTTTGGCTGGTGCTACCTTGGCCTATACAAGGAAAGCAGAAGAAAGAGGTGTAAGAAAGAAAACGTTACCTACCACTGCTAGTAGTCAACAGCATGAGGTAAGAACGCTGGTCATACATGGCAGATGCTGAATCCTGTAAAGCTGGGGTGATGAGTAGACCAAAAAGGCCAGAGACTGAAAAGATGAATAAGATAAGATAGATTACCTTTTCACAAAAACTGTTTATTGCCTTTTTCCATTGTCAAACCGTACCTATTACATATTCACTGGGAAGATGAGCTTGACGGGGTTGCAGTTATACTTCTAAATCTTCATCAAATGGCAACATGCGCTCAACAGGCTGCTAAAGTACAAATATTCTGATTTTTCACCTGCAATAATACCTGAAGTTAGAAAAAGACTGAGGATTTATAAAAGCTATTTATCCTGTGGAGAAGGGAGCCTGACTTGAATGCATTTGAAGGCGCTGCAAATTAGAAATGTTTTAATCATGTATTCCCACTGGTGAGCACACATAACAGCAACAAATATTTATCCAGATGGATGAACGCAAGAATCAGTTTTGGCCTTAAGCCGTCACCGCTCCTAGCCAGCCACATATTTCACTGGTGGGTCTTGCTGACATGCTGTCCTCCTTGCTGAGAGCACTGGGATGTCTCCAGCTGCTTGCCAGCCCTTCCCTCTCTTCACTGGGTTGCTCCCAGTCACTGTTCAGGCTGTGCCAAGTACATCGGCCACCAGAGCCATTCCATCTGCTAGCCTTTCACAGGGGAACAATTTGGGGCTCTTTTTCTGGAGGTCAGCGGTACTGCCAGGATCTCACACAACGCGATGCACTACAGGCACTACAGGAGCCTGACAAAAGGTTAAATCAGACACTTGCCTGGCACCATTTTAATTACTCAATAGGACAGTGCAGGGTACTGCCTGCCAGTTCTGCTGCTCATTTAGCTGCCCTTAAATGTTGTTCAGGCAGGAAGAAGTTTTAATAAACTATTGCTGAGCAAGGAGCATGGATATAGTGCTGTGTCATAGAACAGGACATTATCAAACTAATTTCAGTCTTTCTGAGTCACAGTTCAGCTTCTTTCCTTTGAACTCCCGAAGGAGAATTCAAGCTATGCTCAGTGTTAAGGGTTGGGGTTTTTTTCGCCTTTGGCAGGGCCTTGAATGCCTTCATTTTTCAAACAGAGAGGCTGATCCCGTAACTCAGATGAAGAAGCTGTCTCATAGGCATGACCGGGATCAGCAGGGGAAACTGGCCTTTATGTGCGGGGTCTGAGACCTAAAAAGCGTGACTTGCATACTTAGCTTCCGTCCTCTTGACAAGTAACTGTTTCTGTCATAAGATTAACTACAGCCGATCGTTTTAAGGCTAAATCCTGAACAATCTTCTGGAAGGAGGCAATGTTCAGTTGTTAAAAATGCAATGAGATATTATGGAAGGGCTTTCTGAGGATGATGATTGTATTGGCAGCAAAACTGCATCACGACTAAGTTGTCAGAGCAATTTCAGCACAAGTTTTTGGTGCCTGCTTTCCAGCTGCAATAAATACACATGAGCTAGCAAGCTTTTTCAGGCCCAGAAAACTGGACACTTAAAATTGACCAAGAGCTACCTAGTTATGCATTAAACTATACAGGCACAGAATGTTTCCTTCAACTGATTCTTCATGCAAACAGTAGGGACTGTGGGTGCCTGTGGAGCTTTCTTGCTTGAGAGTCACGGGAGACTTTGTGAAAGGAGATGCTAGAGATGCCCTGCCCTATCCAGCAGCCTTTCTCCCCGCTCCAAAGCAAGAGCACTAGCCTTGGCGTGCAAACTAGTAGCTTTAAAAAACCCCCACAACATCAGCTGCATAATTCAGAGCCCTCTCCATTACTGACGTCTCTATAATGTGTCTCACGAAGGACTGGCAGGGCGCGGGGTCTCAAACACCTGAAAACCAAGGGGGCTGGGAAAAGCCCTGGCATCGGTGGCCGGAGGGGACGGCTGTTTGCAGGTGGCAGCAACCAAACATGCTCCGTGCAGCTCGTCCCTGCTGGCCTGGCAGGCAGGGCAACAGCCCTGCTTCTTAGCCCTTCTCTGGGTTTACTGCTTTGCACATGAAATTAATAAGATTTGTCATAAAAAATATGCACATTGACCATCTGCGTTAATAATCGACTTAACGAGGATCTAACTGCCTCTAGCCCATCCCAGAGAAGTTAATTGAGGGGATTGTGTTTATAATCTGCCTAATCTTCTGTTCCGGCGCTGCCAAGCCACGGATTGATTGATTGATTTTGGTCTCTTGGAGCAAAATAACAACCTCCTGAGACAGACTTTGGCAGTTTCCCAAAGAGAATATACACGGCATGGGGAACCAGGATAAAAAAATAGTCGTCTTCATGGTGTTTGAATGTGGGTTGCTAAATCCTGCTTGCTAGAAAATGTGAACCAGTAAATGTCGAGCTCTTAGGTATGCTTCAGGTCCTATGAAAAAGCTGCTGTTGTTAGCAGGGAACTCGTGTCTTTTTGTATAGATGATAGACAGCAAAGACTTTTTCTGGGAATTGACGTGAGGGTTCTAAATAACAAAACAAAACAGGAGGTCATCCCACCTTTTGAGGGTGACGTCTTACAGAGGTAACTCTCTCCTAGGTCTGGCGACCTCCTCTCCAGAGGAACTGCCCCACTACTTGAGCTACTGCATGAGGAGAACATCAGTGGGTGGCAAAACACGATTCTGGTGAGAGGAGGAAAGGTTGCCCATAGAGAAAGACTGCTGGAAACTGCAACTGAAAAATGGAAAATTGCAGGAAAACATGCTGGAGAGCCTGTCAGGAGATGCAATTCTTCATTTTGTGCCAGAGCCAGACTAAGTGCACCTAAGCTGTTTTTTGGTTAATATTTTTTAGAGATAATAATTCTAAACATAACATAGCTAATATACTTGCTCTGTTCAATATTTTGTCCATTTTGAAACAGCAGATTACTTCCCTGAAAAAATCCTAGTTCTTTCCTGTGGGCAACTACTGTATGATGTAGGTGCTGATCCATGAAGCTGGTCATGTACTTTTTGTGTTCAGGAAAAGTGCGAAATCCTCTCTAGGATTCAAAATACATTTATTGCACCCAGTGTTTTCAGGCACAGGCAGCATCCAAATTGGTATAACAAAACATTTCTTCTGGGTGAACAGACCACATCCACAGATTGCTGCTTTCCCTTTTTGTTTCATATATGAGTTGTTAGGTGTTTCTACTGTTCAAACCGCTGAACTATATATGAATTTTCTTTGAACTTACGTTTCTTTTATTATCCACCTTGCCCTCTTGAGCTTCCTGGGAACCAGAGCCAGTGCAAAGCAGGAAGCCTGCCAGGGAAGTCCAATATCTGAGGCGATATGAAATTACAGCCCAAATCTAATAAGGATAGATTAGTTTTATTTCCCATTTAGCCACGAGCGTTGCTGGTAGAACAAGATATTAAATCAGACTTCTAAAATTGTACCTGTACTCTGAGCAGCTGGTCAGCTGTACGGATCCCCAGCCCCAGTACTTTCTCTTGCATCCTGAAAGACCACGGCCACGACTTTCTCGAAGCACTGCAAGCCAAGTGCGTCTCTGGCATATTCAGGTAAATCACTGAAATGAGCCTGAAATTATTTTGATCCAGCCTCCTGCAAACAGATCTATGGTGCTTCTAAACTTGTTTTTTCATGCAACTCTGTGGTGGGCTTTTACTTCCTCCTTGACAAGCTCTGTGCTACACAGTAGCATCTGTTAGAGAAATACACCGCGCGAGTCAGTGCAATTTTAAAAGGAGGAAGGATGACTGGTAATGGCTGCGGCTGCCTTAGTTTGCATGATGTTTGCTGCTTCAGCTGCTGTGCAGCTGAGCAGGGGGTAGGGGAGGGAATTGTCCTCTGGAGAGTCTGATTCACAATAAGCCAACTTGGTTCAGTTCTGTAATGAGAGATTTTTTTCCTTATTTGCAATTAAAATGTCAAAGTTAGGAGTATTTGATTTGTGCTCAGTCACAGTGCAGTTCTCCAGCTTACTGACCTTAAGGAGAGTCTTGCAAGATGCTTTTTTTTAAAACCAATTACAGTAACAGACTGAAATTAATTTAGTGAATCATTGATTTTCCAAGGGGCAGAAGGTGGCTTCAGCCTTTTGGGAAACAAGAATTGGGGAACACAAGTGGCTTCCCTCATCTACACAGTGGTGCTCTTTTTGGGAGACACAGCCTGGAAGGGCCCAGGTGCCACCCATTGACTTGGGCAGTGCTCCGGTTAGGCCCTTAAACCCACTGAGCCGCTGCATATTCTTTTCAAAAATGGAGTCAATCATGCAAAATAGAAGTTAACTGCTCTGGTAGAGGTCTCAAATGATTTCATTGCCATTAGCAGCATTGCTAAGCTTAATCAGGTGTGGAGAAGTTAAAGCATAACCTCATTTCAGGCGGGAGGAAGAGCGGTGTTCAGTCGAGTGGTGCCTGCGTGCCGGTGGGTCACGAGCAGGCTCCCAGGACTGGGTAGGTCACAAGTCAGTGACTGGGATGGAAATAGCATCTAGGACAAGGGGTCAAACTGGGAGGAGGGCTGGAGAACGTGACTACCAACCTACTCTTGGTTCACAACCAAAACTTCAGCCTAGGTGACACTTAGAGGCGATCTTCATGATGTGATTGTCCCTCCTCCACTTTGGACAACAAATGTGTGATCAGTGACCCCTTTAAATACCCAGTAGGTAGAATAGGATGTTTCACTGAAACAAGAAGCAGTAGCGCAGGCCCTTCCTAGTATTGCTTCAGGAGGTGACAGACTCATCTAGAAGCTGAACATCTATTTTACATGGGCAGTGACCCTTACAAACCAACCAAAAGCTAGAAATCTTTCTTAATTTTAGTGGTGGTTGAAACTTCTGAAACTCATATTGAATGCTGAAAGAGGTGTTGTCTGTTGGAAACTATCTTAACTCCCCATCCTTTTCTTCAGCTACTTAGCCAAGAGTGCTCTGGGAAGGAGATCAGTGTTCAGCACACGTTGCCGCACTAGCAAGTCCTCGCAGGCTCCTTAGGGCAGGTTCGGATTATGCCTTCAAGCACGGAGTGAACCAAAAGGATCCACATCTGAAGTAGCTAAATGTTACTCTGCTTATGGTCTGGAAAATATCATTATGCAGAAATATTCCAGAAGTTTTCTGTTCTCCATTTTACCTTCTAGCTACTCCTGTGCTGTATTTATCCCATCTAACTGCAGGCTGTTAACTCTATTGAGATACCCAGATTTAGGAAGGTACTTGCCCTACGCTGCCCTCGTATACAGGGCACTCAGCTCTGCGTTCCCTTCTGGAGGTGACCCCACTGTTTCCAGGACTTGGGTGAGGTGTCCTGCTCTGCAAGGCTCCAGGCTAAAGCACCTCGGGAGTCCAAACACGGTCTCCATTGAGATACAGTTTCTTCTCTGCAGACTTCGGCTCAACATGAAAAACAACCTCTGCTGTGCCTTTCTCATTTGTACTTCACCACCTTTTCTAGAGAGACATGGAATTAGGGTGTAGTGGACAATTTAATAGATGCTGGATGTGATGGGAGAGTTATCTCACTTGCCTCTGGTTGCTTCTGATGTGCTGATAACATGAAAGGTATTTATAGGGCTACAATGATACTGTGTGTAAACAAACTCATTAACGCCTGATGCTTTCAAAGTATTCTCTGAACAAAAAAATAAAATCCAAGTTATGGTTCTCAATGTCACTATAACTTGGCCTTTTATTGCTGTAAATTATTTGATTTTTTTTGTAATGAAAAGGCAGCTGCTGCCCTCAAATTGTCAGTGCTACTGTATCTGAAGTTAACTTTCACACCTTTATTCTTTTCTGTTTGATGCATTTCTTCAGTGGTGAATTCTAACCAGTCTGCTGTGTTGAGCTCTGGCCAGGCGGCCGTGTGTCTGCAAGAAGGTATTTGCATACAATGGTATGGAGGAATTTAAATTAATCAGGGAACAAAATCCTTTAGAGATAGTCTGCACGGTAAAATGAGCTGTACAACCCAGCTAGGTTTACAGCACTTTGGATGTGAGCCTAAGCTTTTCGTTTCTGATTGAGCGGTCTGTTGCTTGTCTTGATAACTCCCTCTTTCATGCAGACCTCAAGATAAAGCCCCACAAGCTGTGTTTATGAAAAGCCCTTTCTCAAGCAGACTCCTGTTCTCTCTTGCTAGTGTGATTCATGAAAGCTGCTCTGAGCATTGTCTCTGAAGCTCCTGCCAAAGTGACCAGGGGATGACATGGCCCTTCTGGGAGGCTTCAGTGGAAACCTCAGCTTTGTATTCTAACACGAGCAGATGTTTCCCAGCACTGGCAGTGGGTTACCCTTTCCTAACAGATGCCTTTTTTAAAGCTATGGGTGCCATTATATTTTCTCACACAATTATCAACCTACTTAGAAACATTTCTTTACAAAATGTGGAAGAGGAGATGTACAAGTGAAAAGCCTTTAGCTGATGTTGTGCAAAAAGGGGGCAAAGCCAGTTTGTGCTGTAGCTGGAAAAGAGAAAGCAACCAAAGAAAGCAGGGCTGGTCTCACATGTGCCTTGCATTTCATTTTGAAAATGGCAACTCTGTAGAGTGTTTAATAGTTTTGGAAATGTCCGTCTGGCTTTCACACAGTGGTTTTTCATTGGCGTGCAGTTGTTGGGTCAGTGTGCTTTATATTTGTTTTGTTTTGTTCATTGGTTGCACTTTTTATACTCTGCTTTTTCAGTAACTTGCACCTTGCACTATGTAATGTCCAACAGCTTACCTTGATGAACCATCACTGATTGGAAATGGCATTAAATGGGGGCAGAGGACCACAGGGACCCGTGGCTGGAACGGCAGAGAAGGTGAAGGAGCCAGTTCTCTTCTATTTATCCTCAAACGTACGCTCTCTTTCTCTGAAACATGAGCTGTAAGTTAGGCCTTCTAATAAGAAAAACTACTGCCAGCTTTTGCAGTACCTTTCTTGCATCACAGAAATCCAGAGTCAGAGAAGTGCACACAGAGGAACTCAGCACTAGATCACTCCCTGTGATCCTCCTGCTTTCCCAAAAGGCATCCTCTTGCCTTATCTGAAAGGCTTTGTAAACACAGAGTGGTCACAAAGAGATTTTTCCCACAGACAGCAAGAAGAGAGGATTTAAGGACTGTAGTCCTTGCCTATCCACTAATTTTGACTTGTAGTCTCGGGCGAGGCCACTCAAAAGCAAGTTCCCTGCTTACAAAGTGAAGAAAGCAATATTTACCAGTGGGATGAGCAAAAGGTGTAATTAAAGAGCCATCGTCCTGTTGGATTTGGCCCCCAAATGTCTGTAGGACGTAATGGCGAATGAAATATTTGTAGAAAGGGCTGCCTTGACTTCTGCTAGGGTTGGCACCGGGAGCAGCTGGAGCAGAGCTGGGGAAGGCGGTGGAGCAGTCCTGGAGACAGGGCAGGCCCGGCCGGAGCAGGGAAGCGGCCGGGGCTGAGCTGCTTTTGCTGCTCTCCCGTACTCTGAGCTGTCAGGGAGGGAGTAAGGACGAAAAGTCCATTCAGATCTTTAAACGTTTTTCAGCTGGAAAAATTGCCGTTGAGGGGGAAGCGTGTACGCCTTGCCGTGCTGCTGAAACACCCCGGCTGAAACCGGGGCTGAGCCATGTCAAACGCAGTGTGTGGACGTGCACATGTAGCCATGAGGGGGGAGGAGGAGGAGGAAGCAGAGTAAGAAACCCCCTTCTCTCTGTTCCCCCATGCAGAAGAGGCAGTGCTGCAGGTAGGAGAGAGGCTTGAGAGCTCAGGGTGGGAAGGGGAGGTGGAGGAAGCAGGGGCTCACTGAAAAAGCCCAGTGGGGATCCCACCACCATTTCAGTGCCCTGTCCCCTGCCACGCTGATCTCCCAGCCTGTGCCACCCACTCGTCCAGCCCTCAGTGAGGTGCCGCGGCCGAAGTTGCCTGCCAGCTACAGAGTCATTAGTACGGCTTTCAAAGAAGTTCAAAACCAAAACACAATGACAAAGTGGGAGTTTCTGTGCCAAGAGCCAAGCGAACCTGAAAGGTTAGTTTACTCTTTAATGAAATTCCTGCTTCAAAGTCTCCATCTCTTTTTCACTGGGGAGCAGCGCTTTCTTTAAGCAATGTTTAGAGGACACTAGTCTGCAAGGGTAATCATCCTCGCCTCTGGCAGGAAGAGCTCACGCACTAACATTTCTGAAAAGGCTCTCTTTGTGAATAATTGAATTTGTCTCTGGAGTTCAAGGTTTCTTTTTCTGTTGGACTGACTGCAGCTCTACTTCTTCCTTAGGTGCAGCTTATTGTAATTGAGGCAGAAGAATTGTATTGCAGTGGAGGGTTTTGTAAGCATGATGCATAATAGGGGTGATAGCCACAGAAAGAGTCATTTGTAGTGTTCAAAATGCCTCCTCCAGAGGTGAATGGATCTGCAGAAAATAATTAGAGGATCCCCCACTGCCACTCCCAGTCCCACCCAAGGGGAAAAAAATTAATGTCGCGTGAGGCAGCAGAGATGTCCTTGAGCAGCAGGCAGAGCCCCGTGCTGCAGTGCACTGGCGGGGCCCCATCCTGGGCGATGCTCAGAGCCCATCGGTTCCTGCCAGCGCTGCCACCGCCTGGGACGCAGGGGAGGACCAGCCAGGCCAACTGCTTGTCCAGCCCAAAAGAAAATGCAGTGGTTCACATAGCCCCTGACAACATGTGTGGCTTGCCTGGACGTAGCTTCTCTTTCTTTAAAACCTCCCAGCCTTGCAGTGGTTTCTGGGTCTCTCCAGAAAGGCACGTGTTGCATGATGGAAAAACTTGCGCATCCCGGCTCTGAGACAAACATCCCTGCAGCTGCCCCACCAAGGAAAAGCTAATTACAGATATGTCCTCCCTTCAGCTACCAATGAGGTCCACTGCCCCAGGGCATGTTTCGGTACCTCCTCTCATCCCTGCCATCCGTAACCTAGCGTGTAACATCCCACTGTGGCACCTACCAAGCTGCCTGTGAGTAACTTTTCAGGGAAAGGGGGGGGAGGAACCTCTCATAATAACGTGCACTGGGCAGGACCTCGTGTCTGGCTCCAGGGAAGAGAAGGCTCCCTGCCAGTAGGCTAAGTGGCATGTCTCAGAAGTGGTGTTTGATGTCATATGTAGAGGCAGGGCTTAGCTGTTCACCCACATCAATGTCAGCAGCGGGGTGAATGACTGTTTCAGACTTTGGGCTCAAGGTAGGAATTGGGGCAAAACACAGCTCTGAAGTGAACAAAAGTCCATCGAGCTGGAAGGTTTCTTTCTTGTCTGTCTTTCATCACTAAGCATAGCAACAACGCTGGGTGGCTGCATTCAGCCAACACAATGCAACATGGCAGCAGTATATTTCTAATATGTTATTTTAGTGGGGAAAATAATTTCTAAGGGCAAGACACAGGGATCTAGTAACTCAAACAAGCTGCTCAGGGATTTCTGTGGCTATTGAATATACCACAGAGCACTTGGGCTGTCTTGTCAAATTGTGATGTATGTTTCAGATCAATAAAAAGGCTCATTTGAGGCTTTTTTTTTCCCCATGTTACACAAAATACATTCACTCATGATACAAAGCTTACATGAACCGATCAGCAGGAGAAACTAAGGTAACTGCACTCATGAATGAAAGCCCAAATTCTAGATTGAAGTCGAATTTGCTTAGACTCTAGTATCTGCAGATAATATTTGGGTTCCTTGTGGTCTCTGCTCTGAACTGGAAACCAGAGTACCTATCTTTAATATTTTTACTCCCTTCTGTGGCTGTCAATTACTATGGCTTGAATATTCTGTTCATCTTCAACTTCAGGACTTCTTGTTCCCCTGAAACAGATCTTTCTCTGTCAGGCTTCTGAGTGACAAGCAGAGATTTCATCCCCAGAGACAACTCCCTTAGCAGTAACCCGGACATCCCGTGCATTTACCGTGACTCCTTTTAGTGTGTTTCCTCAGGAAGAGAAGCAATGAAAACAAAAAAGGAACCATGCAGCAACGTTTATGCTCCAAGACATGTTTGGAGGCCTGACCGTAACCTGGGCAGCACTGTTAGCTGTTCTAGCTGGAGACCTTAGCCTGCTTAAATGTGCTACCAAAGAAGGGTTGCATATGCACAAGTTAGGGAAGTGGTATAGATGTTGTTTGCATCTGGTGGTGCATAAAATAGGGAAATGACCAGTGAAGTCTTTCTTTTTTACCTTGAACTCTGTGCCTTGCACACTGGAGCTATGGAAACCTCCACGGTCAGCAAAAGCAGACAGTCAGGAAGGAAATGGAAAACCCTTAGGAAAATTGCAGGTAGTGGCTGGCGGTTTCCGTAGGCCTTGCCTGAGCAGCAGAGAGGGGTGCCACAGAAATTGTTTCAGAAAAGATGTGTCAGGAACTGGATGACCCAAGGATGGACCAGCCACCTGAGGGAGGGCAGTCCTGGTGGAGAGGGGTGCCTGTTTATGGGACTGGGTCATCCAGGCCACTCGCTTTCTCCATGCTGGTGGAGGGCGTTAGCAGGGGCAACCAACCTCCTGCCCAGCTGCGCTTCCAAACACCCGTCCCACATTGGGAAGAGCCAGCAGATAATGTACAGCCACGCTGTGTACATGAGGTGTCCTACCCTGCTTTTTTGCTTTTGGGGAAACAAGTGTGATAAGCAAGAACTCAGATCTGTTTCTGAAAAGCCACCAACAGCTGGTTCAATTTGGGTAAGACTTGCCTGCAATGAAACGCTTTGCTAACAGGTGTATGCCTAGTTTACGGAAACACAGTGTGCTTCAAAGACAGTTCGGAAGGATTTACAGGTGACTTGCAATGAAGACAGGTCACAGGACTGGCAGAAATCATGCGCTTCTGCCTGAGAGTGCTGCCGTTACTAAAGCTACCACCTGAACGGGGTGAGGTATGGGGGTTAACCACACCAGGGGATGTTGTCACATGTGATGCTGTAATTATTCATCCTGCAGAAAATAATTAATGGTCTCCTTCTCAGGGAGGGGAAAAAAAAAAAGGTGAATCTGGAAAACACTCAATTCACTCTGTTTTAATTTAGGGGGATTAGTTTTGTTATCTTGCTGGGTTTTTTAAAAGAGAGTGAGCGTAGAGAGTCTAGAAATAGTACATTTGAGCTATTTTGGACTAACATGTGAAGGAAATGAAGCAGGGGAAAAAAAAAGTCAGCTTTTTTGTACATCATGTACCATATATCCAACCTTAGATACCTGACAAGTTCTTGAGAGAGTGTAAACCAGTAAACTGCTTACTCTGAGTTTGTCTGAAAAGACAAAGGAAAAAGAAAAATGGTCTTCAACTTGGGCTTACAGTATAGGTAGCGTTTTCAACATAAAGGTTTCACAAAATGTACTAACGTTATCACTCTGGCAGGAAACTGAGGCTTTCACATTTAATGAAGCATTTCTTTGAAGTCACGCTAAAATGATGAGCGTGACTGTGTTGCACATCTGCCTGTCTGCACAGGGCAGATCATTTCAACTTCCTTTTCTGAGACACTGCCGAGACCAGGCCAAGAGAGCTACGTATTTACCAAAACTTCATCAAGTGAAGATGGAAAAAAGGTGGCTCTTCTCCCTCTTTTGTTTGGTCTTGGTGCCCGGCGTTGCAGGTAAGCATGTCAGTGGGATGTCTTAACTCAGATTATGACGGAGGGTGGCGAGGGGCAGGGTGGCACGTGCAGGCTGGGTTTTGTGTGTCTCACTAGGGCAAGCTGTAGCTACTGGTAACAATTTTCTGTTTCCTGACAACTTTCTGATAACCTAGTTATAATGTGCAGCTAGTAGAGAGTAAATGGCTTGAGTCAACTAGCAGATTACTTTGTTCAAAAACACCTAACCTGTTTTCACCAGAATAATCACTGAGATGAGCTCACTTGTATTTAGGTCAACATGTGCTCATCTCCAGTGGGCAAAAAGGAAAACTGCTTTCGAAGAGTAAATAAAAAATATCTCTCTCTCTCACACACACACACGCCTGTGTATGCAGAGAGGAAGGGTTGAAACACTTAAAGGCAAGGATAAATTGTACAGCTGCAACCCTTTAAATAGATTCTTCCCTTCCTCTTCCCCACCCAGCCCTATGTGCTGCATTAAAGGCTTGAGAAACAACATTGTCATTGGGAGTAAAACTTTCAGAAAAGTCGAGTAAGGAGAACTCTATCCCCATCAGAGAGAGTTTAAACCAAAAACGATCTGAGGAAAACCAAGAAAAAGCCTGATGCTCACAAATCCCTCCACCCACCCCACCCCC
>JAOBAS010000029.1:12340374-12351567 GCA_025311575.1 Elanoides forficatus
AAATCCCTCCACCCACCCCACCCCCCCAACAGGCTGACCATGCTGAATGTGGGAGTACTTATTACCAGCTAGGAAGAAGAATTTTGTGGGATTAGCCTTTTTCCAGTTAAGAAAGGAAAAAGTTCATGTATTTGATCAGCATGGCAAGATGCATCTCAAAATCTGGCATAGGCTGTTCCTATTTTCTATATCACTGAGGCAAACTGGATTTTAAAAGAAAGGAAAATATTTCATATGTGTATTCATAGAAAATAAAAGTTCTAAAATGCAAAGAAAGAACTAGAAGCCTCAAGACACGCACATGCAGGAAAGCAATACTATCTAGGGAAAAATAGGACTGTTGGTTTTTTCCCCCAAGGATGAAATCCTCACTGAAGACACTCAAAGGTGAAAGTGCACACCACCATGCCCTTTGTAGAGATCAGACATCTAAATGTCTGGGAGTTACTCTATTAAATTTCAAATGGAGCACAACTATGAGCTAATGGAGAGCATTGAATTTGGAAGAATGAAGTTGGCATAAAATGAGACTAATTATGTTGAGATGCTAACTAAAAGTTAAGAATACTTTTGCATGAAAGAATTTCAGTTAAAATAACCTAAAGTGCTAGGCCACTAACAAACAACACTAATTAAAATGTTGTTTCTACGTATGTAATTTTTCATCTTAATATGAAATAGTCAAGTAATTCTTTGTAGGCATTCTTTACATGGTCCTTTGACCTAATGTATCAGTGTGAGTATGAGAGAGAACTTGCTAGGTGTCCCTTGCCTGCTGGTCTGATCGCAAGATTGCTAATAGCTTTTTACTTAACATTTACTGATTAAAAACTTAAAGTGAAATCAGTAAGCATTTGCTATAATAAGCTCCTTGGACCGACAAAAATAGTTTTCAGTACTTTTTCTCACAGCACTTGTCACTCAAGCTTATTTTTATTTACCCTCTTATGTCATCTCCTCTCTTAGAAGTCAATTAAAAGATGAACAGAGCATGCACAGCAATAAAAAACAGAGACTGTGGGCCATGGCCGTTCAGTAGCTTTGTTCGCCACGCGCCTAGTCTCTACGTGTTCATGTCATGCTTCAGTGGTTCGGTACCAAATCTCAGCCAGCTCTGCGAGGATGTGGGACTCTGCCCTTGGTCGTCTTCCCTGTCAAACCAGAGCTGTGGGCGTGCAGGGGCCGGCAGAGCGTGGGGCACACCAGCCCCGCTGCAGGCACCATCAAGGCTGCCTGGCCCCTGGCAGGGCAACCCCTGGCTCGGGCACCCTGGAGCTCTGTACCACACGGCAGAGCACATGTCAAAGCAGAGAAATTGGTACTGGCTTTTTTCAAGTAAAGAAGGTGAGCAGTGTGCACTTTCTGCCACGAGGAGCCAGTGGTATGACTGGTGGGACTGCAGGACAAGTTTACAGTGATGTTTTGATCCACAGGGAGGATAAAATCCAATGGAGATGGGAGGCAACAAGTCCCTACCTAAGAACATCTGCACAAACTCTTTTTTTCTGGGTTCCCGCATGCCCTTTTGAAAAAAAGGCCTTTTTGTGTATGGCTCTGTGGGTGTGATTGATTACTTGTCTCACTATGACTCCCCCATCCATAAATTTTTCATCTCCTTGAGTTTGTCAGTGCCCTGCATATAGGGGTTTGGCGACTGCGAGCATCTTGTTCATAGGAGAGAGAAAGGGAGAAAAACCAATTTTACTACAGCAGCAGCAAAACCAAGCAGAACAGGCTCCCATTGAAAGCCCCTTCATTTCACCGATCCATTACTCCTTTATATGGCACACTAAGGACTGCCAACATGCTTTATGAAATTAATTGAGGAAGAAACTATACATACCAGGGCAGCTCACTCTGACACTGAAACAGATACTCATTTAGGCCATGCAGGATCTGTTTAATAACATGGAGGTAAAAGAACAGCTTTCTCTGTTGAAGCAGCAAAGACAATAGCAATGGGCAGGGGGAACAGTGCAGGTCAGAATTATCCAGCAAGGATAACTCATTTGTTGTTGCAAAAAGAGCTGGGGAATAACCAGGCCCAGCTTCTGCTTTATTTATATCACTTGAAAGATTTCCATTTTCACAGAGGCTCTCAGAGCTCCCATTTGACTCCCGTGAGCATGATGGGAGCTGCCCGCCCTCTTCCAGACAAGTGTGCGTCCGTTCTCCCAGTTCTCTTTCCGCGGTCTGTACTGGTGGAGATCTGCTGTAAAGCTCCCCGCTAGAAAGCCTGTTGTTACATTTGTAGGGTATTCATAGTTATCTATGGCTAAGGCACCAAATCATGTCAAAGATGGCTTAGGAGAAAGCTTTGTTTAAATATTACTTACACTGAAAACTGTCCCATTTGTTTTTAAGGCCAGCCTGAAGACGTCATTACCCAAACAGAAGTGGTTCGTGCTTTGCCAGGCGCTGATGTGACCCTGGTGTGCAGCTTCCCAAAACCACACACCACCTACATAATACAGACACAGTGGTCCAAGACCAATGACAACCAGCTTACCAGAATAGCTGTTTATCACCCTGTTTATGGCACCCACTACTTCACCTTTCCAGAGGCTTCTTACAACTTTTCAGTGTCCTTCAGCATGAGGAAGTGCTGTGACTGGGATGCTACAGAGGCTTTGTGTTTCCATGATCCAAATGCCACATCTGAGTGCAATCGGTGGGCTCTGCATCTGAAAAACGTTACCATCTCCCTTAGCGGGCAGTACGAGTGCAGTTTTGCCACTTACCCATATGGGACAAAGGCTGCAAAAATTCAACTTATTGTCAAGGCAGAAGGTAAGTGATTACGAATGAGATGTTGCTTTCTTGTAATGGGGAGTGGAGGTGGGGAGAATATCAGGATAGATGAACTTTTCTTGGTCGATGATGATGACTTGTTTGGGCTTTGCAATGGTGCCACTGAATGCTGCCACCTACACAGTTTCCTATTTACCAGGCACTCGTTAGCTGCTGTTATCCAGCTCGTGATTAGGAAACCTTATTTGTTTGGAGAAACACAAAGTTAGATAGGAAGGCAAAAAAGGTGGTGAGATGGGCGGTTTCCACATTTTTGTTTTGGAGAAACATGCTGTGGAGAAGATTGGATGAGCGGCTCAGGATATGGTGGGACGGAGGCTGCTGGATCGCCAAACCACGCTGTGCTGCTGCTGTGGGATGCAGCACTGGGCACAAGAAAGAGAAAACACCGTTGTCCGGTTGAGGCTGAGGGCTGGCATCTGCTGGGTGTGCTGAGTGTTAGCTCAGTGGAGGGATGTGTGTCCCCACCGTCAAAAACAAGCCAGAGCAAAGTGGGGGATTGTTTAGGACAATCACAGGAATGGAGACTTGGCTGCTTCTGTCAGCCAAAAGGAAGCTGGAAAACAGCATGACTGCTCTTGGTAAGTAACCCTCAGGGGAGAGTGGGAACTCCAGGGAGGATATTTAAATTATCCTGGCAAAGGAACAAATGGGTTTAAATGGACCTGAATGGATTTGACTACAAATTAAACAACAGTGGCAACCATTAGTGCGGCAATTTTGGGAACAGCTGTTTAATGCCAGCAGTGAGGGCAAAAGCCCAAACTGCTGTGAAGATGGAGCTTGGCAGGGACATCAGGCAAGCTTGTTGGTGTACACATGGGGGACTGGATTTGATGACACCAGAAACCTCTTCCTGACCCAGGTTTCTGTTAACGAGCCAAGAAAGATTAAAGTAATTGCAACAAACCTGGCACGGTTTCAGTTCAGAGCTACAGGGCCAACACGCTCGTCCTGCTTGTGCCCAGGGCTGTAGATGCAGCACGTGTTCGAGGGTTGGGAGCGTGGTGAGTGCAGGGGATGTTAGGGGTAGCAGAGGGCAGCAGCGCTCCCACCGCCTCTTTGGCCTGCATCGGGAGACCAGGCTGGTGGCAGAAGGGATGTTGGTCCCCGTGCTGGATCACATTGGTCCTGCAGCAGGAGGAGGTCCTGTGCAAGACTCGTACACAGCAACATTTAACCCAAGCTGCTGCCTCGCTCCCTGACGGCCCCTGCATGGCGGTGGCTCCAAGCATTTTGGTGGTGTTATCCCGGAGGCACGCCTCAGGGGCAACCCAGCAGCACCTGCCTGCCCTGATGAAATCACAGAGGCAAGATCAGAGCCAGCATCTCTGCGCATCCCACAGAGGATGGGTGTGTTTAAACAGTACATGCTGGATAACTGTCAAGGACAAAGCTGCCACTTCACCTGCATGTGCTGCAGTAGGCTCCCCTTTGGGAATTTTCCTGTGCTTCATAGGGCAGAGGGGCTGGATCAAGTGGAGAGCAGTGAGGTACAGAGTGCTGGTAACAGCGTGAAATGCTCCCATGCTTCTGTTCTTCATGCAATTTTTCTCTATCTCTTCCTTAATACAGTAATAGTGCTAATCAGGCATTGCTCCTTTTCTCTTGCTGGTGCCCTTGGTTGATATTGGCATGTTCAATGCCATTATTGATGTCTACATGTTAAACGTGGGCAGCTCTTGTTCATATCAGCATCATTGTGCCTTTTTTCTGCAACTGCATGATGTAGCAAGCTGTGCTACTGATAGTTCCTTGCTAGAGAGAACTAAAAAATTCAGTTTGCAACATACCTCTTGCAGATTTGTATTTTAAGGTAACCAGATCTTTTGCGATGAACCGCTTCCACTCAAAAGAAGGCAAAAGACCTTAATCCAGCCTACAAGTGGGATGGAGAAGGATCCTAGTCATTAATGAAGTACAACTCCCAACTACATCAAAGCAAAGTGAATCCAAATGGATTCAACTTGCAGATACTGCAAAAAGCCTGCAGAGCAGCAGGCCTACGTAGCACTGACAAACCTGGAGGACCTTAGCCAACAGGCTGTTAATGGAGATGAGAATCAAAGACAGGGGTGGAAATAGAGCAGCGGGGACACAGAACTGTGAGAACAGGCAGAGGCTGTCTGCAGGCTGAGCTCCTGGGGCGACTACTCATCTTCGTACTTCTCGTACGCTGCACAGCACTTTTGCATGGCAACTTGTCCCAGCAAAGCCTCCTATGCAGTTTTCTTCCTGGGGAAGCTATAGATTTGCTTCCTTTGCCCTTTCTTTAACCTTTTCTGCACTATCCAGCCCCTTCAGGGCTTATGCACTCTGAGTCCCATGGTGGTAGCTGGCTCCTCAGCTGCTTTGCTCTGATGGAGAGTGGAGACAAACTGCTTCTGCTGCTGGGTCTCCTGCACACCACTCTGGGTGCTGCCTTTCATCGCGTCCCTGCGGCACTGTCACTCCATGCCTGGGTGCCAGACATAAAGGAAGTTACAGTCACCAGAAAGTCCCCACTGCTAAATAACATAACAGTCTGGGACTGCTACGTAGTCTCCCTCCCCTCAAGATAAAAAATGAGTAAAATATACAACTATTCGATCTCAACGCACAAGCCAGAGCTACCAGGGGAGCAAAGTTCGAGAGTTTCCCCGTGGTGTGGGCTCGTGCCTGCCTATAGGCAAGAGGGAAGGCAGGTCTGTGCAGCACAGAGGCGGCTGGTGGGCAGGATGCCACCCGCCACCGGCCCGAGGGTGAGGGATATCAGCGCTCGCCAAGGTGCTCGTAGCATCTCCTGGCCATCATCGCCACTCTTCCTGTTTCAATGCACACAGGCAGGCAGACCCGACGTTCGGACCATGGCTGTGCTCCATTTGGTGCATTGCTTTGCCC
Source organism: Elanoides forficatus (assembly GCA_025311575.1). Lineage (NCBI taxonomy): Eukaryota > Metazoa > Chordata > Aves > Accipitriformes > Accipitridae > Elanoides > Elanoides forficatus. The sequence continues at coordinate 12,346,066 of JAOBAS010000029.1, forward strand.
TTCCACAGGTGGACTAGAGCCCTGGAGTGGGAACGGGTAGGGTAGGAGATGCTAAAATGCTTTTTTAAATTGATAACAAAGGAAAGAGTGACAGGCTCTCTGCTTCTGGTAGCGGGCAGGTTGGACGATAACAAAAGGGGCATTTACAGTGAAAAACGGGGTTAATCTTAACCTGCTTGACATGCTGAACACCTTGCTTAGTGAAAAGAAGGTCTGCGGTTATCTTCAGAGGAAAGGAAATACAGGTGTGCAAAATTGATATGAAGGTTTATTGCCGCAGAAGAAAATTGTAAGGGAAAAATTGAAGCTTCAAATTATTTTCAGCTCCAAAAGGAGACATCTTGATCCTGCAGTTAAGCAAAGGTTTGTATGAATTGCCCAAAAATTCAAGTAAAGCTGTAAATTAGAGTCATGAAACTGCATCTAGAATCAGAGGCAGGGCTTTCATGTAACAAAAGTGTCTATGGGTAATGGTTGAAAATTACAGTTCCCTTCTAATAAAAAAGTGCCTGTTCCTTGAACAGAAGACTAGCCAGCATTGGTTTTTAAAGCAGAATGAACATCATGTTTCTGATTTTCCTTCTTGGGCTTTTTTTTGTCGGCGTTGTTGCAATGATAAAAGAGGAGCGGCACTACGTGAAGGAAGTGCGGTTAAACCAGACTTTAGAAATTCCATGCATTGAGGACACGACCTCAGAAAATTTGTCCAATTATCCTTTGAAATGGCTAGTGGTAAGTGTTCTTCGTCGCAGGTACAAGCTTCAGAAGGAACTACAGGGTATTTTTGCAGATTGAAATAGAAATGTTAGATTTTACTGTGTCCTGCAGAATCTGCTAAACAAAGAATATCAGTCGTGTTGGACTGTGATAATGAAGGGAAAAAGTACAAACATGGTTTTGCAACATAGACACCGCAAACAACAGCTGTGAAAGAAACAAAGAGGGGAAATTTCATCTTAATTGCTTTTAATTTTTCAGGAGTACATGTTGAGCAGGTCTGTGGAAAGTGGCAAAAAACTTAGCAAATGTAACAGAACTAAAATATTCCTTGTGTTGGACTTCTTAGGGATTTTTGCTATAGTGAAGCTTTAGTATCGCTGAAAAATACATGGTTACAGCATAAGGTAGTGAGATATCAGGCCGCTTTGAAATAGAAAAATAAAAGGGGGCTGACTCTAATGGTTTTGGTTTTGTTAACCTCTGTGTCGCAGATGCATGCCAAAGACATGCAAACCCAGTTATCTAGCTAACCACGTTAAAAACTATTTTTAAGCAATTTGCTGTGAGATATAAAGCTCGTTACATTTTTGTACTGCATCTCGCTTTCTGGATACATATTTGTATGCATGTTTTAATGTAACCTTTTAGCATTAATTTCAGTATGTAGAGATAAGTATCAGCCAGCAGTGTCCTTGAGTTTTGCCTTTTAATTTCTATCTATTGTCACCGAGGAGCTGTAACTGTTGAGGGTTTTCTTAAAGGTAATTATCTCACCCAGCTCATTATCTATTTAGATCTTCCCTTCGCAGTGCATTCTTAATATGAAAATTCTTAAAATTTTTGTATGGGACGTCCTTGTCCTTACTACTTTTTTAGTGTTGCTAGCTCACTCAACAAAGTAGCAGAGGAAGGGGAAAAAAAACCCCAAAGGTTACCACAATGACACACACAGATCACCATGAGTCATTCAGAATACAGCTTGCAAATATGTACCGAGGCACGGATGCCCAGGATGTGCCGGCTGCACCTATATCTAAAGGTGGCTGGCACACAGGCATTAAAGGGGAATGACTTTTAGCTATTATTATCAGGTTCTCACTATTTAAAATCTAAAAGAGCAAGGATTTTCTTGGAATTTCAGTCGTATTTAATAGGTATGGGATGTTCAGCATAACTTAAAGATTGCTGCAGTAAGAAAGCAGCTCTGTTGCCCTCTCTGCAGGCTACAGAGATCAGGACTCACAAGACAGCTATTTACTCCATATTTATTGGTACGATGATGACTGCTATTGGTTTTGAAGTTGTGGGAGAGAACGTATTTGGAAAAAAATAGATGTTGCAAATGTCCACTTACTACTACACAATGCTAAGGGTGTGAGGGAAGATTTTCACAGCAGGAATACAGCTGGTCTACAAAAATATTTGGAGGGTGGGAGGGTGTCTGGTCTTCACACATTGTATGTATTGCTCTTTTCACAGGGGGAAAATGGCAGGCAAGAGGAACTTGTGACTAAGGAGCCCTCCTGTCCTGCAGTGTACAGGAACAGCAGCATGCTGTACGGGCAAAGAGTCCGCCTGGGTTTGAACTACACTCTAAAGATTTTCCCCACGAAAATCACAGATGATGGCAGGGTGTTTTCCTGCCACGTGGCGTACCACCCGGAGAGAGTCTGGAAGAGCAGCACTGCCGCGAGAGTATTCGGTAAGGGACTCATGCCAACTGCCCGCTTACTTGCACGTGGAAAGGTAACACTCCTGTCTGGTTCTGAAGGTAATAGCTTTTGAAATACACTGGGGTTTTTTATATATACATATTTACATTGTATTTTTTTCAGCTGCAATGACTTAAAATGTTAGTAAGTAACCCCATATTTCTTCAGAAGAATTTGAGGCCATTCCTTCAATTTCTGGCATCAAAACTAGTAGATCCATTGCGCATATATCAACACCACTGGCATGCACGTTGCCACTATCTCACCCCAATGCATAAGCTTATGTGGGCACTTCACGGGTTACAGGTACGCATCTTGGTCGTCAAGATCTCTGTGCCCCAGTTATAAAATGACCGTGCTGCCTGCAGTTAGGAAATCATGGCCAAAATTTAGCAAGCAGCTGAAGTGATTTGGAACTACCGTTGTTGCAATGTCGCATCCTCGAAGGCATGTGGTGTTCAACTGCTGCCAAAGGCTCTGGTTCTGAAAATGAGGTCCTGCCTGGGGGTCTCAAACTGGTCAGGAGTGGCAGGGCCCGTGTACCACAAATGTGTGGGCTGGCATTTCATGCTGGAAGCCTTCCTCATCTTTAGTTACTTGCTCTGTTCCCTTTCTAGTGGCTTGGGAACTACAGTTGCTAAGGTACAACTGAAGCAGAAAAATGCTGCCCACTGAAAACTGGGCTGGATCTTCTGCTTATAGAGCAGTGGATCTGGAAAACATATTTCCAATGCTCCTAAAATGAATGGATGTTAAACAGTGGGTCTGTTAACTGTCCTTTGACTGTAGCTGCTTGCCCAAGGAAACCCATGGCTCGAGGAGAGCATGGCCATGCAAGGCTAATGCTCTGAATGCAAAGAAAGATTCAACAGGGAGCAGCAAGATTTTTTTTTTTTTTTTTTTAAAAAAAAGCAAAACCTGTGTCTGGGACCTGTTGGTCACTGACACAAGAGAAATAAAAATAGAAGTTAATGATCTTAAATTTTCTCTTGTGTTTGCATGATTCAGACATGGGTCTTGCTCTTAAAAATCAACATTTGTCAAATAGCTACAGTGTTGCCTCAATAATCATTCAAGTATAACACCATACTTGAGCTCTCCCTCCACTCCATCCCTGCTGATGCTCTCGCCCTGGTTTGTGTATCTGTTAGACTAAGTGTTTTCTTTATTTGGCTTATTCTCTGAATTACTGTGTCACATGTAGTTGTCTGTACATGCACCCACCTCAGCATATTTGTACAACGTGGGAGAGAGGCAAACAAGAGAAAGCAACCATGGCCTTTGGTGGTGAACAGCCTGTGATGGTCCCAGTAAGTGCTGGCTGGCTTTGGACTGGGGTGCTATGCCCCATCAGCCTCTCTCACAGGTGTCCTGAGGGCAGGGAGAGGTGGAGGGGCTCCCTGAGAGCTGGTCTGTGGTGGTGCTGAGGAAGGTCTCTCAGACCTCAGGCCAATAGAGTCCAGACCTTGGAGGAAGTGCATTTTTTGTGCCCTTAGCCTCTTGACGTCTGATATTTTGCTGGTAAAACAACTATTTCACATGCTATCTCACTCCTTTCTGTTATCATTTGCTAAAGGCACACTGCTTATGATTACCTTGTACCAGCTTTTCTCCATTTACCTCTCTTGTGCTGCAACGCAAGGGGAGACCGAGAGCAGATGGTCCAGAGCCACCCCTGCGCCAGCCCACGTGCCCGTGGGTTGGCAGGGCAGGAGCTGGCAAAGAACAGGCAGAAACAGTGGCCAGAATAATCCAGCAAGCTCCAGCTGACATTTGGAGACAGACAAACAGCCACTTCAGATGACAGCACCTCTCTTGTTCCTTGTGCCAAAGCTGACCAGGGAATGAAGAAATGAACGTTTATGTCCTAGCAGGCAGACCCACCCTCAAATGGCCAGGCCAGGATCTAGAGCATGGTAGTAAGTGTGTACACTGTCAACAGCACATTATATTGGTTATATCTGTCATCCTGGCCGTTAAAAAGGATGTAGCTGGAAAACCAAGGCCAACTGAAACTTGGGGAGGTTTTCCCATCTTAGCAAGCCAGTGTCCCCCCATCACCCAAACACTCATGCAGTTGAACCCCACGGGCTGGGTGGCATGAAGGAAGAGCAGGGAGGGCAGGCAGCTAGCACGCCACGGTGCTGCAGTGGGCAGGAGGAAGAGGAGGAGAGGAAGGTACTGTTGCCTGGGGAAAGCTCCCTATGCAGGATCCCTCTGACAAAGACTTCAGGGCTAAACACAGCAGAGACAGCCCAAGTCTGAGGGGTGGCAGTAGCGCTTACCCACAGATGCTTTGAGGTGGCCTAAGTATGACTGAGAGCTGGGCAGGAGAGGATGGGGAAGGCATGAACGAGTCCTTCAATGAAGTTGAGAGTCTTGACAGGTTGAGTAAAAACGGACATTCAATCAAGAAAGCTTTTTTTAAGAGGGTACTTTTGGACTGGAATGCTTTAAAATATTTCTTTTCTAGAACAGAGCTCTTTTAGATACAAGTTTCTGAGAAAATGTATGGCCTTTTCACATCTAACTTTGCCAAAAATTGATTTCTCCTTTTTGTAAGAGTAAAAGCTCAGCAGCAGAAACTACTATACTAAATATTGAATTTCTGCTAGACCCAAAACATTGGTAAATATCCTAGCAAGACAAATGAATGTCAAACTGTTAACAGGGGCTGAGATGTTAAATGGAAAAGATCTATTAGATCATTGAGAGCTATGCCTGAAAGGTGCCTGCCAGAACAGTTACCCAGCAAATATGTTTTCTGAGAAAGCAGAGGACAGCATCCAATACAGATGTGAAAAAGTATACCCATTCTCATCAAAAAAACAAAAGGAAGAGCAGGCACTAGACCAGCTGTTAGTCTCCCAGCCAACTTTTAGCTGAGATTAGAAGACCCAGTTTACCAGACTTTTTCTTACATCTGAAAAAGTATAGTTGTCTTCTGCTAGCCCCACTACCGTCTCTACAGTTTTGGCAAGGCAGAAACAAGGATGAAGTCTTGGGACATTCATCTTCTGACAGGAAGAATCCACAAAAAAAAAAAGCCAACAAACCCCCGTAGAAGAAA
>JAOBAS010000029.1:12351667-12361705 GCA_025311575.1 Elanoides forficatus
AGTAAGAAACCACAAAAAAAAAAAGCCAACAAACCCCAGTAGAAGAAAAAAAAAAAAAAAAGGAAATTCAACCCAAAAAAGTACATAAAGTCCATAAGGGCATGATAATTAAATATAGGTCACTTCCAAGCATAATCCATCAGGAACACTAGGCAGAAAAATGGAAATTAAAAAAAGAAGGCAGGAGAGCCTTTGGTGGATTTGCTATATAAAACAACAGGGAAACTTGAGCAGTTCACCTCAGAGGGAAATGTAATGAACTGAGATGACCCTATATCAATTAACAAGCTCAGAAAAGAAAAGTATCTTAATGGTAGAGATTAAAGTTTTGGTTGGAAAGAGAAAAAATTACAGATCTCATAAGTAATCCAGGGGCTGCACTTGTTTCCAGTCCAGTTTTAAGGCTCAGACAGGGCCAGAACCACAATTTATCCAAGGTTTTTGAGATTTGCTATATATTAGCACAGTTTCAACAGTCCTTACTTAACAAGTCAGTTAATATTACTGCAAACCAGTGATCCCAATGGCTAATATAGAAATGCCAATTTAGAGAGGCTTACGGTACTTGGCATATTTTACCTATACAGTCAGCCGCACCTAGAACCAAAATGCTGTGAAAACAAAAAAACCCACTTGTTTCCGTTTCTTGTGAATGTGGTCATCAGAGATCTGCTGCTCTGATGTGAAGGTGAGCTCTGGGCTTCCTGGCAAGGCAGGAAGCATCTGTGGTGGGACACTGTCATGCATCTGCCCAGGTGACAGCATCTGGATGGCTGGTACCCCAAATCAATCAAATTTGGGGGGGATGGATAAAGCCTTTGCAGAATAATTGTCAAATGCCCTGAGGAACCAACGACTGGGGAGTGTTTTATTTCAGCAGACCCGGGAAGGGTGGCTCTACTGCCAGAGCCGTGACTGCGTGATGGTTTCAGCTCGTTTCTCCAGCAAAGCCGCCCAAGAGGGGTTTAGATAAGCAGTGAAATACATCATGGATTTTGTGGTAGTAGCTGCTGATATATGGTTCTAAACCACTTCCTTGACCTCAAATCGGAGCTGTGCAAGCTTTTATCTAGCTAGGTGTGGGGGTGGATGTAGGATTTAATTTCCACTCTTTTTACAAAACAAGGCTGTTAAGCCTTATTAGAAGCTGTTACTGTGACCTTCAGTACCATTTCACTAACACATTTCTGTTTGCTTTCCAGCCTACCCTGAGATCTCTATTAGCCTGCAGGAGGGCTCAGCTGGCACCACGCAGAAGGTGAGCAGTTTTGGAGCGAAGAGTAATGCCCGTGACCGCCACCGTGCCACCCCTGCAGGGCCAGGCAAGCTAAGCTGAATCAGACATAGGCAGGACCTCCAAAGCGGCTGAGCTCACAGGGCCATGAGCAAGTCAATGAGTTGATGTTGGCCATTCGTGCCCTTTCTCCTGACCGATTCCTATCCCCACGGCAGTGAGCTGCTTTAGTGGGCACAAACTGGAGCTAGCTAAGGGCGTCTCCATGGTGCAGGCAAAATCTGGTTTTGTGTTAGCCCTAGGGAAGTCTCCAGGACAGGACTGAGAGTCTGTGAGGAGCTGATGATGTTGCAGGGGGCTGCGATGCTCCCTTTCCCTCCCCATCTGCCAGTTACCACCCAGCAGCCTCAGGGCTGCCCTCTCCACACTGCTTAAAATCCCTCTCTGAAGAAGGTCACCCGCTACCCAGGATGCTGCTCCGAGGGGCTGGGGAGGAGCAGGTGCTGCAGGAGCAATGCTCAGGCACCGACGTGGCTTAACGTGTCGACGGAAAGGTGATGATGGTGTCAGTCGCAATGTGTCGTGTTGCAGGCAGAACTCGGCTGGAGCAATTAGACGCCAATGGAGCGATTGAGTCTAAGTCTGAGGGCCCCTATTTAGAGCTGAGGAGTTACACATGTGTTTCGGGGGGCTTCTGTTTTATTGCTTGCTTTGTAATGGCAAAACTTAAAGGTCTGCTGTACCACACTGGCCATACTTAGCATAAAACATATTTGTGGCCCATATGTCTGACTAGCAAGCCTCTCTGGCTACTAGCTATGGTGCTCTGCTTCCTGTTGCATCCGTCCAGGTTGAAGCTTTTGATCTGCGAGCATCCCAAATTAAGACAGTTTTCCTTGGAAACAGCATTTGTGGGCAGGCAGAACCTTGTATTAACCATATCCACCCGCTTCACACAAGCCATGAGTCAGTTGGTTCTGCAAAACTGGTATAATTTTCCTGGTGACCTATTTCCAGGTGTGGTGTTGGACATTGCAGGCTTTTGTCTGCCCTGTCCTGTTGAGCAGAGCAATGGGACCAGGCAACAGAAACTCTTCCAAGAGCTCTGTCCATTCTTCACCTCCAAACCAACACCAACTCCTTTCCTTCTCTTTTCCACCCTTTCTTGCAGGGCTTAAATCTACTTTGGATGTCAGATTTGTATTTTTTTCATACGAAGCATTTATAAAAATATTATGAACTAAAAGTGCCTGAAAAATAAGGGAATGTTAAAAGAGGGGAAAGCAATTACACTACGAGTTCAGAGGTTATTTGCCATGGCAAGGAAAGAGTTTCAACTGAGTAGTTTTAGTCTTCATACTGAATGATTGACTTCTGCCGGCTGCAATGCATCCAGCTTGCTTTGAACTAAATGTGTGAACCACTTTCTTCGAAAGTGGGAGCAAGAGGGCTTTGTGCTGCATGAGTAGCACATGCTTTTTTCTTTTTTTTTTTTTTTTCTTTGTTTAAACAGACTGGGCAATTTCTCTTAGTGCCATAAGCTGCTAAGTAAATGTAATTGGGAATATCCAGGCAGCATGGGGATGAAACCTCCCACCCTGCTAGTGCCCAGCCCTTCATCCAGCCTTGATTTTGAGGTCCTTCCCATCTATTGCTTGACAAGAAATTAAATTGAGCACAAACGCAGGTTTGCGGAGCAACTGGCATAAAGCCAGGACTACTGCATCTAAAGCATGGAATCCCTTGTGACTTCTGGAAACCTCTTACCTATCGTGCCCACTACAAAGATATCTAATTTTGTATAATCAACACATCATTGTGTTAGGCAGTCTTCTTCATGGGATTTTTCTCTTTATCTGCCTAACGAAGGAAGGATTTATATGGCACTCAGGAAGTGTCTCATTCTGCTCCCACACGCCATGCCCATTACTGATTCCAGTGTTTCTCCATGTGGGTGTTTTTCACTGAGGCACTGGGCTGCAGGTGGGAGGGTGGGGGTTCACCCTGTATCTCTCCAGCCACAGCACAGGACTGGAGGATGTTGGAGCCCCGTCACCCCCAACCTGGCCCAGGGTGATGGGGGTGTCCCTGGGCTCTCATTCAACAGTGTCTGCAACCAGAAAAATGGGGGGGAAAGAAACACAATAAAGAGGAAGCGAGTGTTTCCTTCCCAGGCAGGATGGTGAGTAAATAAGCTCTGTTCATAAGGGATTTTGGAAGCTGGCAGCCCGGTGAGAAATGACAGAGGCTAACGACTGGCTTTTACTGCTCCATAGCCTAACGTGAGCTGCGTCGTGAGGAAGGTGTTTCCCAAGCCAAGCCTCGTGTGGTACGTGGACAGAGGGAGCCTGACGGAGCAGCCCGGAGGTAACGCAACCCGTCCGTACGACGATGGTGCAGCTGTAGAAGTGGTTCCCAAGAAAAGCGGTGGTTGCTCATCCACTCCTGCCTGTAGGCATCCGTCTGGGTGAAGGGGAGCTTCAGGCCTCCCCAAAGGGAACTGCTGGCGAACAGCATGGCCATAGCCCCCTCCGGTTGCCAGTGGTGGGAATGATGGCTTGGCGTAACCGCGCTGTTCTTGCCAAATCTTTGATAGTGTTTCAGCAAAGAAACCTGCAGCCATATGAGCTTGCTTTTCCATACCAATATTTTGCACAGTTCTGATTTATAGTTTGGAGGGTAATGAGAGGGTCTTGCAGCTTTTCTTTTTGGTTTTGTTTTTTTTTGTTTTGGTTTGGTTTTGGTTTTGGTTTTTTTTTCTCCTCAAGAAATTGCTGTTGAACAAGAAGACTTGCAAGACAGTGAAGGTTTCTATCAGCTGAGATCAACACTGATGTTGCAAAGGACCCAGCAGATACATAAGATATTCTCGTGTGCATGTCTGTTTTCCTTCCTCGGGAATGAAACATGGAATATTTCATCAGAAGAAATATTTGTTTCCTTTGGTAGGTTTTTCATAGATAGGATGCATCTGAAATGTTAAAACATTAAGAATACCAGACACACGTATTCTCTGTTATTTAAAATACTGAAGAAACACCAAGAGTATGGAAGCTTTATTGTACAAGTTCATCACACAGCTTGAACTTTCTGACAGGTTTTTTTAGCTCAAGTCTTTGCTCAAGCCTCTAAATGAGCTACAAAACTCCTGCACAAACATAAGATTCTTGCTGTATGTTTAGGCAGTAATTTGCTGCACTTCCCATACCCAAAAATACACTAGCTTAGCCACATGGCACCAGTGAGCTATTATAATCATGTGTTTCTCACTGAGCGCTCCTGGCAGAAAGCCTGCATATGTGCAATGCAGCTCTCCGGAAAATCAAACCCTTAGAGTCAGGGCTATGCTGAACATCTTCAGTGAAACCTGCAAAAGGCCCCTAAAACAGTTCAACCATTTTGGACAATGGAGAAACTTCCCTATAACCTGTACTGTAAGAATTAGCTATGCGATTAGGGAAGCATGGAGAAATACTGTCCTAAGTAGTTGGTGAAAGCAGGAGACATGGCTGTGCAGAGACTTATGGCATTTCTGAGGATGCAGGGTGGCTGGCGAGAAGGGCAGACTGATCTCCTTTAGCACCTTCTTGTGCATGCCTCCTTCTCAGGTGCAAATCCATAGTTACACCTTTTTTTTTTTTTTTTTTTTCTACTATGCATGCTCCTTGCTGCACAGATAATGCTACTGAACTGCTAGCCCCTTAGCAGCCTCCGCAGGTACCTCGCGTACTGCAATGACTACTTGCAGCTCAGCTGTGTTCACTTGTAGTTGTGGATATGCTTATTGGTGTGTTTTTCCACAAAGAAAGACCGCATCAAAAGCCAGAGCTTACTCTTCTGGAAGTATAGCTTTGGAGGGAAGGGAGATAAAAGATCATTTTTCTCCAAAATGACTCATTTCACCCAATTTGCAGTTTTGTATAAATATATTCAAATTGGAGAGCTGTCAATTAAAGCAGTCTACGTTCTTGCCTGCAGGCTATGCTAATGCTAAGATAGATCCACTCTGTATAAGAATGTTAATATATTTAGATGTGACAGAAAGGAAAGAATTAAATTAATTCTCAGCTATGTTCTGTGAAGGTGCCATACTAATGCACAGTATGACACAAACTCCAGACTAAATTTTCAGCCTATATAACAAAAGACTAACTACCTTTAAGAACTGCTTTCATCTTTCTTTTTTTTTTCTTCACAGACAATAAGTCTAATGAAGCCTCATCCGAAGCTCTTACCACCATGGCTTCAGAAGGTAGGATAAATTAGAGAACAAAATAACTTGGGTTATGTTAGAGGTGCATCTATAAATTCCTAAAGCTGTTGGAGAAATGTTTTTGCAAACTTGGTTCTGGATGAGTAGTAAGGTACCCCTTTCTGCAGCTATGACTTCAGAGAAAATACAATAAACAGATATTTTGGTGGTGTAATCTATCATAATTAAGCCCAAGCATAATTAAACTCCAGCCTCGAGGGGCACAATGTTATTTCTCAATTTCAGCTGGCATTTGAATATAGCTTTTTCAGCACTGAACTGATAATTAAAAATAACAGCCCTACTAATGGTTCTACCTTCTGCTTAAGTCCACAGCCAAGATCCTCAACACTTTTGCCTAATTAAAGAACTGATGGGATGTTTCTTAATTTGTGTAAATTTGGTAAATCCGCGCTCTGCCCCTGCAATTTTGTTTTTATTATCAGCTTATGGCAGACAGATAAATCGCTCCCTCCACACCTCAGCTGAAGCCCTTTGGAGATGCCTCTCCGGCAGCAGCTCGCTCTGCTCCACACGGGAGGCAGCTGCATTTCAGCGGTGGGTTACGTAGCGTGTCAGAGGCACGCTGCGGGCGAACGGCGTGGGAAGAAGTGGAGTTCCTCTGGAAGCTCGCTTCTGCGAGTGCGGGTTGTGGCAGGCCCTGGGGGTTCAGCCCGTACCCTGCTGGGCACCAGAAAGCCATCTCAGGCACCGGGGTCCCTGAGAGAGAGACTTCGTCCTCCGCTGGCCTCTGCAAGGCGACCTCTCAAAGCAGTCCTTGCAGCTTGCAGCCCGTCGCCACCCTGCTTCGCCTCGCGCGCTCTGCAGAAACCTACTGGCAGCTGGGCACACCTCGACGTGCCCCGCTACCCTGGTCTTTAGACTTGCTGTGCCTTTGGGAAGGAGGCCTTTTAGGTCAGCCAGATACTACGAAATCCCTGTCAGCACAGGCGAGGCTAAGGCGAAATGCAAACGGAAGAGCAACGCTCAAAACAGTCAAAGGAGGGACAAATGCTTGCCAGGGAAAGCAGCTGGAGGGTGGATGGTTACCTCCTCACACTAAGCTCCTATCTGCAGAAGGTCGCTCCCTGCCCAACGCCCTCCCAACGTGCCTGACCAGAGGAACCGTCTGGCTGCCTTCCCAGATATGGTTTTTTAATGGGGTGTGTGAGCTTTCATAGATCATCTCCTGCAGGGAGCCCTTTGGGGAGATTTAATCCTTCCTCCCAACCTACTCAGGGGTACTTTGCCTCACATCCTGGGGAAAAAAAAAAAAAAAAAAGTGAGACAGCTCTCACTCAAAATGTAAATGCTGCCTGGGCAGGATGGTGTCTCCGCTGTGCTTGGCTGGCTGGTTAACGGTCCTTTAATTACAAGGAATAACTCCCTCTCCTCCTCTTGGAGGACTCAGTGAGCATTTTTCAGTGCAAAGTGTTCCTGAAATTTCCTATCAGAGTTGCAGTTTCTGAAGTGCTTCATGGACGGAGCTATGCAGGTGCCACCACCGGGTCATATTTCAACATGCATGCTAATAATGTGCATCTGTTAGTATGGGATAAAATTATGTAACTCACTTCTGTTTTTTGAATAGAGGTGCCAGGAGCTCTGAAACCTTTTTCCCCAAAACATTTGTTTCCCTAGGGATTTCACAGCACATTTACCTCAGCTGCTTCATGTTTCTCAATGGACTACTTGGCTGAGTTGTGCATTGAAAGATTATTTGGAAATTAAGTGTGATGCACTCTCTCACTCTTGAACCTTTGAGTCACCCACTTTTCTAAAGCAGAATAAACACCTTTCTCACCCTGCAGTAAAAGTGTTTGCTTTGATTTGTTATAGACCTTGGAAATTCAGCATTTCCATCAGCTGTCATGACTACCTCAGGTAAGGAGGAAAAAAAAAAGACTTCTTTATTACTTAGTCAATATATATAGGATCTCTGTTTGACCGTTGCTTAAATGTCACGTACACAGAGCCAGAGGAGTGCCAGGGAAAGGTCAGTGTGCTCCGCTACTGATGGTACCTGTGTGCTGCTGGGTGGGAATTTGCGAGCTACGAAGTTACCCAAGAAGAGAGCTGACGTAAATCCCGCTAAAACTCTCATGTTAGGGCAGCATCTAAAATGGCATGCTGAATATCACATATTATACTTCTGCTTTTTTATAAAATGGAATAAAATCCCCTACACAACTATGGATAAATTTGTCCTATTATGATAGAGAGGTGCATATGATAGAAGGGTTAAAACCACCACTTTTCCAATAGCAGCGCATCCTTCCTGTTCATTAATGACATAAGATATATAACACCGCTTTACCAGAGCATGCATATGCATAACTGTATAAAACTATCTTCAGCAACTGAGAGGAAAACCCGCAAGAGCAGGTGATCTCCTGGGCTTATACGGCCGCCGCATGTCGTCAGGACCATTTCTGGCAAGGCCCTGGCTAGGCGGGGGAGCACCACCATCAAGTGCATCATCCACCCCACTGCAGTTAAACTGAACCCTGGGTATAAAAACATAAATAAATAACGCACACAGCTAACCCGCATGAAAGGGTCAGCATTAATAACGGCAGCTGTCTCTGAGTGCCCCTTGAATTTGTGGGATGTGTTTTGAGCATTTAACCTTAACTCCAACAGCGGGATTGCTGCTGCAGCGTCTGTATTTACATAACAGCTGCTGCAAGCTTTTTGATCCAGGTTGTTTTATGATTTATTCATATTATTTTTAAAAGACCCTATCGACTAAATGTGATACCATGTAATCTGTTTGCCTTTAGAGCACCAGGCGACATCTTTGGCCTCTTTGGATATCACGAGTCAAGCAAGCTTGGCTCCTGCTTCCACGACACAAGGTAAACAATTCAGTCAAAACGTTTTCTCTGTTGCTTCAAGAATGTAGAAGAAAGATACACAAACACAATAACCATCTTGCATTTTTTGTAGCAAACAATTTAATGTCCACTGAAGCCCTTTACCTAGCGCATTACACACTAAGAAGTCCACAGATCAAAAATAAATATATAAGAAAATGCTGTCTTGACTTTATCTTATTTAAAGCTCTGTTTAGGATGCATGCATTAATTTCAGCAAGTGAACAGACATCGAATATATATTTTTACAATATTTATTTTTTGTATCTCTTTAATTAAATATCATACAAAAATAGAATGATATTAGAGCTAGAAAAAGTACAACCCAAACTTTAGAGCACAGGAGTACAAATACAAAGCCCCGATAAACAAAATATTTACAGCAGATGACTCAACTCAATGATTTCTTCTCTGGGCTGGTGACATGGAGGTCAGTGGGGGACAGGGTACCTCACTCGGAAGGGTTTAACCTCGCTTCCCTGGGGAGAGGTACGTGCACCAGAGGCTGGCATGCACTCAACAGCATGGCAGCAGCTGAATTGAGAGCAAGTGAAGCTGTGAACCTTCTGATCCCAAAATAAAGGGTTGATGCCCGCCAGTCCCAGCAGAGTGCATTTTCTTACAGCATAGCCTGTCCGCGACCACTTTTTTCTTTAAAGTCTCTTTCCGTTTTGAAGCCCAGCTGTTGATCCCTGTAGGACTGGCTGGTTTTAGGCAGCAGTTAGCAGTGCCACGGGGCTGCCCTCACCCGCAGCACGGTGTGTGCTCGCTGCCACGTGGCCTGAATCAACGCAGGCACAGCACACGCTCCCATTTCGGAGGCAGAACAGCCCGAGGAAGAGGCAATGTGGCAAGTCGTTGTCGAATGTCATCTTGCCCTCCGTAGCATCACCAAAGCTTTGGCTCAGAAATCATCCACCCCTGAGGCAGCAGCTGGCAAGAGTGGATTTGGCCCTTGGTATTTGTGGCAGCCTCGTTCTCCCAAACAAAACAGATTGATTGCAACAGATTTTATTGATGTCACAAACCTGTGGGGCATTGAACATCCTCCTTAAGCTGTGTAATTCAATCCTGCAACCTTCACTTAAAGTAACCTACATTAGTCTATAGCAGTATTTACCCAGAGATGCAGGAGTAATGTGATGGACGGTGTGGGGGTTAATACTGGAGGAAGATGCTGAATACAAGGCTTCATCCTGCCCTAGCAGAGTGCTGTTTGGGAGCTGAATCACTCAGTGTAAGGCCCTGGGGCATGAAGAGGCTAGATCAAGATATGCCAAGGCAAGAAAACAGATTGCAGTGGCACTGAAATTAAAGTTCCCTGCTTCTGCTGCCTTCCCCATCCCCAAAGTAGAGACACTTGCCGAGGCTGGCTGACAGCAGGGCAGAAAAGTGCTTATCCAAGTGGACTGAAAGCCCTTCTGCCTCAACAATTTCACGACAAATACACAATGCGAACAGAGAGGATTCTCCTCGCTGGATTATATACCTTCACTGGTTGAGGAGGTAGGAGATCAAAGCCACAGTGTAAGATGGAGTTGAGCCATTTATCTTCTGTAAATAGCTCAGGAAACAATTGCCTTTTAACCAATGCCTTTGTGTGGGGGGTTGAACCTGGCTGGGCGCCAGGTGCCCACCTAAGCCGCTCTATCACTCCCCCTCCTCAGCTGGATGGG
>JAOBAS010000029.1:12381767-12393492 GCA_025311575.1 Elanoides forficatus
GGTGTTGAGAAGTGGTTCCTGCCAGAAAAGCTTCTTGAAACAACTGTTCATGGAATTGGGCAAACCCCAGGGTGGGTGCTGGAGCATCTGGGTGTCATGAGGGAACATGAAGGTTAGCCTGATGTGTCATGGTGCTGCAGATGTAGGCAGGAAAGAACAACAGGTTGAATGGCTGTATTTATAAAAAAAGGGTCATGGTCATTATGTTTTCTTTCATGTAGCTTTGAAACACTTGCTGTTAGTAAAAATTAAGCTTAGCTGGGGAACAATTAATTTGAATCTGAACTACATTCAGTTTGATTGGAGTCACTGGAAAAGAGAGCTGAAAAATAGAAAATCTGGAAAAAGTAAAATGTTTTACTTCAGCACTTTGAAATGTGATATTAAAAATAAGCTTACACCAAAGTTTTTGTCCTAGAGCGCAAGATTTCTTTTTTTAATTTTGAAATATAAATGTTTCTGTTGTAGGTCAAAGTTTGTACGTCTAAGGCTGATTTGAAACGCTAAAGAAGTCTTTGCCACCAAAAGTCAATTTTTCAGACACCAGTAGGGCTAGGGCTGAATGTCATGCTGGGCAGAGTGCTCCGCTGGTGTGGAGTGTGTGGACAGGGCAGCCTGCCTCTCTGGGGAGAGGTAGGGCAGCTCTTCAGCCATGGCTTCTAATGGTGCACACAGCCTTTTCTGTCATCTTCTAGTGATCCCAGCTGGTGTGTTAGCTCTTCCTCCAAAAGTATCTGAAGGATGGCCAGGATCTCATTTCTAAGTAATGCACAGCAATTGGAATGTGGAGCCATTCCTGCCTGCATCAGGTTGGACGATTGGTGGAGTGTTGCTGGTGGGATGCTGCGTTGTAGGTAGCTAGAGCTGATGGAAAAAATGATGTTTACAGTTCCAGAAGCATTTTTTTTAAACAGAGAAAATCATGCTGGCTCGAATATGGCTAAAATAAGATCACATTGGAGAGTTGAAATAGTTGTTAAAATGTCTTTGACTGTCACCGATCTCTGAAGAGAGGTGGGTCCCTGGCCTTCTAAAATAGTAAGTCTTTGTCCTCTGCCTCAAACTGCAACACTAATCAAGCTGCTCAATTCCCCCCTATGACACATGCACTCTTTTAATTGACTTTCTAACCAACTTCTAATTGAATAACTTTCCATAGCTTGTTCATGGTAGTGTCAGTATGACTGTGGCCGAAACTTTCAGTACTGTAACATGCCACTGTTTGTGCCCTTTGCTGAGAAGATCACCCCAAAACCCTAAGGCAGAAGCCTAATGGTTTTGATCTAAATGATCAAAGTCCTGTGAAATAATCAGCCCTCAAAAACAAAACTTTACAAATACAGCTAGTAGGCGGTCTCAGTGAGGAGCAGCCCTACCAGCCAAGCCTGTAGTTAAGCCTAAAGTGGGGGTCCAGAGTGTGGAGGGGTGTGTTTGCTGTGATGACAAGCTGCTGTGGGTGACTGCGTGGTACTTGCATGCGGGGCACAGCTAGCGCTGGTGGGGCCCTGGGCATCTCCTGCGCATCTCCCCACCCACCGGCTCTGGCCAGCTCTGCTCTCCTGACAGTGCAACTGCTCACCAAATGCCCAATGGGCGGCTTGCCTTTTAGTTGGCCAAGCAGAATTGAAATGGTTCTTAAGAAGGAGCAGACCTGTCTAATGAACAACTGGCCACTAGCATCTTAGTAGAGTTGGTTTTTTTTTTTGTTTTTTTTTTTTCCTCTTTGCCCGCATGACCCTGAGGTGAGCCGCTGAACTTGCTAATGCTGTGGTTTTCTTGTTTCTTTGTTCATGGACTGGTGTGCGCTATGGACGTGGCTCCAGAGGGGAGAAGCGGTGGTGAGCTTGAGATGGCATCCTCCTTCCAAAGAGTACTCCTTTGGAGTCCTAATTAAAAGGATCACTGAATTAGCTAAACTGGCCATCTGTTGGGTTAAAGCTCAAAGGGAGGAAATATGTAAGGTTAATGTTCTCATTCACCAAGCTTTATTTTCCATCACAATTTAATTGGCATCTACCAATCAATGAGGTAATAATCATTAGAAGAAAACATCTGCATAAGTATGATGATGTTGGATACAATTTGTAAATGCAGACTTTTCAGGATGAACTTTTCCAGAAAAGACAAGTTATTTTATTACCTTGGTTGTCTACTTCATTGTAGTGGCAAATGTCAAGTCTTGCTAGAGAGGGGCTATGAAATTATCTGCATTGCTATACTGATGAGAGTATCTAATGGAAGTTGTTCCACTATTCCTAAGTACAAAGTATTCCCTTTATACCTCCCAATGTGAGGAACTGGTGTGGCAGATGGTAAACTAACTGTACTGGGTCTATGCAGGAGTTCCACTGAAAAGCCAGCCTCAGATCTTGGGGTTTCTCCTTTTTAAAGGACCACTGTCATCTGTTTAGCCAAAACTGACTTGTTGTGGAAATACCACAAAGTTTTCTTATGACAGCATATGAAGATCTTCATTTTTTTCATGAAGAAAAACTTTCTTCCTTTTTTTTTTTTTTTTTTTCTAATTAAAATCTGTGTGCCCTAGAGTGTGAACTCACTGACTGGTAAATGAGTGCAGAACAGGCTAAAGGTTTACTTCAAACAGAGAAAACCAATCATAATGTTGATATAAATGGTTGTTGATCTCCTTCCATGTTGTGTGGAAGTTCCAGTTTACCTGCTCTTCCAGAAAAGATGTAAAAAGAGGGAAAAGTATTGTGTAATGAAAACAAGAAAAAATTTCCCTAGAGCCTTCTCAGTAGAGAATGAGCCATTGATCCACATGCTTCTGAGTGGTCACAAAAGAGGAATATAGGACTCTAAACTGAAGGTCTTTTCAGAGCAGGTGGATCTATTCAGGCTTTGAAATGGTAGAGAAGTACTGCCACTGTTTGCTTTCCCAGTGCAGACACCTAAGGTTGCTGATCAAAATGAGAATTCATTGCTAAATCACAGAAACTTAATGGCAATAACTCCAGCCAGTGCTAAGCAGATATTTCTCTTGACTGGAAAGAAAAGCAAACTACTGTGTGATATTGTGTCTGAGACAGGTTTAAGCATTTCTTTTTTCTTTGTACCCCTTTTATTCCCCCCACTCCACCTCCCACCCCGAAAGGGGTGGTGAGGGGAAATCAGGGTAATTCTTTGATAGGGAGAGGAAGTTTTCCTAAGAGGATTTGTCTGTGCTAGGCTTTGTCCTCCCTAATGAGACTGTATTAAGAATACCTGAAGGATTCTTTTAGGATTCTGTTAAAATATAAATACTCACCTCAATGGTTTTAGATAATTAATTATCAATAGGATGTTTGTTATTCCTGCTTCTCCTCCTTTTGCTGGGCAAGTTAATATGAACTATTTGATTCACTTGTCATTAGTGAAGAGCTTTTAAGATGTTAATCTTTTGATTAGAAAATCTGGATTGTTAATGACCTGAATCCTGAGGACTTCTGGGCTTTGAGAAGCAGTTTTGTTTATCCCATTTTTTCCCCCATTTCTGGCATACACAGGACATTTGGTTTAGAAGAATATTTGTGGAACAGTCTTAACTTGCTAGCACTTGCATCCTGTGTTTTTGGAAGTTGCTTGCTGTGCTTCTAGATGTCTTGGCTATGTGATGCTTGCTATGCTATGTCATGTGTGGTGTTTTGTAATATATGGGGAATGTACTTTGTGTAATGGGCAAAGCTAGCTCTAAGAAGTTTGGCGTCACTACAGCTAGGGTGATTCTTTGTCCACAAATGACCCTTTAATGCTTTTAGTGGGTTAGTACAGTATGTTGACCTTGCTTCTTAGAAATGTTTAACATAACAAAAGAGGTTTTCTTGCATTTTTTTCATCTGGTTAATATGCCATTAATGTGAAGATCAAAACAAATTAGTCTGATCTAGTTAAACTTACTGACAATGCACTCTCCTGCCTTTCTACTTTCATTCTTGTTTCTTGGTTAGACTTTTGCAGAAAGTGTCTTTAACTGCTGCTTCTGTCTAGTCCACAGCCTTGCACCCTGGGAAACTAGTGATACAACTGTAGACATGCTTGTATCTGAAAAACCAGGAGTTCTTGTCTTGTTTTCAAGTAATTGGCAGTGCATAAGTATGTCCTGTGTTGTAAGATCTCTGCACTTTGTGTGCCATGTAGACATATTTTTAACATCCCTTGAAGGTAAATTTACAAGCTTGTAAAAGGAAACTGGGGTTGGTCAGATGATGCTGATTCCTACCCCTGCACTGCAACTGTATATGGGGAAAGTACTGATGTGGAAATGAAAGATAATACAAAGTGATATAGCTAGTAATTGTTGAAATTCAAGGCTTAATAACATTAGTTGATCAGTGTCACTTGTTTGAGCTATAATGTGGGTTAATTTGACTATCTGTGACTAAGTAGCATGACAAATAGGCACACTAGAAAGTTAGACTTTGCTGCAGATGTGATGGTGAAAGGCTGCTTTCTAACAATTAGCACAAAGGCTTCAACAAAAAAGTCATCCTGAACAGTGAAATACAATCTATTTAACATACAATTAACTTGAGAAATTAGTGTAAGGAGAATAAAAAGGGGTTTAAACATATTAATAATAATAAATCCACAGTTGCACTTGCTGGGATAAAATTAAGAGGACTATTCATCATTGTAACAGTCTGGTGTCTGAAAGATACCTCTTTAATACTATCATAATCACATCATGGCCTTTGATGGTTAAATATCTGAGCATCTGATGGGATGTGACTGCTTTCCTTGAAGCTTCCAATCTTTGTCAGATGAAAGAAATGAAACCATAATAGAGCAGCCATTGTCTGTTACTCTGCAAGAGCTGCCAGCTGATTAGCAGTCCCCTAATTTTTTTTTCTTTGAATGTGCGGACTCTTTCATGCTTAAATTTAATGCTTGCTGCTTCATGCTGTGCATCTTTGGCCTGTTGGAAGCGACTGGCAGATCATCATCTCCTTGTTTTGTTTTCTGTGCCTGGCTTGGGTTTGGGAAGGGCTTAGCACCAGACTGATGCCATGCCACTCCAGTAGCTCAGTAAGGTTTGCGGTCTGAATGCTAATCTGTTCTCATGTACAGTGACTCAAGAAGTGTGCTGCATGTGCGAGAACATGCCCTTGAGGCAGTTCGGACTGGGATTCTGGCCTCTGTTTGCCTGAAGGACAATGAAAGCTAAGTTTTCTTGACTTTTCTGTGCATTTTGGTTCCTCAGTCTGTAAGACGGAAGTTATAAATACTTGGGTTTGTTAGTTGCTTTGTTAACAATCAATGAGTTTAAGGAATGGATTTATTGAGTCAGTGCAGGGTGTTACTTATTTTTAAGATGTCAAGTATCATGTGAAATGTTTTGCTGACGAGACTTCTTGAGCCTCTTTAACTTTCCTGAGAAAGTGGTCAGTATAATTTGGTGAGACCCACACCATTTGAGTGGGCGTGAAAACAGACCGCAAAGGATTTCTTACCCACAGAAAGGACTTTTCCGTGTATGTCACGAGAGTTCTGTGATGCTTGCTCTGTTCACCAACTGCCATCCCCTTTGCTGTTACCGTACAACGTTACAACATCTGAGTATCTCCATGCATCCTTGCGTTAGACCTTAATTGTGAATGTGGTTAGCAGCTCTAAAACTGAGCTGCTAATGAGATGGGGCTGGTCTGCTCCATGCTTCTGGTGTAGGTTCTGGCCTTTACCTTTGAAATTGTACAGGATTGGGTTGGTTTAGGTTATATGTTTTTCAAAAAGAAGTCGTGTTGGATCAGCAAGCAGTCTGGCTCATGCCATGGCTACAGAGTAGCTAGGCCTTTCATGGAGTTTAGGGGTAGAGCGAAGGAGAGCTGGGATTATTTTGACATCATGATGCAATCAGCTTAACATGTAGCTTAACATCACAGCTAAGCTATATTAAAAGCCGGTGGCTGAGCTGGTAGCATAACACAGTGATCTTAAAGAAAGGCCAGGCGAATGACATGGATCCTCACCTAGCCCTTACTTCTGAGCTCAATGAGTATCCAGTGCTGTTGCTTCAGGTTACAGTTTGCTTTTTTTCCTCTTACTGGAGTAAAAATGTTCTGGGTCCAGGTTTGACCTAGATATTTCTCACTGTTGGTGGCTGGCCTTCTGTAAATGACCCCTGAAAATCTAATTGCACTTCTGCTGTGTCTTTCCAGCTTCAGTATTGATGAGGCTTCCCTGTCCTCCTTAGGTAGTCTTCCACCAACTGTGAAAAGGAGAGCTTGTTTTTTAGATGCTACAGCTCATGTTCTACTTGGTTATATCTAGGTACACACGTTGACTTTGTTGTAAATGAGAAGTCCAATTTCCTAGGCCTTTAAGCAGAGCTGCAGGGCAGGAGTTTTAAGGATCTTCTCTAACTATAGAAGCATGTCGCATATATATTCAGTTTCCCAAATAGCTGCCCTGTTAAGGAGCGCAGTTCTGTATGTGTTGAAAAAGTTGCAGTGTGCATGTGGCTTGTTTTCTTTCTTCTGGCTTTCTAGAGCTATAAATAGATTTTGGTTTGTGATAGTGCAAGGAGAAATTTGCTCTCTGTATCCTTAAATGTGCCTTGTGCGTGGCAATCTGCAGAGGAAAGGCTTTTGTAGCTGTGAAGTATGTGATCAGACTTAGGAAAACAAGCTGTTTCTTGGCTTGGATTTGCTTAGGCAACTCTGAGTTGACAACAGTATATTTCATGCCAGATAAAGTTGTCATTCCTTCGTAAAGCAGATTATCGGTGACACTGTCTGAGGGAGCATAATGGTGCAAGTGACTTCTGTAGACAGCTCTCTAGAGGCTGCTGCACAGTCTTAGTTAAAATGAAAAGGAAATGCTTCTTATGGCCTTATTGTAGCATGTTAAACAATTTTCTACAGTGACCTAAATAAAGGAAGAAATTAAAATGGATAGAATTGAGAACTTAAACCCAAACACCCACACAAAGAAAAACAACCTCCCCCATGACTTCTTTGTGCAAAGTGACACATTCAGAGGCAGAAGACAAGCCCCTTGCGATTGAAGTCTACTTTCCAAATATTGTAGAAGCTTGAAAGACTCATTCTGCTGAATGGGGAGGTGTATGAAACTCAAATGTCTATGAATTGCAGCTTGTAATATGAGCCAGGCCTTACATGGCTGCTTCTGAAATGTCTTCACTAGATGTTTGATTCTGTATTTTGTTAGGGGTTATGCATTCGGAGGTGGGGAAAAAAATCTAGGTGTCACTCCAAAACTGTCAGCTACTTTTTGATGTAATTTACTGTGACAGGTACTAAATAGCTTCTTAAGCTGACATATTTTAAAAATAGCTTTTTTTTTTCTTGTTACTTGTTTCTAGAAGACTGAATGGAGAGCCACGTAAGAGGCACACTTTTACAAAGACTGTGAGGAATTCACAAAGAGTTGATCAGAATTAGTTTCAGTGTTGATTTGTAAAGCCTGAAAACTAACCTTCACAGTTCCTTTTCAGTACTCCTGAACTAGTTGAAATTCATAGAGAAAGAGTGCATTTAAGGTTGTTGTGAACTGATGTTTGGTTTGTGCACAGTCTGTTCTTCCATCTGGATTAAAAAATCCTGACAAGATAATCCAATTGAGATCGTAATCTTGTTTATAGTTCTGATCTTGTATCACAGGAAATGCGTCAGGCTTCAGGTGAGCACTGGTACACAAATAAAAGGTCTGGGTAAAGGAGGCTGTGAATGCCTCAGATGTTGTCTTAAAATTGGAAATGACAGATTAGGACTTTTTTTTTCTCTTTTTTAACAGAGTTGCAGACTGAGGTAGAAGATGAAATTCTAGAAAAGTGTAGTCCCAGAAGCAGGGACAAGAACCCTGGGCCACATGGGAAGGGAAAACGCAGATGCTGGCAGCATGGTGTGGGGTCACTGTACTCCCAAAGCAGCTGGAAAAGGAGCTGCTGGTGGTGACTGTGGGTGTAGATGCTTTCCTTGTACTTCAGCAAGTGGGTGTGCAGGAAGCAGGTGGGGGTTTGGCTCAATGGGGAACCTCTCATTTGCTGTCCTGACGAAAAAAAGGGAAGCAGGGCTGTTAGAGCTTCTGTAGTGTTTTTCCTGGCTGGGTCTTCACAGGTAAGTCATGCCTGGAATGGTTGCAGCTTCTTGGCCAGAATGCCAGTGCCTGGCGTAAATGTAGAAATCCCTGGTCAACCTCAGTCTGTGGTATATCAGCTTCTGCCCATCTTTGCTTTAGGCTGCCCTGATACAGCGCAAACTGAGATACGCTGCCCTATTACTCTTTGTTCTGTTATTGACTTGGCTTAGCTAGGGATCTTTCATTGACTCTGAAGCTGTTATTTTGAAGATGTTTTGTTATTTCTCAGTTTTGTTTTCCAATTACTACTGAGTTTTCAGTTGGAGGTTTGGTTTTTTTTCTGGTAAGCACAAATTTTATACTGGAGATGCAATTTCTCTGCCAAGGTACAGGCTGTGTTACAGGAGCTTTGCTGGACATGCATAATTTTGTCAGGGACTGGCGATTTTGATTGTTGGTTGTCTTTTTTGGTGCATCTTACTCACCCTATCTGTGGTCACTCAAAGGCACTGCAAGGTAAAAGACAGGTTCATGAACTTGTTGAACTTGGTATCAAACCACATAGTAACTGGTGGTGGTGTACTCAATTGTTCCACCTCTAAGTTCAGCCAGTTGTTGCCCACTGCTCAAACTATTAATCATTTGTTTACTGTCTTGGGGATAAAGTGAGATGTGCTGGTAAGGCGCTTGCATGTACAGATCCCCCTGTCCATCACATGAATAATGATATCTGTTCCAATAACTTTGGTGTATTAGGGCACAATTGAATTTACCAGGTAGAATGAAAATAAAGCCTCAGCTTCTTTCAGTGAAGCTGGAGTCTCATCTCAAATCAGTGATGTACCAGGCTCTGAGAAAGCTTTGGAGGTAGATTGATAGTTTGTAAATGAAGGAAGGTTAGAAGGCACTTCCCTTTACCACTGATGTTTATCTCATGGTCGTGATTTTCAGAGTGCATTGAACTTGGAAGCTCACACAAGAAAACAGATCAAAAGGAGAACCCTAAGCATAGCTCTTGTTGTGCAGTTAGGGAGGATAAAGGTGTGAAGGATAGTCTGAAAGACTCACACTTAACCATAACTCTTCTGTGGCCCTGCCATGCATGTAGCACTTCTTCAGTTTACAGGGCACATGGGTATGTGTGTTTTGGGGGAATCAATTTTCTAAAATTAAATATTCCTGGCTTTTTTTTCTAGGGTCACATGATTCTTTCAGCTACTGGGTTGATGAGAAATCTCCTGTGGGACCAGACCAAGTCACAGCCATCAAACGTTTGGCCAGAATTTCCTTGGTTAAAAAGATCATGAAGAAATGGTCAGTGACTCAAAATCTGACTTTCAAAGAGCAGTTGGAAGGTGGGATCCGCTACTTTGATCTTCGTGTATCTTCCAAACCTGGGGAAATAGGACAAGAGATTTACTTCATACACGGCTTGTTTGGCATCAAAGTATGGGATGGGCTGAAGGAGATTAACACCTTTCTTGAGCAGCACCCCAAGGAAGTAATCTTCTTGGACTTCAATCACTTCTATGCCATGGATGACAGCCATCACTTCTTCTTGATCAACAGGATCCACTCAGCCTTTGGATCGAAACTTTGTTCTGTTGAATGTGTAGAATATGTGACGTTAGAGTACATGTGGGAGAAGAAACACCAGGTAGGGAAAGGATGTGTAATGTTTTTCAAACCTGAAAGGTTAAGACTTAAATAGAGAGGCTGAGTATGGTTCCCACTCAGAGGCATTGGCCCAAGGACACTGCTCATAGCCCATTTAAAGCCCACTAAGGCCTCCTTTATGTACCATGCATGTTTTCCCTCCATTTATTTGCAGCTGTATAGTCCCTCCATCCACGGTGTGGCTAGACTGTGTCCTGCTCCCAAGCGTGTTCCTTAAACCATTAAATGTTAGTATCCTCAGGGCCTTGTGTTCCTTACAAATGGTTTTCTTTTCTGGAAGAGCATGTTGTGGTGACTTGTGGTGGTAAGGATTTGATAAACTGTTGTCTTTTTGGCCAGTGTGAGGCATATAAACTTTGGCATGACTAAGGTATCTACAGAACTTCTTGGTTCCTCTGCAGCTGTCCAAATCTATAGTGGCAGGATTAAATGCCTCTTCTCTGTGGTAACCGCTCGCATGTGTACACACAAATGGAGAACAGGTTTTCAGTGACTGTATGTAACTTTTAAACTGTAAAAAAGGTGAGGCTTTGAGGAATTCCTCTGAACTGATGCTGTCAGTGCTAGGCTCCAAAGTGAATAATTTGTAAGTTTGGATGTTAATAAAAAGTGTTGCATCTTTACATGCTGCCTTCTGATAGTGAACCACTTTGCAAGCTATAATGTACAGACGTCTGATTTAGAGAAGATCTTGCTGACAGCAAGACTGGCTTTGGCATCTCATGCAGTAAGTGTGAGTGGAATGCTGTTACGCCAGTCGGCCTAGTACGCTTTAGCCACTTAATAGGAGTTACGCAGAAGATGGCAAGACAGCCAAAATCCCTAACTTCAAGTACAGATGGTAATGTTCTCTGACAGTGTTTTGCAATACTCTTAAACTGAATTCTTTGAATGACATTTCAGTATATTCCTGGCAACTTTTTCGTTTTAAACTGATGACCCTTAAAGCCTGAAGCAATTCTGTCCTCATAACTAATCAAAATGATCTCACTCTTCTTTGTTGGCAATAGTGCAACAAATTTACTGATGCTCATGACTTGGGAGCAGCTTCTTTTTGCTTGGTCCTCTTTTAACTGCTGTGCTAGCTGCAGCAGTACTGCATAGGCATAAACAAATCCAACACCCTGTTTGAAGATAAGGAACATAGTTGTGAATTTTCATTTATTTTTTCTCCTTTTTCTTTGTTCTATTAGGTTCTCATATTCTACCACTACCCTTTGTATCAGGAATACCCCTTTCTGTGGCCAGGGAATAAAATGCCAGCACCATGGGCCAATACAACCAATGTGCACAAACTGTTACAGTTCCTGGAGACCACTCTTGAGGAACGAAGTCGTTACGGGACTTTTCATGTTTCTCAAGCAATTCTCACGCCTCGAGTGAAAACTATTGCACGGCATCTAATTCGTGGTCTGAAGAACACGCTTGTTCATAGGTAAGGACTTATCTTGATTTCTCAGTTCCGTACTTACCACGTTTCATGTTGAAAGAGGCACTGAGTCAGCAAGAAACAGTTTTGCTTCATTACTATTGCGCATGAGAGATATTTGCAGTCATTAAAAATAATTATTGAAAATACTAAAGTAACAGGGTATATGTGCAAGTATGTTTCCTGGTAATTGGAGCTCTTTCTGAATGCGACGTGATTTCATAAAACGTGGGCTGGACCTGTTGTTTCAAACTAGTAATTCATTCCAAATTGGCTGAACTTGAATTTAGGGGCAAAAAAGCTTGTGCCATAGAGGAAAATAGCATATTCATGGGCTCAGTTTTGCATTTGTCTGCTCAAAGCCAGCTCAGATATTTCAATATAGAAATATAGGGTCAAGTAAATACCTCTATTCTGTGTCATAATACAGCACTTGTGAGTTAAAATTCCCACAAATGTAAATTAAAATTAACATAATAGAGTATGGCCTGACCTGAAAGACTGACTCCTCCAGTTTTAGAGTTAAGAAAACTATGGAAGGAAATGATTCCCTGAACTTGCATTTTTCTCAATGTGAGCTCT
>JAOBAS010000029.1:12393592-12405629 GCA_025311575.1 Elanoides forficatus
TTTTTCCTCAATGCTTAAATATTTAGCTTAATAAAATCCTAGTAATCCCTTTGTGTTTTTTTTTTTTTTTTTTATCTTAGCAATTAGATTAACAATTTTGACTTCTTTTTATACCACTGACTGTTGTACAATTAATTTGGGTGTAAGATCATTAGAAGAGGGTTTTGCTTTAAGTAGTACAGAGTGCCAGTGATTTTTTTTTTTTTGAAAGTGTTAACAGTGTGACCACGATAGGATCCATGTGGCTTTGTTTTATGGCATTATCACTTTAGTCTGTTTGCTAAAAATTGCTAGAACTGTAACAGTCTTGGTGGGATCTGGTCTCCTGCCTCACTTTTAATATTGCCTGTTTTGATGTCACTAACAGTTTATCTTGCTATAATGATATTAAGTTCTAAATTACACTTGTACAGGTGGTCACAACTGGTCTAATTTGATCAGCAACTGAGCTTAACATTAAGCAGTGGGATAAACACACATCTTCAGGAGCCACTTCACGTTCCCTTTGGGAGAATCAGTGGTCGCTTTAGAAGTAATTACAGTATTGTTATTTTGAAGCCAAAGTCAATATAACTTTTCAAAAAACTTTCTTCTAAAGAGCGAGTGTTGTGCTTTTTCAGTCACAAAAGTTTTTGTTAGAAGCAAGGAAATTCCAGGTGAAGTATAGATCATGGAATTTTCAGTCTCCTTCCTGTTCAGACATTAGTCTAGCAAAAAATAATTAAATCCAAATGATGTTTGCCACAATATGTTCAGATCTCCACTCTCTCTGGCTTGTTCCTTGCCCATGTCTGTGTGGTCAGCATTAGGCACTAGATGGTGCTCAGGTCCTTTGACTGGTGTTTGCTGTCACAAGTTGCTCAAATGTAAATATGTATGGTTGGTGGGGATACCTAACAGAAAGGTTATGTCTGTGTACTGTATATTAAATGTGCTGTTGTCTCATGATTAAAGGAAAGATTCTACTGAGTTTCTATTTTTAAACTAGTAAAGAATCATCTAATTTCGTGGAATAGGCAAGCAGTTTTGTTTCAAGTGACTCCTGGTGCAGGTCTGGGCTGTAAGCCACTGGGAGGCTGGAAGCCTGCCTCTGCTCCATCCCTTTCCCTTGGCCCCATGATTGCCACTTACTTGTTTGGAAGTAAACTGTGAAAATTTAAAATAGATGTCACTGTTTGCTAAAGCATGATTGCTTGTATGTGTTTACACATGCAGTTCTGTGTAGACGTTTGCCTTCTCATATGGAAATTTTTCCCTGAATGTGAATATTTAAGTGTTTTTGAGCTCTTGCTAGAGGAGATATGCGCATCATTCACACTTAGCTGGCTAAAGTCTGGTTTGTCCCTTTATAGGGATAGTAATTATGCCTTTACTCAAGTTCTCTCTTCTCTTGGTTCCTGACAAGAATTTTTTTTTCTGGAACAAGAGCTGTGGGGTCTCTTTAGGTTTATTTTGGTTTTTGTTTGGTTTTTTTTTTCTTCCCCATCCTGTTAGCTAATTTGCTTGCCTATAATCTTATATAATTTTGTATGCATATTGTGGCACTAGTTTAAATAATTCTAATACATGTAGTCATTTGCCTCTATCTGTGCTGAAAACCCTGGGGTTTGTAGGTTAGAGTGCAAAAAAGCTTGTGCAGACTCCTGACTTGCACTCTGTCTGAGAAGTGACTGAAAATTCTCCCCACTGTAGAATTTCTAATTCCATTTAACTCAATTTCTAACACACACCTCACCTTTCTCTGGTTACAGTGGTGTATGGTGGGATGCTCAACCCTTACGGAGCTGAGGGCTTGATTCTGGGTTTGGTTTCTCTGATCCTTTTGCTCTAGGTGGGTCTAGAGGCTGAAAGGAGTTAGATAGAAATAGAGCCTGCTGCTCTTGATAACTTTTCCTGCCCATTCTAAGGTAGAGGTGGGCAGGGGAACGTTTTAGGCCAGGTATAGCCTTGCCTTGTACTACACTGAAGTCTGCTGTGAAATTAAGCTTTCAGTTCAGTGTGTTCTTGGGCAAAACCAAACCAGGATGGAAGAAATTGTAGTGCAGCAGTAAATGCTGAAGCATAGTCTACTCAGTGAATCTAGAGTTCACAAATGTTATTTTGTATGCATGGTAGTTTGGATTGATGATTGGCTGATATTGCTATTTGATAGCTCATGACTGCATGCTGTGCTAAGCACTTTTCTCATCAGGCTAGTTGCACTTTGGGAATCAGCCAGCACCTGATCACAAATGTGAGATAATAACATAATTTGCAAACAGTGTGTTGTATTTAAAGTAGAGCAGAGCATGTATAGGGAAGAGTCTCTTTTAGGATGTTAATTTTCTTTATTTCACTTTCTTTAGGAATCTGCCCATGATTTTAAATTGGGTGAAAGCACAGAAACCAGGTGTTATGGGTGTTAACATAATTACATCAGACTTTGTGGAGCTGGTTGACTTTGCTGCTACAGTTATTGCATTAAACGACCTTCTTTTAGAAGAAGATGAATCTGCAAGTACATCGTGATTGCTGTGTCCCACTTGTGCTCCTTGGTGGACATCTTCGAACTATGCTAAATGTTTTTATTTATTAAGTAAAACGTATTGTAATCTGTTTAATTAAAAAAAAAAATTTTCTAGAGGAAACGTGGTTAAACATGACATACAGGTAGGTCCCTTCTCCCAGGGATGCGTGGATCCGAGTGGGACAGAAAGTACTTTGAGTGCTGCTGCGTGTTTGTCTGCGGCTACGTGTTTGACTAAGTTATGCACACATCTGCTGCAGTCCGGCGCATTGTCTGCCTGCCAACAAGAGGCTGGCCTCCGAAGCACATGTACCCGATTATGGTGCGCGTCTCCCTGGTGACTGGACTCACCGTGCCCTTGTGTGCGCATCCTGCTTATTTCTCAACACCAGGGCTCAAAGCAAGGATCGCTGCTGATCCCTTTAGCAGCAGTGTGACCAGGCCAGCCGAGATGGTATTGTTCTTGGGCCATCTCGGGCGTAGCTGGGCTCAGCTGGAGGCTGCTGCTGTATTCATTACACTGTTTTAGACACTACCTCTGACTTACTTGAAGAAACAATATTGCCGTTGTTCAGGGGGAAGCTGTTATGCTGTGTTGAATATCTGAGCTGTCCTTTGGGCCTGAGAGGCGAAGACTTGGCATGCTCTGCCTCTTTGGACTCCAAACTCTTCTTCTGGACCTTTTTCTTTTATGTTAATACTTTAATACACTTATTGCAACCATGTTTAAATGTGTTTCTTTTGGAGAATATTTCAGTCTTCAAGTCATGAGAATCATAACTCACAAGTCTGAATTCCTGTTGTGAGACATATGAGAAACCACAGCACAACCTTTTTCTTGCTGGGCACTTGATTTTTTCCATCAGTCAAGTTTTCTTTGGGAAAAGTCTCTCACCTAGAGGGCCTTTCTCTGGAAGGAGGTGGGCTAAGTTGGGAGTGTGCTAGGTATTCAAAGAACTGGAGCTGACAGGGACTGCTCAAAACATAAATACTGAATCTCCAATTGGTGATGTGACAAGGAATTTTGAAATCGGACCCAAAAGTTGTGGCCGTTGTCGGAGAGCCACAGCTATGGGGGAGAAAATTCCCCAGCCTGCACCTGCTTGTGACAAAGTAAGCTATAGTCACACAAGCATGGGGAGGGGTCAGTGCTGCTGCTTTCTCTAGTCATACTCATTTTTGTGTTGATTCACAACTAAATGTGACCACTTGTGCTTGAGTCAGTGCAGTCACTTGTTGGTACTTATCAGCATTTAACTGGCTAGCTGATAGCAGTCCTACACTCTGATTTATCTTTGGTTAAAAAAAAAAAAAAAAAAAACAACCAAACACAAAAGTGACTAATTAGCAGATACTTCTCTGTTCAATCATGTTCCTAAAGCAACTGTTGGTGCACTAATTATTCAGTTGCTATGAATTTGTATTAATCTCTAGGCTATTTATAATGGAAAGGATCTTCTTTACAGATATTTTATTCAAAAGAAAAGTGAATCTCCGGATTTATTATTTATTTTGTTATTGTACCCTGTGTCTGCCGTCATGGTATGACAGCCCAGAAAAATCCAAAACCTCTTTGCTTGCTTGTCACAAAGTCTGAACTCAGGACAAGTTTATCTAAAGGTTTGCAAACCTTCTATGTGAACCTTGGTCAAGTTCTGAGCAGACTGTAATCTGATTTATCTGTTTGTTGCATGGTTTTCATTAGAGTTCCTTGAATTTTTTTTAACTGAATCCTCCTTCTAAGGGAGTTGGGGCAGGGGCGTGTCTGTCTCAAACTGTCTTTCTGCTTTCCTCTTGTGTTTCAGTGACAGGGTGTAAGTCATGAAAATCAGTTTTTGGGAACTAAAGCTCAAATTTCTGGTTTAAAACTTCCTTTGAAAACACTAGCAGAAGGTTTTTATTATTTTTGGTATTTTTTCTTGTCGATGAAACTGTTGGAACCTGTTCTGAACAGCACTATTTTGTTTGCAAAGTTATTTAAAATACCTGGATTTCCCTTAGCTGAATTTTGTGTTAACCTACTGTTCTCATGGCCCCAGCTGAAACTCCGTGATAGTGTTAAATGTATATGTTTAGTTTCAGTGTTCTTTAAGCTGCAAATTGTCTTAGTGCTCAGAACTCAGAAAAACTTGGTTTGAATGCTGATGAGGCAGAAATAATATGTTTGCAAGGTTTCCTGCAGAACTGGAGGACAAAGTGAGAAGGTGAAGTATGATGTTTGCATTCAACCTTTAATATATTTTGTACTGTATATATCTACCTCAAAAGAGTTTTATCGGGCTTAACCAATATTTATATTGTACGTGCAGAGTAATGACTGTTGTTAGTCCTGCTGTATTTATTTGGATAGAGATGTGATGGTTGTAACTCAGGGCTTTGTTTAGATATATTTTTAAGTACAAACTCAGAAGTTTCTCTTAACATATTAGCTGTCAGGTCTTGCCTCTTGAAATAGGACAAAGGCGTGCTAGGTGTTAAGAGTGTTAGTAGAGGGAGAAGAAATGGAAAATAGCTTTAGGATTAATGATGAAGTGTGTGTAGGGAGGAAACCATTTCTGTAAGTTTGGCCTGTCTGAAGAGACTGGTGTGTCATTTTGGAGAAGTCCGTGGTGTTATGCCTCTCTGAGGAACCTGACGGTCTCAATAGTGAGTTGGGCAATTGACAGGTACAACTGCCTGCGAGAGGATATCTCCTGTGGATACTCCGGAAAACGTTAGTGCTGATGTTTAGAATTGGTTTTAGGGTAGTCCTAAGTAACATGAGCTTACCTTTCTTCTGTTATACGTTATAGCCCATAACAAAGCTACCTGTATAGTAGGCTTATCTCTCTGGCACAGCACCACAACATACCCAGATTCCCTCACACTTTGCAAAACAGAGCTCATCTAGACTTGGACTTTGGGCTGCGGACTCTATTTTCCAGCATTAAAAAATAAAAAGGTGAGCTGGGTGGGAAGGGAGAATCAAGGAAGTAGGGCGGTAATTTGCATCCAGTGCCCACATCGAAGGTGTGGCAGCGTTTAGCTGGGTTTCAGGCAGCAGCGGAGCGGAGCAGGTCTGGCGGGTGAGCGACAGCAGCCACAGCTCGTACTGAGAAACTCGGCCGAGAGTCTGGCCTGTGAGTGGGCTGCAGCTGGGTGGAGTATGGAGCAACTAGCAGCCTACAAGGTCATGTACGTATGAGCTCGAGGAAAATAAAGATTGGCATGAATGCAGGAGAAGGCTGGTGGTTCCTTGCTGTTGATAGAGACCTGCACCTGTTGAATGCAGAGATTGTCTTGCTTCTATCTTCCCTGAGCAGTATGAATCACTTTTAAAGAGTACAGATGGAAAACTCCCCCAGAAGAATTGTTCTGAGGACCATTCTGTAGGTGCTGGGAGAAGAAAAGCCAGGAAACCAGTAGCTGCTTGAGGCAAAGTACTTGAATTGCATATTCTTGAGTAATTACTTGTATGGTTTGTTATTACAGATTCAGGTTCCTTACACATTGTTTTATGACTGTCATATCTCTTCCTAATGTACAGTTGCTGAATGCCGAGCACACTGGTGGTATGCTCGTTCTCCTGGCACTGATTGAGGGCATACCTGAGCCACAGGAGACCGCTGTTTTGTATCTGTGATGGGAAGCAGCAGGGAGAAGGTTGTTAGGAACCATATATGAGTTTTTAGCATCTTACTTCATGCTTGTAGGTGAAAACAAAGAGAAGTTAACTAGATTTTTACAGATTATCATTTGCTGGGCTCCTTATTTGGGACCTACTGTCCTAATAAATTTAACTGTGGAGCTGGGAGTCATAATGTTGATTTTTTTTATTATTTTTTATTTTTTTTAACCCCCCCATAAAAGACAGATTCTTTCTGCCCCAATTTTATCTCGAGAACTGAAGGGTTACCAACTTGCATGTGTTTTGTTGTCTGTGATGGAAAGGATCCCACTGGAGACAGTGCTGGCAAGGCAAGTTTCACGCGTGCTGTGGTCAGTAAGAGATGTCAGACTGGGAGTCTTCAGAGCAGAAATGCTGACTGCAAAAAGGCCCCTGTTCTGCTAAACAGACTCTTTGGAGAAGAAAGGAATAACAGGAAAATGGTATCTTTGCTCCTGACACATGCTGTTTTCTGCTGTGTTGGTACTGACTTAATATGTTGGAGTTTAGAAAGCACCTGTCCTGTAAAGCTGAAGAAGCACTTTTGAGCAGGGATTTTTGGCTCAAACAGAAGTAGGGCATCTGCCAAGATGCTTATCTGTTGTTCTCATCTGGTTAAGCCCTTGGAAATATTTTCTTTGTATACCTGTCTCAGGTGTCAGTTCATTGTATCACCTAGCAGACCAGGGTTTAGGACTTCTGTAAATAGAGAACATGGCTGTTTTGATTTAAAATTGGGTTACCCATGGAGGTCTGTGTGACTTGAGATTTACTTGAATATACAGTATTTTAACACAGAGTCCATATACGGTTTTAGTAAGACTTTCATCTAGGCTTGAGCATATTGTTAGCAATCTCTAATATGCAGATTCTTTGGTCATAGGACCACTGTTTGGGACAAAATTTCAGGCAAACTTTCAGTGGTTGTTTAAACACAGAAACTGTCTGCTGCAAAGAACAGAACTGACCCAAAACTTCATTCAAAATTCAGATCAGGTCAAGATGTAGTCCTTTCAGCAGTGGAGAAGAAGGTTTTACTTTTTTCTGTGTCTGACAAATTCTTATCCCAGCTTTAGTTTTTGACTCAACAGACTGGTAGAAAAGCCAGAGCATATGCTGAAGAGCAAATAAATTTTATGCTAAGGACATGTATGTTGGGCTAACTGTGG
The DNA here is from genome assembly GCA_025311575.1 of Elanoides forficatus. Classification (NCBI taxonomy): domain Eukaryota; kingdom Metazoa; phylum Chordata; class Aves; order Accipitriformes; family Accipitridae; genus Elanoides; species Elanoides forficatus. The sequence continues at coordinate 12,400,914 of JAOBAS010000029.1, forward strand.
TAAGAGTATAGTGATTTACTTAGTCACACCTTCCCGTGAGAATTCTATTAGCTGTTTGATTTAGGTTGTTAAATCAGTCTCTATTTTGTATCTTAAAAAATCAGACCCACTTGTTGAAGAAATGTGTGTACTTCTGTAAGCATATTTATTTCTCTACAAGTCTTACCAAGTAAACAAGCTTTAACTTTTAATTGTAGGGACTGGCATAGGAATGTCAGCTTGAGACCAGTTTGCTGAATCTAATTATATTTTCCTGAATATTTATGTATTGTGTGTTGTTCATTTGAAATGGTACTACTTCTCTTACCCTTTGTTACAACTGTGATAACTTCTTCTGTATCTCACTTAAATTGAACTGCAATGTATTTTTAATTCTCAAAAATATTGATCGGTACATCCTATATAAAAATAATTTTGATGGCTCTTTGATTTTGCTCAATGTCAAATGTATTTTGCAGTTGGATTTTTTTAGTTGTGCTATTTATACTGTGGGAGGGGGCAGAGGGAGCCAGGTGAAGAGGAGTTACCTAGTCTCAGTTTCTTTTTTTTTTTTTTTTTTTTTTTTTTTTTTTTTTTAATTTCTCTTCTCTCTTGGCAGTTTGTGCTTTACCCATCTGTCTAGCTCAGTTTTGTGAAACCAGGATGCCTCATTTGAACTGCAGATAAACTTGGGCTGACATCTTGTTTCTTTCAGCTTTACTCTGCACCTATACCATTGGGGTTTTTAATTCTGAAAATAAAAGCACAACTTGAGTTCATCATCTTTACTGTGTGTTCTGTATGGCTGATTGTTCTGACAGGTGATGATTACGTTGCGAGTCATTAACATCAATTGAGCTCAGTTACTTTTCTGATGGAGAATGGTGTCATTGAAGGTTGTTTTCTGAGGTGACACATCTTGCTGCACTTGTGTCCCCTGGGTGGTCAAACTTGGACAACATGCTTATTTCTAGGATGTGCTGAAGGCTTCTCTGCGGAAGCAGTAGTGCAAAGTGATTAGAAAACCGTGTATGCTTGCACTTGCACGCATGCACAGTTGCATCTCTGCCTGAACACACTGGGATAAAAGCATACTAATGCATGGATCCAGTTGTATCTTGAAAGGCAAGTACAATTTTTGTGCAGGCTGTACTGCTGTAATACAAGTGATGAAGCTCCATGGTAACACCTGATCAGGAAATGAAATACTGATAATAATTCTCGGAGCTTGGGCTAATGTCAGATGCTTGTAACCCAGTGAGATCAGTGAGACCCTTCTTTTGGGTTACTTTCAACTTGCCTGTCTTGAGAATGTGGGAGTACTGGGACTGGGGAGAAGGGGACAATGGATGCCCTCGATTCCCTTATGTTTTCAGACACTGGTAACTACTGGGTGTTGCGTTTGTAGAATTTATTTATTTATTTAAATCCCGAAGGTAGAGCTGGGAGTTCAGAGCCTCATCACTGCTGACCCTACCTGTAGTCTTAGATCTTGAGGCAAGTGTTTACAAGCCAGACTAGATTAACAGTTGACTCGCATAGCTAGCCACTGATTTCAGCAGTCTGTCTGAAATGTGCTGTTGTAGGCAGGGAGTGTGTCTCTGGTATTTACAGAACATATACTTACGCAGCCTAAGTCTGATGTGAATAGCATAAGCTGCCAGTGTGTAAAAACCTTGATGGTTAAATAGCTTGCAGTAGCAGTGTTACTTTTTGGGTTTTTTCCCTCCAGATACTGTTTCCCTAGGCCAGGAATCATATACCTCAGAGAGGACTTGGGGTACAAGAGCATGTTTTCATCATATTGCTTCCCTAGGGCATTTAATAGATTTTTTTTTTTTTTCAGTTTGCATGCCTTTCAGCAATGCTGCACAGGGGCACACATGCATATACGTGCACATATATGCACAAATTTAGATACCTTTTATGAAGCATATAATGAGACTGAAAAAACTAGACATGTTCTGTGACAAATTTGCGCGTGCCCTTTATACCTAGTTTCTTTGTTGCCAGAAACTTGTGATTAGCTGTTCAAACAGAATCATTCCTGAATTGCATGTGGCTTAGTATTTGCCTCTTAAGAGATAACTGCTGAACCTGCATGCTGATTTTTACCAGTGCAGGATAAACTCTTACAAGCTCTCTGAAGGAAAGCCATCTTGAAACCCTGTGTATGTTGCCAACTGCTCTCATTGCACATGTAGCTGGAAGATGAGCAAAATGCTGGCATGCTCTGGAGGTGAGTAATGGTAATGTCACCAATTCTGATCAGTTAGGTGACATACCAGTCATTTGCATAGACTAGAAAAGCATTTGATCAAAAAACTTCTCTCCAATTTAAATGTAGTAAGTGGGGTCAGTTTGTCAAGCTCTCAGGTGAGCAAATGCTGGAAAAAGAAACCAAGTGATTTTTTTTAACTCCTGCTAGTTAGCAAGTCCAGCTGCTCTTCTCGGGGATCCAGACTTCGATGCTTGTTTCTGCGCCAAACAGCTGATAGTAGTGCTTACTCCCTGAGTCCAGACAAAGTAGAATCTTCTGGAGAAGACAGTGAGAGTGACCAGGATCATTAACAGGTAACTTGCTGTATGGATAAACTGTTAAGATAAGCATGCTTAAAGTCAACTTTTCCTCAATTTAGAGATTTGCTTTAAATTAAAAGCAAAGGGTGCTTAGAGTAAAAAAACGGCTGGTTGTTTTTAAGTCCTTTCTCGTATCTCTTATCTGCAGTAGAAATAAATATACTTTGGGGGAAGAACTGCAGGATGATGCAGGGTCTCTTTGAGGGTGAAGCTACCGTCAGACACGTAGCTGTGTAGACTTGTATCTGCAGGTTCAACAAGAGTTTCGCCTTGGTGAGTAGGTACTGTTCCTTTTAGCGACCAGTGAGAACCTGTGCCTGTGGCAGAACTGTTTACATGGCCAAATTTGTGAATTGAAAAGGTTTCGGCATAACCATCCATGGGCTGAAATTGTATACAGTTGTGAATTAGGTAGTACTTTGGAGAGGTGAATGCTTCTCTTGTCTACTCTGTAATTTTTTTGGTTTCCAGCAGTTTAAAAGTAAGCCATACTTGGTTTTTGCAAGATACCATTGCTTAGCCTGGCATCTAATTTAGAAGCAGAATTGGTACAGGGGTGATTTTGTGCTGCTGTATCTGTAGCGAGTAGTTTCTTGGTGGAAGAAAGGAAGTGACCAGCAGTACCTTAGGCACTAGTGCATCGAGGTAGCTCGCCAGTAGTTGCTTAAATTGGAAACTACGACACAATGTTGGCACAGACTGTCCCTTTATAATTGAGGCAGACGCCTTAGCTGCTGGATGGACCTTTGAAATAGTTCTAGTGACTCAGGAGATGGTGAGCAGCAAATGAGTTGGTCTTCATACAAAGAAGTGGCCTGAAAGCTTGGCTGGTGTGTGCAAAGCCCAGATGGTATCTCATGCTTGGGTTTGAAAGGGTAATTTCTGTGTTTGATCAGAGTTGGAGATGGCTTTGGTGTTTCATCTCTTATAATCACAAGGAAGTTTGACACTGTTAGCGGCAGATACTGTTTGGGCTGCTCAGCGGAGAGGCAGACAAACATCCCTCCCAGCCCCTCACTTCGTACTGCAAACAGCACCTTGGAGCTTCAGATGTTTTTGTAACTCTAAGACCAATTCCTCTTGGGTTGAAAATTTGGGAATGCAAAGTGCAGAATAAGTTGAGAGTTGAGTTGTTTTCTATCATGTTGCTTCTTGCAAATACACTTTAAGAAAAGTGAAATAAAAGACTGCCTGAGGGGATGTTTCTCCCTGCATCAAAGTCATCATCTGGCAGACTGGGTGGAGAAAAACGTACATTGTTTGGTAAGCTCTGTGTAAATGAGAATTAAAGATGGTAAAAATATTTTTCTTGAACTTTTTGCCACTGAGCATTCACTTTTATTTTTGCTTGTAGCAACTGAGCAAAGGGTTGGCTTTTGGTATTCTTGTGTTTTGGTGTTTTGTTTTTTTTTTTTTTCCAGCTTGAAATTGTAAAACCTAAAATCCTGCGTGCGAGAGAAACAAAAAGCATCCTCTGAAGAGAGAGGCTGGAGCAGTGGAAAGGGAGGAAGAAAGGTATGCAGTAGAGATGGTGCTGCAACTTGCCCTTTGGAATGGAAAATAAAGCTCTTCTGGTTTGGGGCTTTTTTTTTTTTTTTTTGAGACAGAACAAATTATTACACGAAGTTGACTCTTTGAATCACATCCAGTACAAAGTTCAGCTGATATGCTAAATGCAGTTCCACATTTACGAAAGCTGAATTTGACTTGATTGCATCCTCTGAAAGACTACACTGGCAGCAAGTAAAATACAATGTGCCAGGCATTTCTCTTGAGAAAAATAACAATCGCTAGTATTTCAGCCTAAGTATCTCAAATGCCAACAGTTGGATTTTTTTCTTCTAACTTTGCATTTTTTAGAGGAATCATTATTTGAACTCTGTATAGCATTAGAAGCGGCCAGCTCATCCTGTGTGATAGTGGTTATTGCTGGAAAATGTGCTTTGGTCATTGCCAAAACAAAAAAAAGTGTGTATCACAAAGATAATCCTCTTCTGGCCCTCCATAAATCTGTCTTGAAAACTGCCCTTAGTAACAGGATTGTCTGAAGATGAATGACCCAAGCTGTCTCACCACATTGCCGCCTTTGTTGCCCACTGCAAACATGTTTATAGGGTGATGAACTGGTATTTCTCAAGGCTGATTTCTGCCCCCCCC
>JAOBAS010000029.1:12415396-12452658 GCA_025311575.1 Elanoides forficatus
GGTCCTCCCCGGGCTGCAGGTGGAGATCTGCTCCCCTGTGGACCTCCCTGGGCTGCAGGGACACAGCCTGCCTCACCGTGGTTTTCCCCACGGGCTGCAGGGGAATCTCTGCTCCGGTGCCTGGAGCATCTCCTCCCCCTCCTTCTGCACTCACCTGGGGGTCTGCAGGGCTGTTCTTCTCACATATTCTCACTCCTTTCTCACAGCTGCTGTTGCACAGTAGTTTTTTTACCCTTCTTAAATGTGTTATCATACAGGTGCTACCAATGCTGCTGATTGGCTCAGCTTTGGCCAGCAGTGAGTCTGCCTTGGGGTCAGCTGGAACTGGCTCTGCCTGACACAGGGATAGCTTCTGGCATCTTCTCACAAAAGCCACCCCTGCAGCCCCCCTGGTACCAAAACCTTGCCATGCAAACCCAGTACACCAATACATAAAAAACTCAAATGTTTACTATAATTCTCAGGATGTACACTTAAGGCTATCTAAAATTTCAGATGCCAAGCTCCTTGTTTCTTCCAACACTTGAGGCGTATCTGTTTGCAATTGAACATATTAATAAAGTAGCCTCACTATATCATAGCATATACTCTGTATAACTAGGCATTAAGAATCTATCAGAAAACACAAAAATAGAAGACAGGCTACCAGTAGTCAGATCATGGGTCCATCTGCCACACTGTTTAGTCTCCAGTCGGCCCAGTCCAGACTCAGCCCAGTAGACATAACTGGACTTCTGGAAGAAGACAAGAACAGTGCAAGTGTATATGACATTTCCCTTGAGTACTCTCCCTGTCATTCTCTGGTATTTCAGCTCATGGACTTTCCTGAGCCATGTGATTTGCCTGCTTTGTAACCCTCAATGTATCCCTCTTCCAGGTACTTTCCCAATCTTCCCTTGAGCTATACACACTTTTTGTATACACATTGTCCTTTGACACAGCATACCACAGGGCTGTACTCTGTCACACCTCTTCTTCTTTGCTTTCAACCTGACTCCTACGACTTTGATAGCCCCTAGATTTTGTCCTACAAGAGACCATTTACCCACTTCATACCAGTCATGATTTTACAGACCTCTATTACATGGTGCAACGTTGTCCTTTTGCCATGCTGATGACTCCTGCCTGCCCGAGTCTTCCGCCTAGCTGTTGCATGCTTTTAATAATTTCTGCCCTTCTCTGAATCTTTTTTCAGGCCATTTGTTCCATGTTGAACAGCACAGCTCCTAGTATTGACCCCTGCAGAACTTTCCTGGTCACTCACTCCACCACAAGAACCACATTGAAAGTCCACATACCCCCACCCCTTATTACTTGTCTTTCAATTCGTTAAGCATAGGAAAGGGTCTTCCTGCTTTACACCATTTTGCTTAACTTCCAAAGTCTTTGGTAAGGGACTTCATTAAAAGCCTTTCAGAAATCCAAGAAGACTACATTAACCTTTATTCACATGTTTGTTGACTCCTTGACTCCAAAACAGGACTTTCCTCTGGAACTGCAGAACAGAATTGTACCCCCCTTCCATTTTTCTGAAGGAGGGAAAGAAGCAAGCTGATTTTTATATGTCTGCTTCTGTGATGTAGTACCTTTCATAGTCTTTTTGATGTCAGTATCACTTCTCAAGTCATATTATCAATATTGCCAATATTTGGCATTTTCAAAAATTAATCACTCAATTACGTCCATATGTTCACATTGAAAAAATACTTTGGAAACAGAACATTTCATTACCCTGCTCAGCAGAATGAGTAAATTAGGTTGAAGTCTACTCTAGCATTCCTGCTCTGCTCTGGTCAAGAATGAGGAACACTGCTAGTTCTTTGTTACTGTTCTTTTAACAGAAGACTTCAATCTGTATTGTTGTAATCTGTCATCTCTAATTAATATTAAATCACTCAAAACTTAAAAAAAAATGTAACTAATGCTGAGTCAGTCTACTTTGTTGTGATAAACTTTCCTATCTTCAATAAACAGTCCTTCATAAATCCATACTGAGTAGTAAGCTAAATTAACTACATCACAAAGTCACTTTAGAATGAGAATTCATTAAAGACAGTGACAGCTTAGTAGGAGACAATGCACTACTCATTTCAAAAGCAATGGAGAAAGCCTGCCTTGATCAAAAACTCTGTTTACTTGGGGAAAGGGTAATTTAATTATCTATCATCCTGACAAAAGGCATCCTTGTTGACTCAGGATGTAGATATTAGCATATAGGGAATTTATTTTTTCTCTTAATCTAACAGCCCAGCATCAAAGAGACTTTGCCCTATAAATGAGCACTGAAAAGTCAAAAAACGAACAAGCAAACAAGCAAAGGTTGAAAGAGAAAAGAGGACAAGCTGCTGAAAGTCTTGTTTTCATGGCTTCATGTATTTTGCTGAAGTATAGCCTACCTCCACTGTGCTGAACAAAAGTACTTACCTTTGTAATACCATGTTTCAGGTAAATATTAACACTATCGGAAGTTTTAAACAAGGCAATGTAAGTTATTCTGTCTTGGCCCAAGAAAATTTCTCCTTTGTCTTTGCTGTTCCTGCAGGCAATTGTCTGTCCCATCACCTGGCAGCCACCTCCTTAGCGAGCGGAGGACTGCTGCTAACTGCTCCAACTCTGGAAACTGATTGAACTATTTCCTGATTATTTACGATGAGTACCCAAAGCTTCTTTCTTAACCAAACTGCAGCTGAAGGAGCAGTGATGAATCGCTGGTGGACAGCCTTGCCTCAACAGATGTCCCATCTTCTCAGTCAAATCTTCCATTGATCACAATGTGGGGACATTACTGAGAAGAGCAGTGCAACAAAATGCACCAAGGAAAGTTTTGGAGAAGGCAAATAACAATTCTGTGGGAGACAGCTTGGAAATGAGCTGTGTTCAAATCCATAGGAAAGAGGTAAACTTGAATGGTGGACAGAGAGAGTAGGGAGTTCTCAGGTAAGTAAAATCAATTTGGGTTTTGGAATATATTACAGAATCCTGAACACAAATAATGTTAAAAGGAGAGAACTGAAAATTCTTTTGCAACACATTCACAGAAGAAGAAAATCCAGGAACCATCAGTGGAATTTGAGTCATAAGAAGCTTTTGCAAAAGTGAAATAATTTAAAGAGAAATTGAGAAGGAAGGAAGAAAGAAAGAAAATTGCGAGAAGAAAAACTCAGTGTATTCCTTAAGGTTAAGTGAAGCACTTTACTACTTTTCCTGCTGTGTGTTTTTGTCAGGATTACTCATCATTTGTCTTTATAATCAAAAGGGTTTTTTTGCAATAATTTCTGATGTTTTGAAGCCAAAACGGCCATCTTACTATTCTAATTGGATTTTGAACTGATCAGTAGAAATCATGATCTGTCCTTGTTCTGTGGAGGGACCCAAGGAGCTGCTTGGAGGTGTGCATATGTCACACAGATGACAGTGTTCCCTCATCATATAGTAGCTTCTGGTTGTAACTGGCACAGCTATGGGGGAGAGCATTTGGTCCACTTGCAAAGGGAGCAATTTCACACAATCTGTGGATGCTGCCAAGGAATACTTCACATTTAGAATGCCAACATAAACCTGAAGGTCACCGAGCAAGTACTTATGCAGTTTAAGTAATTAATTATTTGGATCAAAGATCATAAGTATATAAGCAAGCAAATACAATCTCTGCTTTTAAATCAACATGATGGCTTTAAAAATATTATTAGAAACATAGAAATATTATTAAATTACACCAAATGTAGATGAATATAGTAAAATACAGATAAAATCAGTAGCCACATAATGCTCATTACATTTGATAAAGGGAGAAACATAACACAATATCATTTACAGACTTTTTTTTTTTTTTAATCTGGGAATTAGTCAATATTTTATTTTTGTTTGTTTAGCATGTGAAGGAGGTATCTTTGCCTGTTGAAGTTTCCCTGGAAATAACACCAGTATCAGCAATCATTTGATTTTTCAAAGATCTTTTTTTCTTTTCAGTCTTCATAATGAATGAATAAAGTTGCTTAAGGGGGTGATCCAGAAAACATAAACAACTCATTTTGTGCAAATGCAACATTTATACTTTCTGCATAACGCAAACATTAACTTATGGTAGACACATTTTAATATCATTCTAATATCTTCCAAGGTTTTTTTGCAAGAATATTAGACTTAGTTCTGACAGAGCAAGACAGAATATTGTTTGGGGAAATGGAGATTAAAAATACAGATTGCATTTAAACACAAACCTAAATACTGATTATGGATGTTGATTAGGAATAATGGCATACAAGTGCAAAAGAAATGTCTAGTAATAGACTGTGCATGGCAGGAAGGACAAAGATTGAATATTGAAGGCAGTAAAGGATGGTCTAAGGCCTAAGCTTTATTGTATCTCTGCTTTGCTATTTCTTTCTTTATATTGTTTTTCCAGCTGATACATCTGTTTATCTGCAAACAGCTGCTGGCACAATAACAGTTTTAGCTGTAGTTTACCAATGCAGTGGCAAATGCTGATATCCTTTACCGCAATAATCAACATAGCCTCATTCAAGTGAACTTTCAGTGGGTTTGGGGTTTGATCTGTTTTAAGAAGTCACCACATGATTTAGGAAAATCACAAACTGTGATTTAAAAATTTCACAATATTCAAAGAGCTCCTTATGGCAGTCTCATTCCCTGTCTTTTTCATATACTGCAGTACCTGAAAGCAATTCATGTGTTTAGCACTGAAGGACTGACAACATGCTTGTCCTCATGTTCTTTTTATTTATTTATTTTTAGTGAGGGTTTGAGAGAGACAGAGAAATGCACTGTAAGATGCAGTCCTGGTATAATTAATATTTCTGTTATTCTGAAAGGATTAAGCAAATATCTGAAAATGTTTTTGAATTGCAATTGAATTCCCATCATAAATTTGGTCAGTCCTTTTACTGCTTTAAAGTTATTTAAGCCTCTATCACCTTCTACTCTTTATTGCAAAAAAGAAATTTTCTCCCAAGAGGCCAGATGGGATCTTTGAGGGTAAGCCATCTATCTGTAGCCTTCTTACTGCTGATACAGTAGTTTGTGCATTTATTGTGCATGGATGTTATAAAAGGGCAATTGCTTAACAAAGTGACTGGTTACACAAAAGGTCAAATTCCAAACTTAAAAGTACATGTCATTTCCATTGACTTAATTTATTGGAAAAAATTTATTCTACAATCCTTCCTCTTAATTACCTTAAGAGTCTTGTTTCATTTACAAATATCAAAAGATATTGTGCTGTCTTGCAGGTCACTGTTACACTGTGATAGTGACTTTAGCAATGCTGAGGTAGAGTAACTTTCCAAACGAATGGATTTCATGACAGACAGTCTTCCTTAATACAAAAGAATGAGGTCACTATATAAATTTTGCTTTATGAGTTTCATAAAGTAGCATTCATAAAGTTGAGCTGAATGGAGATGACCGTCTGGGCCACTAACAGGTGGTATCAACCAACAGTGAAGGAAAGAAGTTACTGTTCGGTCTACATTTCTGGACCTGAGCACGGCAAGAAAGAATTAACTGTACAGTCTATATTGGAAGTCCACTGACAGAACCAGAGTAGGGATGGCTGGGAATATAAAGGATCTTTTTTTTTTTTTTTTTTTTTTTGGGGGGAGGCAGGATTTAGGTATTCAGGGCAAAGTAATAAAAATAAGGCCTTGCCGCATCCTCTGTTTAACAAAAGGTTAACAAATCCAAAAATAGCTCTTCAAAGCTGTGGGCGATTTCAGGCCAGGTTTGCATTTTTCAAATTCTTGCTTTACCTTATTTGGCCATGCAAAATGGGATCCAGCGGTCCCACAGGACTCAGCTGTGAGGAGATGGGGCTTTAAGATGAAAGTATGTGGTTTTTACTTCAGAGACACATGGCTAAATATGGGCTGTGTTAAAAACAAATGAGTCTGTTTTCTGGCAGAGTTACAGCTTCCCAATGTCCCTCAAGTTAAAAAGGCAAGCACACAGCAGCCCTTCAACATCAAGCTTTGTGACTTTGACAGCGACTGTATTGGAAGGTCGAGGGGAACGGAGGGATGTGCCAACATTGACAGTGATGAAGCTTGTTTTGTTTTCAGTGAGTAGTTTGGGTACAAGATAACTAGAGATGTCTAAAACAACAACTTGAAATGAAACCAAGCAGGCCAGAGAATAAGAGTTGAGTATTTTTTGTAAGCCAAGACTGTATGTCCTCTTTTTTTCTTTTTTTCTTTTTTTTTTTTTGTAGTCCTTTTCCTGTGAACAACTATTCTCCATCTGAAAAATAGAAGGAGACAAACCATAAGATGGCCAAATAATATGCATACTTTTAGGGAATAAATATTGACTTAGGATCTGATACTGCTCAAGTGATAGAATTGAGGTGTGCCTTAAAATGTAGCTCTTGGGAAAGGAGCAATTTCAGATTAAAAAAACCTCCGCTGGCTGCACACTTTATTTACCTATTCACAAGTATTGTCTGAAATATTGTCCCTCACTGCTTTGTTAGGTATGAAACCTGTTGATGCTTGGGCTGAGGTGAAGAGCATAAAGTGGACGGTAATGGGGAAGCATAGACATACTAAAGCATGTGTTGCATAAAGCATTAACTGTATAACCACTTTTTTTAGATCTAACAAAAAGGTTGGGGAATTCCCCTTGCAGAAGCAGGGGGAGGATACAGCCAGAGGTTGTCAGGGAGCCATCAGGTCCAGAGCAGATGTTAGGAGAAAGGTATGGGTCATGAAACAGCTCCTACTGCTTGCCTGGGCACTGCTGATCGGACAGTATAAGCTAGATCCTCATGCTAGTTAACAAAGGGATTTAGCTCCTCAGAAATAATTGCAGGCCAAAATCCTTATAGATGGTTCTCTGCTCACAAAAAAAAAAAAAAAAAATTAGAAAAAACAACAAAAGCTTAACTTTTCTATTAAGTGGGACTTTGGGTGAATCATGGAGGAAAGGCTGGGAGGGTAGGTCCCGGTGAGACTTTGGTTAGGAACACAGTACATTTCAAGCTCAGTTGCTTCATGAACTTGCTATGCAGGTGATGAAAACATGAATTGTCTAAAACGCTTTTTGGAGATGTTGAAAACAAGACAGCCATAAGAGCTTGCAGGCATGCCAATGACATGGTGCATGTCAGTGCAGCTGCATCATGAGTAGAAGCAGATGGGGGAGTCAGTTGCACCATGGCTGCAACCCTGTCTCGGTATCTGTTCTTGAGAAGGTAATTTTAAAGTTACCACAGTCTCCTTGTGCGTTTATGTATTACCACCTGGATTGTACAAATGTTCTGAGTAGAGCTGGTTGAAATTTTCTTGTGAGAAGAGTCTTGCAGAAAAGGATGTCAATGAAAAATAAGTTTCACATGAAAAAGAAACTCTTCCTGGACAGTTACTTTGGGGTTTTATTGCTTTCTCTGTTGAAAATATTTTCCATGAAAAGAAGAGAAAGATTTTAAAGTTAAGGAGTCTTGCCTTCAGATTTCCTGTGGATATTTGCACTTTGTGGTGGGATGGAGGAGAATATTGGTTCCCATAAGTGTTGTGTGGATTGAAGTCTCGGCAGGCCTCTGAACATGTGAAGTGTTACAAAACCTCTGTTATTTTTTATGTGAATGACATTCTCAGTCTTTTTGTAAATGGTTTTGAAAGCCAGAGAGCAGAGCTCCAAATAGCCAAGTGCTGGCATTCTTACTCTAATGCATTTGCATGTCCAAGGGCAACATACCTTTACTGGCCACTGATTTTTTTTTTTTCTTTTTTTTTTCTCTTTTCTTTTCAGTGCCCAGGTTTGTACCTGAATATTTGTAAGAGTGAATGACTTTGGTTGGAGTTGCAGGTGGTTCAGGACTACCTCAAGTTATGCTCGAGGCCTTTCAAGCTCCACACCAGGGTTAGGGACTTTCTCCTGGAAGTTTTGCTGCAACTTTTCATCACAGCTGGTGCTGGTTTTACACCACTCGTGCATGATGATGAGCAGATACTGAGAGAAGGTGACTGCTGAGGACTGATTTCACTTGTCTGTACGATGGTTGTAACTTTGAAATGTGCAACCTGTTCAGGTGCCTGCTCTAGGCTGAAGTGCTGAGGTTACTGGAGAAGGGGTGAGTGAAGGACTGAGAGCTGAATACAATCCAAGTCCCCCTAAAATGGTGGCTTGTTTTACTGCCTATGGCCAGGTACCCGAGGCTAGTGATTTTGACTAGTTCTTCTGCATTATATCTAAAGACAAGTTACAGGATTTTGATTGGCCGTATCTTCTCATGCACTCAGAGACTGTCAAGAAACTACATATCTCTGCAAAGGTGAGGATGCAGCAGGCTTGCGGCACTTCACAGGGGAAAGACCTGGGTAGGTGCCAATCAATTCCTCTAGCTTGGGCAAAGCGTGCCACAAACAAAACGGCTCCTGCAGCCCCTGCGGGCTTTTTAGTGAGTTTCAGTAACATATTATTACAGAAATCTGATAACCAATGTTATCGCTGTTCATGCTGCTTCTGTTTTGACTCTGAGCACCGCCCACGTTCTCAGAGCACGGAGATGGTTTGCGAGGCTTTCTCCGCACCGGCTGGCTGTGCCCACGTACCGAGGTACGTTGGGACAAGGCTGGGATTCATGCCTGAAATGCCTGGTGCATACCAACAAACCCACTCCCACTGCCTGTCTGTTTGGAGGAGGCACTGGCAGACCAAAGGGCCCTCGTGGCCTCTGATAAGTTAATTACTGGTGGCTTAAATGTTTATGCGATGGAATGTGCCTCCAATTCAGCATCTGACCTGTGTTAAGAAGCTGCCTTTGATGTGTTGTTTTGTGGGTGAATGGTTTAAACTGTCTGTGCAAAGTTGAAAGTTGTTTGAATGATGCGTTATCAGCGCTCCTTTAAAACACTGAGGCTTCTTTACTGTGTTTTAAAATATTAATAAACACAGTGTGTTGGAGCTGGGCACGTAAGCTCATCGGGCACAAGGACTCCTATGAAACAGCCGTGCAGCCCCTTCAAAACCGGTATTTTGTGTGTGTAATTGCACAGCTGCTAATTATAAGGTAGTCCTTGTTTATAACCTCATCTACCCTTCCGGCTTCCTCTTGGAAGGATGGCCACGGCTTCATCTCCCCGAGGCAACCGGAGGCAACGTGCCATGGCCGATGGTGGTTGGCTGCACCAGCCAAAGCATGACACTTGAGAGGGGAATATCTGTGTTGGGACCCAACGCTTGATCTTCAGCTAGTCCTAAATGAGAGTAGGCCAGGGAGAAACAGCCTGTCATGTGGAAGGGGAGGCTTGCAGGATGAGCGGTAGCCTTAGGGAATGAGATCTTGTTCAACACACAAAAACCCCCTTATTCTGTAGTAACGTAGAATATGAACTTCAAGCAGAATTGTTAATTTGAAACAGCTCCATGGATAAATGAGCGTTAGATTCTTGAATTGGGGAATAGGGGATTTTTTTCAGGAAATGAGAAGAAAGAAGGGAAGCATGCTTTTCCTCTGGAAACAATAATGTGGGGTTTTGATTATCAGAGAGGAGCTGTATTGATGCAGACACAATAGCTGTCTGCCAAGGACGCGCAGACAGCTTAAGGATGAAACTGCAGTGCTCCCAGCAAACACTGGTATCCACTGTGGGAGATGTTCCTGATGGCTGTGGATGAGGCCCTTCCCAAGTGGAAGGTTTCTCCAGCATTACAGCTTGATGTGCTTGGGCAAGTTTTGATGAAAAGGTTTTCTGTAGGACAGAGAATGCAGTTTTATCAAAATTAAAACAATTCCTATGAAACTGTGGATCTTGGGAAATATATTTGGCAAAAATTGGAGTGATTAGTTTCCCCTATTTGATTTTTAGCTGGTTAAAATGAAAGTATGTCATTTTGAAATGAAACATCTATACCTAAGCAGTCATGTTTTGGGAAGTTATTATGCTTCATTTGGCTTGTTAGAGAGTATACTTAAGCCAAACCGTGTCTGATATTTTAAGATGCGTTTGAAAGAAAGAATGTTTAAGACAATAATTCCCTTTACTGAAGTCAGAAATTTGCATCTAAAAGTTTTTTTTTTTTATTGGTCTTAACTTAAAAATGAGAATTTTTCAGCCTTTCATTCTTGTTGAGACTGACTGACTCTTAAACATCAGAATGTCTTTTGAGAACAGAAACTGATTCTTGACTGGCTTATCTACAAAAAAAGTATTTAATTCAGAAACTACCTAACTGCTAAAGAGCCTTCAGGACACTGGTCTTTTAATTATTTAATTTAGGCTGTTTAACTTCTAAACTTTAAACAGCATCCCCCTCTCCAGTCACAGCATTGCACCAAAAGCTTATGGTACCATGTGGGAAGAAGGAACAGGCAGAGAGGGAGGCATAACCAGCCCAATGTCACCCAGCACGTCCGAGCTTGACTTGGTTTAAACTCCTAGGAAGAGAAAAAACAAATAATAGTGCAGCACCGGTAAGCTGTGCTGGCTCAAAACCCACGTCCGTGTTAGTGATCACAGAAAGGGAGGTGGTGGGAGTAGCTTTTTGTCAGTGTGACTGTACTAATGCTTGGATGTCCTGGGCCCTTCGTCTGTCGTTGCTGGTGGGTCCACCCGCTCTGCAGTGTCTTGTGGGGCTGACTGATGCGGTAGGCACGGAAGAGGGAAGGGGGTGGCTATAAACACTAAAAAAGCACCCATGGGAGACCCTGCGGATCTGTGACATTTTTCTCTGAAAAATGACACTTAGAAGAGGTTGGTATATTGTTGTTATTGCAGGGCACCTGCGTGCAGACCTGAGGGTGCAGCTCATGCTGGGTGGAGCTGTTATTTTGGGGTTTGTGCACATCTTGCTGCTGAAAGCAGGGGGAGCAGCAGCCTTAATGGAGAGCAGAGCCTTTGCCAGAGCTGAACCTCGGGGGAGCAATGCAAGCATCTGCTGGGGGTGTTGCTGGGGAAGAGGGAGAAGTGTGAATAGGTCTATCCTTAATAGCTTCCTGCAGCATGAGGGAACATACTTTAAAATTACCACTTTTTTGGACACCTTTTAGTCTGCTTGATATGCTCGTTGTTCTCAGAAACCTAAGTAGGATAGCGAGGACACTGGTGTTCGATTAGGCTGTAGTGGTCCGGGAGGATACCAGGGTCGGGTGGAAAACCCATGAAACAAAAAGATTCAAAGTATGGTTTTGATGGGGAAACGAAGTGTGAGAGACAAAGCAGGAGTGGAAATGAGAAATCCCTGACCGGCAAACCTTGCTTTAGAAGGAGTCAGCAGAGGCCCCCTCCCTGGCAGCGGGGCCACCGGCCTCCAGCAGATTGGAAAATGATTATGGACTGAGCATTAAGCAAAACACAGGGCCTGGGAAAGGGCATGTTCTTCCATGGGGTTTGAGAGTTATTTCCCTCTGTCTATTCTTGTCTTGCATAAATATTCTAAACTGGCACCAGTCTGTAGCCAGTTGCAGCCAATGTTGCATATTTTACATGTACCAGCTTTTTGTAAATGTGACTTAGAACTGTTTAGATCTGAAATTTAGGTTTAATTTTAAAACGGGAGGAATGGCTTATAAGCCTTCGTGTAAAAGGAAATGTTTTAGTACATGGTTATTTTTCAAATGTTTTGGCATTGCAAAGTGATGCAAATCAAGCACTGATTCTGGCTGTATAGAAGAGTCAAATAACACTGAAATATAAAAGGTTAAATGAGCAGCAAAAAGAAGGTTAACACAAAAAATAACGTGATTTCTAAGGACACGGAGCTGTTTGATCAGACCTACTACTGCACCTGTGTGTCTTTTTCTGCCTGAAAACTCTTTGCATCTGTTGTCCAACTTCGGTTAAGCGTGATAGAAGGAGGAAGGTACTCAACGTAATTAAATTTTGCCAAGGTTTATGAAAGCAAATGAAAGGGTGGAAGAAGCTGTTGTTGTGCCCCAGAGAGAGCTTTGAAGTGATTGCAACCTTTCATAGGCGCCAGGGAATCCACACAGGGGAATCCTTGTGAACGCCTCTGCTGCAGGGGAAAAGCCACCTTGGGAAGTTGCCATCCCCCCCTTGGGCTTCATCAGCTCCCGCTGCCTCAGGAACTGCTTCCAGTATAGCTGCGAGATCCCTGGGTAGTAACAGAGGAGCACTGGCAGTGCTTGAAGAGATGTGGAGATGCCATAAGGCTTTGTAAAAAAGCAGTGAACAAAAATTAAATAGAAGCAATAAAGAGCAAATAAACCCAAGCAACTAAAAAGCAAGCAGCTGTATGTGTAGTCAGAGTCTGTCGCTATCCCTGCCTGCCTCCCTTGCATCTGTGGCTGGTGGCTCCGTGCACTTGCCACCACCACTTTGTCACTTCACCGGTCAGGGGAGAGAGAAACAGCCAGTTACCTCCACCTTTGTATTGGGGGGAGGCTCTACTCTTAGCATATTTATGGAAAATATTTGTAGTGGGATGGTCACGCAACGATGTGCTGAGCAGAGCCCTGTTTGTTGGAGAACGCAGATGGTAGAGCGTAGCAATGGTGATGGGCACTGCTCGCTCCGTGCAAGCCCAAAGGTAATACTCACCCAAACTACTATGAACACAGAGCTAAGACTGCTCAGTCAGCTGAGCTCCTATCAGCAACATGGCAGGGGGGGAAACTGTGCCTCTAGCAACAAATGTGAAGTCAAGATGTGCAAATTCCCACCCTGGGGATTGTTGCATTAGGGTATGAAGCGGTTATTAAATTGCAGAGAACCTGCTGGACTCTCCACCGCTTGCTGTCTGCAATCTCAGACACACATTGTTAAGTTAATGAATATTACTAATAGCAATTCTGTCGCCCACGTTCTGGGGAAAAGGATAGATTTAAGGCTACCTCTGTCTTTAAAAATTCTGTAAACGTGTAAAAAAAAAAATAAAATTGTAAGGAGAGGGGAAAAGAGAATGTGCTTTTTACAAGGTTGCATTTCACAGATGCAATTTGTAACATGTTTCTGCATGCTCTTCCTAGTACTGCTTTCCTTGTACTCGATGGTGGGGTTGTTCACTGGCCCCTCCAAGGAATGGTGCAGTTTAGAGGTCCTGCGTAACTTCACTCTCAAGCATCTCGTTGCAGGGCTTGATTTCAGAGCATGTGTTTCTTCTCGCCATGGGGATTGGCCATGGTTGCTTTCAGGTGGCATGTGTGATAGCAGATTTTCAGTGGGAGAGGGCAACTCTCTGGGAGGGGTGAAAAATAGCTCCTGCAAGCTTGTGGTGGTTTGTGTGGAGCAGGCTTGGTGTTGGATGATGAGCCTGGTGTTGGTACTTGGTCTTCCTTATGGCCGATCGAAGTCTCAGCTTTGTGCTTACAGGGAAGAAACCTGCTCCAAAGTGTCCTGTATGAGGGTGGGATGTGATGTGACAGTGCTGGGGTGAAGCTCAACAGGAGTGAACTTAAAGTATCCCACACTATGGTGGCTGAGTTATGAAACAGTATAAAGCCTGTTCTTTAGCAAGCAGAGCTTGCTTATTCCTGATGATGGCCAAAATAGGAATATTTTGCTGTGGCAGGAAATCCTGCGAAAGCAGCAGGTCAGTGTAAATGGCAGTTTTGCTGCTGACAGTTTTAGCTGTGGAAAAGCTGTGCTCTCTTAAAAGATTCTCATAAAGACCAAGTTACTACTTTATGGTTCGTTTCCTATACTGTGGAAGTGATGTTCTAGCCATATTATTTTATGGAGTAATACGTAACGGTGTTAACTTTTTGGCTTTAATAAAATAGTAAGATTTATGGAACACTGAATTTTATAAGTGAAAGAAAAAATCACAGGGAATTGCAGTAGGCAGTTTTTAAATCTCTTTGAAGCTGTAATGTTCTAAAAGTTTTCATTATGACAAGGTGCCTCTCGATTTCCAGCTTTAAATGCTTTTTGAAGGCAAAGGTAATTGTTTTTCACGCAAATCAAATGATCATACTTACTTTGGTCTCCAAAGTGAAAGATCCACTGTCCAGTGTTAATGAGAAATGTTGCTATTAGAAGAGTCAACACGGAATAGTTTCTGTAATGCCATGCTTGACTGTAGAAGAGAATAGTACAACTGTGAGCAGTAAAACAGAATTTTGCTGCAAAAGGCTTTAATTTGGCAGTTTTGGAAATCCAGGTTTTGAGTTTCTCTGAGACTCAGGTGATGAAATCTTTTTGTGTGTGACAAATAATAATTTTAGATCCAGGCCTCTTAAGTCTCTGGTTTCATCATGCTATTGTATTCCCCTCAGAAATTAATGGGAAATAAAACCAAGCGTGTGCAGGCCATGTTGATCATTGACACTATCAGCTGATGTTTTTCAGATTAACCTGCACTGTATTTTTGGCACTGTTCCTCTCCTATTCTTCTTATGTTCTTTTTGGATCCTGGCTTTGAAACCGGTTGGACTCTTAGCCTTTACACTTAGAGGTGCAATTCTTCTTTTACTCTGCCTTCTGCAGGGCACAGAAAGCAAAAATATGTTTTCGTTCCATCCAGCACAAACAGTAGGCGTAGCCTGGCCATGCGTGTGCGAAGGGGAGCGGGATCTGGCGTGCAAAGGAGCGGCGGCTTCCTGCGAGGCTGGCTTGCTCCTTGTGAGCACTGCAGGCACGTCCTTGGTCTGCAGTTAGCGTGGGCTTTGCTGTCAGCCAAAACCCCTTGAACTGGGGAAAAAAGGAATTTTTGTTTGCAGCAGCAGCAGCAAGTCAAACCCCTCTGGTCCTCTTGAAGAATGAGGATTACGATGGGGGTGGTGAGAGACTGGAACAGGTTGCCGATAAAAGTTGTGGGTGCCTCATTGCTGGAAGTGTTCGAGGTCAGGCTGGATGGAGTTTTGAGCAACCTGGTCTAGTGGAAGGTGTCCCTGCCCACGGCAGGGGGGTTGACTAGATAATCTTCAAAGGTCCTTTCCAACTCAAACCATTCTGTGATTCTTTAAGAACATCTTAGGACCTGTTCTTCAAGGGGGTGGTGGAAGTAGCTGAGCAATGGCTAACCTGATTTGCTTCAGAGAGGACTTGGGGACAGATATTGAGAGGTCAGTTTTTGGAAGAGAGAGCAAAAGCTGTTCTCCTCTTCAGAGAGGGAACATGGGACACTCGTCACTCTCCCTCTCCCAGTTGGTAAATCCATGCTTGCTGAAGATGTTTTAATCTGCCTGTTTTCTGCCAGTCCTCTGTTGAGGGAAGCATTTTGGCTGTCCCTTTTCAACACCAGAGTAGTTTACGTCAGTCTTTAAAAGATAAGGCCAGTGTGAATGTGTCATTTGTTAATCAAACCTTCTGTCTAAATG
The DNA here is from genome assembly GCA_025311575.1 of Elanoides forficatus. Taxonomy (NCBI): domain Eukaryota; kingdom Metazoa; phylum Chordata; class Aves; order Accipitriformes; family Accipitridae; genus Elanoides; species Elanoides forficatus. The sequence continues at coordinate 12,430,632 of JAOBAS010000029.1, forward strand.
TTGGTATTGTCTTGCTTGATAAGTCTAGGGAAATACGATATAATAAAACAGTGGATCAGAAAAGCACTCTTCAAGCAGTAGTCAGGGGATCATCAGCCAAATGAAGGAATGCATCAGAGAGGCCTGAAGTCAGTTGGTATCTTCCCTGATGACTTGGATGATGGAACAGTGATTCATGATTAAATATACTTGATAATGGAAAATTCAGGCTAGGAGGTGGGGCTCAGGAGTTTTAGGCAGCAAGCTTCTGATTCAAAATAACTGAGAGAAACTGGAAAAGTGATTTGAAAACAGGTTGTAGTCCTGGGAAGGCAAATGTGAATTTCTGCATTGTAACGAGGAATAATCGGTCAGTTGGTTACAAGGTGGGAAACAAATAGACCCAAAAGATCCAAAAATGACAGTGACTGAGATAATATACTATAGCAAAAAAGTCAGTTATTCCACAAGGTTAGACAGACAGAGGTGACAGGATGTGCAAAAGGATCCTACTCCATGTGGAGATAATAGTGGTAATTCCTTGGCAAGACCAACTGAAGGGGCATGAAAGGAATAAGAAGAAAGACCAGGGCCCTACACAGTGAAGAGAAAGACATGGGGTTGTGTAATTTAGGGAAGGTAAGGCTGAAAGAAATCAAATATTTCAAAGAAATTAATTGTTTTCAAAGACAAAAGCAATAATCTGTTCTCTTGTCCATGGTGGCCAGGACAGGCATCAAGATAATTTTGCTGAAAGTAACAGTAGTTAGGATAGGCAACTTGCAGCATCTCTGTTCAAACCACGTAGATGACGCCTGCCAGGAATGGTGTGGGTGCAGCTGATTCTGCCCAAGGCCACGGCTACGTGGTGTGAATTCATGAGGTCCCACTTGGTCTTGTGCTTCTGCGATCAAATGGAGGGGCCGGGGGAACCCTTAACCTGTGGTGACGCAACATTTTGGCCAGGGCTATCTTCTGCCTTTCTTCGACCCCATGCTTCCAGTTCCTGAACTTGGATTCCTCCTCTTTGCTCTTCCTGTTTATTGACATAAATGATGCAGCAAGTCCTTTCAAGCAAGGGCTGCGTTTACCTGTCTATTTATCTGGCATCAGTGGAGCTCCAGTTTTGACTGGAGCTTCAAGCATAAACAATAACCATTGTCAGAGTAGATTATTCAGAGCAGAGCAATCTGAAGTCATTTGGTTATGAAAGGCTCCCCAGAGCATGAGTGCTTGCTGTGACCCAGAAATGTTGGCATGAAAATCGATTACATGGTAGGATTTATGTGGCATACTTGCCGTTCGTCCTTGTGCAGACAGCACACGGTGTCATGGAGATGGCGCCTATTGTGTGAAATGTATGTGCAGCCTTCCTAAAGGGAGTGCAAGCTCCAGCCATGGGAAAGAGGGCTGAAGGAGCCCGTTTGTCGGGAAAAGGGGCGATGAAGCTGGAGAAGAGAGTCTTTGGAGTTTCTGAAGTGGGATGACATGAACAATAATTACTGGGGAGGAAGCGAGATATAGGGGCCAAAGACGCAGGGTGTGAAGCCGAGTGACTCCCTTTGGACACGCTCTCCAAAGGGATGGCAGCCCTGTTGCTTGAGCACCGTTTAGACAAAGCACTGAAGAATACAGAGCTGTTTGAAATGGGCCAAAAGCCCTTTTCCATTTCTCTGCTCTGCTGCTGTGTGCCTCTGAAGGTTCCTGCCAAATCCTGCTTTCTTTTTGGTTGGCAGGGAGAAACCAGGCATAATTATTCATATCATCTGCCCTGTTTCAGACAGCTCTGCTGCTGTTGCTGCTGCAGCCTGGCAGCAGCTGAAGGTACAGCATCTCTTGAATGGGGGTTCAGGCCCTGGAAACCACAGTTATGTTCCCTACCAAAACTGGGAATTGTTGAGAAGGTCCCCAGCTGTTTTACCTAGTGGGTCTCTCGGAGCTGTTAAGGACAGCCACCACCTGGGCAGACACGCTTTGGGGCACTGTGCAAAAAATTCTTAAAACAAAATTTTGGATTTCTCCAGAAGTAGTTTTAAAATGCAAAATCTGTGCTTAAAAAAAAAAAAAAAAAAAAAAAAAGGCCAACCAAAACCCCCAAAATGGGTAAAGGTCTTAGTGGGGACTGTGTCAAGTCTTCGTCTGAAATGATGAATCTGCCCCAAAGACTAAATGCAGGACGATAGCTCTGAAGATGATCAAAGCCACTCTTCCAATGCATTTTAACTAGCACAGCAAGGGAATTTCCTAGCAAGTCATTATTAGTATGTGAAAGTGCAACATGTTAAATATCTGCAAAGTATGCTTAGCTCAGAGCAACGAAACTGTAGTCTTGATTTCTGCTCTGGACAAGTTTCAAAAATACGCAGCTAGTGAAATAAAGCAGCAAGGAGAACATGTGCGTGTCCAGCATCTGCGTCTCCAGCTGTGGCAAATACCCAATTCTTGAGACTACAGCAAAGAAACCACTAAAAGAGCAATGAACTTGTGTGATAATTTCATATGCAGTGAGACACAGTTTCTTTCCTAATCCATATGGTGATCAGTTTAAACCATGAAGTGTGAAATGTGATTACCCTTGTCCAGGGTTTGAATTAGGGGGCTGTAAGGAAAGGCTCATTGCTCTGCCTTGCATGAGGGAGGGGAAAACAGGCACAGAGACCAAGAGCTGCTTCTGCATATCTCTGTGAGGCAGGGCAGAAATAGAGTCCTCTTCCATTTACTCAACTGAGAATTAATTACAATGAAATAGAAGTGTTAAAATTCTCTCGGGAGGGGTTTAATATGGATCTACGGTATGGACAACAGCTGCTATGGAGGACAAATGAATGACATGGTAGTCTTTCCCCACAAATTGGAAATCAATTCTTAGGAAAAACAAGACACTTGGAAATGAACATTTAGCTAGTGCCAGGTTTTGTGCAGATCATAACCACTTATGCCATAGATATGGTGACAGTCTTATCTTAGCTTTACCTGAACATCTGTTAGTTGGCACAAAAGTCAGAGTGCAGCTGCCTGTGAATTAACCTGCATTTGCAGATTTTTTTTTTATTTTTTATTTTTTTCCCTGGTAACCTCATCCATTTTGAGTGGGCCTGCTGGTTGTATTAGGAGAGAAGTTGACGGGAACCTTTGTTTCGTTTTTCAACAGTTGACAAGATACTCTGTCTGCTTTGGCACAGTTGTGATGCTGCCGTATCTGAGTAGGAGCAATGATGCAGAAAGGACTACCACTTCTTCTGTCTGCTGTACAACGGAATTGGGGACGCCTTACGGTAACGCTTTGAACTCGCAAATAGGTGTCAATTTTGCCCAAAAAAGCATTTTACACCGTCTCAAATTGTAACAGATACAGGTGTGTCTACAGAAGCACAGAAAATAGTACTGACAGTGGGCTTCAGTTTGCAATGCATTGACTTGGAACCCCTTCCCCTACCCTGCCCTGAAAGGTTTCTAGTGCTAATTAATAGAAAACCTGGTATGCTTTGCTGTTGATCTAACACTGGTTCTTTTTACACCATGAGGCTGGGAAATTCGCTTTGGGGTTGGATAACCTTTCTTTTGAGTCTGTGCTGCCATTTGAGCTGTTAGCTTCATGGAGAAGCCATGGTATTCACTAAATTGTATGTCAGGCTAGAATGTGTAAATGAGAACAGCTGAAAACTAGTGGTGGTTGTCATTGAAATACCAAGTGAAATTTCCTTTTGCTTCTTCACTTGCTTTGCTTTTCTAGACTGAATTTCCATGATTATCTAACCAGTTATGGTAGCTTTCTGGAGTCAGAAGAGTCACTGCCCAGCTCTGGAAGCAACTGTGTGAAATGTTTTCATTTTAACAGTGAGGTTTCATCTTAGTGCACTGGCATCCTGTGATTGCCCTTAGAGAGACAAATCCCGTAAATACCAACATTCATAACTCTGCTGTAATTGACTGCTTGCAAGCACTTGACTCTGCTTGCAGTTGCTTGGGCTTAGACATGTTATAATATTCATGAGATATCAATGGTCCATATCAAAGGGAAAAAAATGCATTTTGCTAGCCAAGCCTGGAAGCTAGGCTTAAAGAAATCCATACGGTACAAAAAAAAAAAAAAAAAAAATCTCAACCTTTGTTTGCTGGGCTGCTAATACATGGCTGGTCTATCTGGGGACAGAATGGTGTTCTCCACCTGCCGATAAAATGCTACACAACAAATACACTAGAGTAGTAAAGACTAATACTCTTTACTCTTATTCTTTCTCAGAGACTTTCCACTGGCCTTTAAAAACAAACTTATTTTTATCTTTTCAATATTCACTTCATACAAGCTGTTGTGTAAACTATTGACAAGCTACCTACAAAGAGATTCCATTCTGGTTGCATGTTGCCCTTTTCTATTGCGCTATTGACTTACTAATATCTTTCCAAGTATAAGTCTGTGCACTGAGATGTTTCAGGGTTTTTTTCCCCAGTCTGCTGTGTCCTTGAGAAATTCTGGAGGGATGCTGAAGAGCTGTCACCACGCTGGGTGAGCCTCATCACTGAGTGCTGAGATTTTTCACTCATGAGCTGAAGCCCCCAACCTGTCTCCTTGACCCAGTTCAGTGGCTTTGCTGCTCAAAAAGAAAAGGCAGTGGAGGATACGGGATGGCTTCAGGCTGGAAGCCAGGAGAGGTGGAAAGATCCCTGTGTTTGGCCCAGTGTGGGTTTGGCGGTGGTTCTGGGGTGCCTTTAGTGAGCCCCCCTATTCAGCAGCAACGGCTTTTTTCATTCATGCCCTATCCTAGGCTTGAACTGTCAGCATGTAACTGCAAGGCTGTGGATCCCACACCAGTTAAGCAGTATTTAAAAGGTCCATTATTTATTATAAAATAAACAAGTACAGATAGGAATGACATAGCTTGAGCTATGAATCACTTCTGACTCACATTAAAGGTTACAAGTCCAATTCTACTTTCATGTGTATCAAGTGTTGTTCTGCTATTGGTGCTAATACATGCAAAAACAGGCATTAGTACAAGAAAGCTTTTAATATGAAGTATTCATCTTATCTTGTTTCAGACTAGGTATTTCAAGTGTGTCATCACTTGTATTTAACAGTTGTCAAAACAGTTGAATACGGCGGAGGGGTTGTTTCTCATCAGCAAACTTTGCAGCCTGCCTGACTTCAGATAACAAATCCTTCATAGTGTAAAATGTTTTCCTATGGAGAAACCAGTTATTAACTTTTGCCTTTGTCGAAGTTTTAATAATATGCTACATACAGGAGATATCTGTGGTTTGGATGGGAGAGAGACGAGAAGAAATGTAGCAATTTATATTTACATATTAGGCAATATGTCTGGATGATGGGGGATGTGATAGAATTAATTATGTAGAGCTGCAGTGACAGCTAAAAAATGGAGCATACAAATATGGATGTATCTTTTGACTGTTGCTAGTGCTGGCCACCACAAATAATAGCGACTGAAGTTGGCCCTGCTTGGTTAGTTCATTATTTCAAATTAACTCTAATTTCCTCCAGATGTATGTGGCATTAATCATTTTCACATGGTGTGTATATAGTTTGCTTAATATTTTTAGGATTATTTGCTATTCTTACTCTGGGCTTGGTTTAGTAATCCTGATGATGCTATTTCTATTCCCCCACTACATGACTGAAACACACTGGAGAGAGCATTAGGGGAAGACAGGAATTGCACTTGGGCATTCTATATTTCATAATCCTGTTAATATTGATCGATGTTTTAGGAGCCACAAACACTTTTACAAATACTTGGCAATCTCCAAGTATTTGCAGGCAATTAATATGCTGGGCTGGTAAATGAACACAAACTAAACTGTAGGTTTAATTTTTATTTTTTTTTTAAAGTTGTGCTTTATTTTTAGCTTTCTTTTCTCCTCCCATGCTACTCTATTTGATGAAATTGCCGCTAGCCGCAGGGGTTTGTGTTTGTGGCAGGCTATCATTTTCGACAGGAAGTTAGAAGCCTTTGGGTTCAGGAGGCAGGGAGCTCTCTTACTGTACTGCTGTACAGCACTTCACATGCTCACAATTGCTTCGCTGGCTGCTTTTATTTTTTTGTTGCTATTACACGAACTCAACTTTAGTGCAAGAAATGCAGATTTTGGCACTGGCAGTTGCTCTTATGGTCTTCGTGCCTACTGGCCGGTGCAAAAAGCATAAGCAGCTCCTGGCCAGTGCCTCCAGGCAGCTCTCTCGCCTAGTGTCAGCAAGCTCTGCTCTCCCACATAAATCCTTTATCTTCCTGCTGGGACTCCTTCTGGCCTCCCCATCTCTTAATTGTTTATCGCTCGTGCTAGATCTTCACTTAGAAGCGTGGTTCCCAAAATTAGTTTACACCAGTATTGCCGCTGGTAACAGCAGCATCTGGCAGCGGCTCTGGACTCTGCGCTTTGTGCGTGAGCAGAAAGAAATGGTTGTCAGTTCAGGCGGGGTTTTGGTAATGTGAAGTATCTGGCATGCAACTTGCCTGGGAAACCCTAATTAAGACCACTCGGGTCCTGCAGCATTGGTCATCTGTGGCTGGCTGTAGAGAGTTGAGGAGATGTCATGGACCTACCCCTAGAGCCTCAGCTGTGAGCTCCCACTCTTGGTGCCAGAACTCAAAATATGTTCTGCTTTTCCTGAATCCTTGAAAAAAATTAAAGAAACAAATGACATCTGTCTTGCACATCCCTTCTTGGCATGTAAGTAATGGATCTAATGACTACCAAAGGAGACCTTAAGAGTGGAACAGGCAACAGTGAGGCACAGGCTCAAAACCTTGCAGAAATTTTAACCGTGTAGCTTCTTGGGTTGTTTGTTTTGTTTGTGTGGCTTTTAAAATTTAGGGTTAATTATCTGAAATACAAGCTAAGCAGGATATACAATTATGTAAGTCTCTTAGTAGCCTTTGGAAATCAAAATCATTTTGATGTTAGGTCCTGCTAACCTGGGGAGGAAAATACAGCTTTATAATATCAGGCAATAAAATGAAACTTTACCCTAGCTAAGACCTCTTTGGATATTTGTACAACTTTGCATGATGTTTTAGAAATGTCTGATGTACACGAGCATAATAAATCTCCTGCTGTGTCTCAGCTGTAGGCAAATGGCTCTGTCTCTGAGTGGTCTTTGCAAATGATTTGCTATACTTGAGGTGCAAATTGTATGATTAGGCAATTAATAGTAAAAACTTTGCTCTTCCCCACTGGAGTGCAACAGTATTCAGCTGAATGTATTGCTCATTTGCTCCTTCAAGTTCTTTTTCACTTCTTAAATAGTCGGTGCTGGTTGAGTAATCTTTTTTCATATAAGAAAAACAGCTCTGATTGCAGAGTCACCGCTTTCTGTAGTCCCATACTGAATACATCTCAGACTCATTTTTCCTTTTGGGCCTACGTGTAGAGGAGTCATCAATACAAGATACTTTGCAATTATCTCTACTTGTTCAGAGAAGGCAATTAAGCATGTGATTCTTCATCTTGTGAAGCAATACGTTGTTTTAATGGATCGTTTTGCAAACATATTCTGATGATCCATTGAGCACACGGGTTAAAGTGCCTCAGTCTCGTGCTGAATACTGCTGCAGTCACAGGTGGTAAATAAGGCAAAGGGATATATAGGCAATAGCAGTCTTTCCATGAGGGTACATGATGTGGTTGAGGGAGAAAATATTAGCACTGGGGAAAAAAAGTAATCTTCCATCCCTCACAGAGTCACTGGTATCCAGAAGTAATTACACCACTGTCTCAATCTTTCCAGTGTTGTCAGTTTTGATAATATGTGCCTGTCTGTAAGAAGCAGTAGAACTTACCTAAAACGGAGTTTGTTTCTCTGGCAAGCTATTACTTCTGCTTGGAAAGGATTATGTGTATTTGCTGACTCATTTGGCATAGGTAGGTGATTATTTTATGTTGTTAGATAGTATTTGAAGGTGGTTTTCCAAGACTATTTGGTTTGTGAGCTTCAACAGCCCTGCAACTGGCACAGAGAGTGAATAGACTGGACAAGGATGTTTAATCTGTCATCATGCTTCATTAATAAAGCAAAATCTAAAGAAAAGAGTGAGGACGGACTCTAGTATGGCTGAATTTGGTCTGGTACTGCGACGTATTTCCTGCTCACACTGTCTAGCCTGGGCTTCTCTGGTACTGATCAAAAGTTGAGATCCCTAGTGTAAGTGAGCCAAACCTCTGCCCAGTGCCTCCCAGCCTCTAGGGATGGCTGTTTTTGATCAATTAAAAAATATATGTATAAGTCTTGATTAAAGACTCAGTCAGAAAAGCAGTCTTTTCAATTTTATAAGAACTTAAGATACACCTGCATAAAGCCTGCAGCCGACTTAAGGTTTGAACTGCTAGGAACATTCCTTAGGCTATATCTGCTGGCAGGTGACTTTTGTGTAGGAACAGTTCTTAGCTTATACAAGATTGGCTTTCAGTTTTGAATCTCATTATTTTGGCCAGCTTTAAACACTGATGCTTCTAAAATATTTATCTTCTTAATTTGAGTCTTCTCATTCCAACTCCTTTCCTTCTCTGCACCTCCAGAAGATATTCCTGATCTTTTCGACGTGTCTGACCATATTACTTGGACACCTGGTTGATGTCAGTGAACGTGGGCAGCCCTGGTCTATAGGGGAAATAAAAAGGGAGGTGGCTGAAGGCTGCCTCTCACCCTGCTTTACAGGGCATGGATAGCCTGGGGCTGGGAGAAGACACCACACGCATGCGCACACCTGTGTCTGTACCTGGCTTCTCTACAGCCCCTCTGCCACTTTGAAGGACATGGGCATGCAAGAGTTGTCTGCAAGGAGGGGAAGGTAGAGCAGACATGAGGGGCGGTGGTAGAGGCCAAGACACCCAGTAAATCCCTGCGCGCATTGGATGCTGTGAAGGTCAATGACTACGCTCCTGAAGGAGAATGTCAGCCGGCTAAAAAATCCAGGACTAGGGCTGGATGTTTGCAGGAGTTTTATATCATCTAGGTAAGTGCCAAAGGCTCTCAGCTCACCTAAATAGTGGGGCAAGTCCGGGAAAGCCTTTCCTCAGGCAGACAGCTTGGAGCAGGAGCATTGCTTCAGTGAAGGACTTGGCCGTTCCCTACATCCCAGAAGTGATGGGCGGTCAGCGGGTGTTGTAGCAGCTGGCCCCGGGTGAGCACTCTGACAGCAGCCAGCAGTCCCATGGGGCTCATACGTAGGGTTCAGGCCATTGCTGCCCCAGGCAACCTGTGCCGTGAATGATCTGCAGAGGCAGCCACCTCATGCTGCTGCTTCCCCCAGGGAATTAAAATTCCCCTTGGACCAGAGCTGTCCCCGTCCAGTGGCATGGGGCGGTCGGACGGGGCTATCTGGCAGCTCACGAAGGAAGGAGAAAAGGATTCTCACCACACAGCGCCCAGATACTCTGGTGTCCCTTCTCCAAAGGTTTATTGGTATCACCACTTGCTTATATATTCCTGATGTGAAAGATGAAAGAAAGAGGGCACATGAGGAGACCGGTCCTGTAATGTAACCTCTTGTGGTAGGTCCCTCAGTCAGATGGTGCAACTACACTGTCCTTCCCTTGGCAATGAAGACAGTTGTTTAAAATTTACTTTGAGTATTGTGACCAAAACCTGCATGTGGATCATGGGTGATCCACAACAAAGTCCCTGCTGAAGACACAGGCTGAACTTGCATGGCATGATTTTCTAAAGTGACTGTTGGCGTCATCTTCCCAGTGGTGTCGCCTTAAAAGACACCATGTAGGATCTGGAGTTTCAGAGGGAAGGTCCTCAATGCTGTCTGAAAACCAAAGCCTTCTGAGTTGTTCCGTGTGTTGCATATGCAGAATCAGAGAGATCCAAACTCACAGTTACTTTAGAAAATAGAGACTGGAATATTTAAAAATGAATTCTTCATCTTTTAATTTCTGGGAATAATTCTGTTGACATCACCACTGACATAGAAATTGTCAGTCTTTCAATTTCGTTACTGCTGCTGTGTGTACCGTCATAATGGGAGCATTCTAATACTTCCAACTCTTATAATGCCAAGAAAGTCCCAGCCTTTCTTGAAAGACTTGTTTGCTCTGACTGAATTCAGAGAAAATCCTAGCCTTTGCTTGTTTGGTTTTGGTATCGTAATTAGAAGTTTGGTTAAATGGTGACTTTTGGCAATGTTTTTCTGCAAATATAGATTGTTTCTTGTATATCACAAATCAGAAACTAAGTGAAGTGTAGCAAGACTTTAAGACATTAGCTTTTCCAGATGTGACACTTGGGCACGAGATGTTCAGAGAAAAGGTTTTTGGCTTTCTGTCAAGACATTCAGGATGAACTAAAATAAATTTTGTTAGTTGCCAAATGGGAAAAAGAAAACATTTTGTGCAGCAATAGAAAATTATTCTGACTATTTTCCATTATGCTGATGATAAGGTCTAAGTTTCCTATTCAGACTGGTGCAGATCCATAATAATTCTTCTGAAATCAATACCTAATCCATATTTACACTGCTGTTCACGTGAGTGAGCTGAATATTGCTCAGGTACTTTCTGCAATGTTGATAAAAGAATCCAGTTCTTTCAGATGAGTCACCTCAGATTAAGCTCTTAAAAGGTTTACATTAGTCTTAAAATGTATGTTTATTGGTTCATCATTTCAAATTGAAAGAAGGTACAGAGCAGTCTGTTAATGGAAAATAAAGCCATGTTTTCATTGATAAGGATTACATGCTGCTAAAATATTTTTTGGAACTTAGCAATAAGTGGAAACCTATATTTAAGAGAAAGAAAGAAAAGAAAAGCTGCTTATTTGGACATATGTGGATGTATAATATATGATTAATTAAACTTGTTTTAACAGCCTAGTTGCAGGCATGGAGTATTAGATGTAGTAACCAATGAGAAAGGAGATTTTAAATTAAAATGGTAATAGTGAAGTCTGATTTTGGATTAATCTGTGAAAGGACAACCTGCTAGTTAAAAACAAATAGAAAATCTGCTATTCTTTTACACACACACAAACACACCCCCCCCAAAACCAAACCAAAACCCCAAAAACCTAAACCCAAACAATAACAACAACAACAAAAAAAACCCCAAAACTAAGACAGGTAAATTACTGGAGGTTTCTCCCACTGTAATTCTTACACTGGTTCCCAGAAAATGGGAGTTATTTGCTTTAAGTCCCTGATTGCATATCACTTGACTAAATTTCCCAGACCCAGCAGGATACACCTTGAGCTGATGTGCCGAGGTAAAAAATAACATTTGAAATGCACCTAAACCACATGGGATGTCAGCTCGTGCAAACTGAAGGTACCCTGTCTGTGATAACGTTTCTCTGGGGTCAGTCCTTTGGGGCAGAATCCCTGCTTGGTCGGTTGCCCCTTTCTGCTTAAAGATAGTAAAAATCAGAGAGGTTTGCTGCTGGAGATACTAATATGGAACTGCATCCTTCTGAAATGTGACTCTGATAGACTCTGAATGAGCTAGGCAGTGTTAAAATGTCATTAATTTGCCTTCTAGAAAGTAAATCTAAAAAATTTCCATGGTTTGCTTTTCTTTCTAATAGCATGCATTCAGACTGCATTGAGAGGAGCACACAGAACTAACTTGTTGGTCCTTGTGCTCTTTTGTATTTGACCTAAAATGTTTTATCAAATTTGATGTGAATTTGTGCTTTTAGTTCCCATGAACATGTATACTTCCGTGAAAAAATTTGTCACTATGTTGCATTAATACTCATTTCTATTGGTAATACTGAGTAAGAAAATAACTTTCTTTGTACATCAAATTTCATGAAGCAGGAGTGTAGAGCATGCTCCAAGGTTAAATTTTTAAATATAGTGTGCAATATAAATGACAGAAATAGCAGGGTAAAGCAATTTATATGTGGTATTTATTGTACATTGAACAAGAAAAAGACTTCATTCATGATTAATAAGAGAGAATAAAATCAAGAATCAGAGGAAAAAAGGACACAAGATTAGATTTTTAAAGATTAGTTTAAGTTAATGTTGAAGCAATATTAAATTCTTTAAATGCAAATCCTATCTCCAAAATCATGCCCACCCACCCCAAATCAAAGGGACAAATTCAACAATAAAAGCTTATCTTGCAAGGCAGAGGGTTTAGGACTCTTCTCACCAGGCCCCCAGTTGTGTTCCTTTGCATGGGCACTTTGAAGGCAGAAAATGCATCACAGACTACGTCAGCTTCTGAAAAAATAATCTACTTGTGCAGAAGAAATGACAGTACTGAGGAAAGAAAAAGATAGAGAAGTGGTTTTATTGACCAGTGAAGCTCATTACACCTTCCTTTCAAAATCACAGTACTGTGATTTTGTGTTTTGACCTCTTCTTGTGGTGTGGAATCTGGGAATGTGCGAAGTGGAGAACTTCTGTAAGCCTGGTTTGCTATAAGCATTCCTGCCTTTTGCAGAGGCTCTTCTGCTTGCTGCTTTCTGCAGCAAAAATAATGGGGCATTTGTTAAAATTGGAATCTGAAAGCAAAAGGCTGATAGGACTTGTACTGGCCACTGGCTGTCATTGGATCTTAATAAGACAAAATATGCTACCTAAAATTGTAAATATGCACACTGTAAATTAAATTCTACAATTACACTGCAAAACTCTGATACGAGGAAGAAATATATCTTGGTCTTTCCCTTTAAGGTCCAAATAAGTACCTGCAGCAAGATGAGCGGAGTGCCTGGTACCTTGTAGGGTGAACTCTAAGACATGCTGATAGTTTTAATTTTGATATAATTTCACCTGGGGGCAACATATTACAACATCTAACAAGGTGGTGATTCATAAGAACTTTCAGAGGAGGGGGGAATGCACATTTGTTGGCATGTTCATCTCGCATTGTGAATAGATGGCTGGCTTTTTTGAATGATTGAGGTGACGGCACCTTCTTAGGATGTGTTGAGCCAAGAATGCTCTATTTTTTCATTATTATTACCTCACTGCTATTGTGTCAGTGTTGAATCTGATTAAAAGTTTAAAAAAAAAAAAAAAAAGGGCAAATGTCTGTGGAATGGGTCATGGTGGGAGAGGAAACCAAGTGACTGACAAATCAGTGGCTGGCATAGTCTTAAGACTTACAATCTGTGGCTCCTGGAGACCCAAAACTCATCTTTGGAAGGAACGACTAAGGCCTTTCAGTGAAGCTGTGCTGGTTTCCCTGGGTCCTGCAGGCTTGAGAGCTTCTGGAATGTTTCCTGTCTTGGTGCTGTTTGGGTGCCTGTTACTCATGATTAGGTTTCCAGACCACTTTGTCATCATTTGTGTTCTGGAGAAATCTGAGAATAAAAACCAAATACCTCATCTTTTGTTTTTCACTTGAAATGTTTTTATAGAAACCAAAAGAGCCTGCTTTTCATTTTTAGCTATGGAATAAGCTGGACTTCTTTGAGGGACAAAATAGGATAGCATGAGAAATGGCATGTTTTAGTGTTTGTTTTACACTAGAGAAAGATGACAGACATCCCTTGTTTTCACTTAGAAGCCTCCTTTGGTTAGATCCACCCTTGTCTCAGTGTGGACGTTACCCTTAGCAACTTACTGTACAAAATTAATTCATTTAAAATATACAGTTTGTATTAAGGCTGTACAGAATGTACAGCTTCAGTAGATTTTCCTGTCTTAATGGTTTTTAATCTGAATCTTCAAACAGTCTTTGACCTGGGCAGTTTATCTCTTTCTTCTCCTTTATATTCAATCCAGTTTTCACTCCATTTACCTCACTGCCTCACGCAGATACTAAAACACATACTATACTTATTTACCTTGGGCTGTAATTTCCATATCTCTGGCGGGGGGGTTCCCCACCCCCAGCCAGGAAACAAACAAACAAAAAAATCAAAACAGGGTGTGCTTTTAAAGGCAGGAAAGTAGCTTTAAATATTCTGATGGAAGATCTGGGAGATTTTTTATTTTTTTTTTAAATAGCATGATTCTCTTGAAGACTCTCCAAATTTGTGGCTTTTTGAAATGTTTATTTTCGAGTCTAGAAGTGAAGCTTCTTGTAACAACACAAGCAGGACTTCCTTTTCTCCTCTCATCCCCCTGCCTTGCCGGGGCCTTACAAATAGCACTTTTCCTGTAGAATAAATAACTTCACCAAAATAGATATGTAAACCCCCTGTAAAACTCAGTCTGTTTATAGCTGAAATCCAACTGTTATTTTGCAGCTGGTCTCTGTGGTTTATCCTGAACTTCACAGAAGGTTGTTAGCTTCTCCAAGATCCTTGTTTTGCACATCAGTTCCTTTTGAATGAGAAATCAGCCTTGTTCCTGACCTTTCCTAATGCTCGTTTCTACAAGCAATAGGTACAGGAAGCCTCAATAAAAATAGCCGGGGCTTTGTGAAGGCTTGCAAACCGTTCACCGCGTACGCTTTCTTAACGGGAAGCCGCGCCAGAGTTGGGAGCCGGCGTCGGGGCTGGATGCAGCTCTGGCAGCCATTGAGGGACGCAGAGGAAGGTGATGGCCAGCGCGACTGCGTGACGGGCTGTCCCCACGCTGGTCCCCGGGAAGGCGGTGGGAGTCCTGCCAGCATGCCTCTGCTGCTTCCCTGCCCTCGGACAGCAAAGGAAGCCATTAAAATCGGGCTGAGCCAGCGGTCGGAAATCGCGTCAGACAAGACGCGCGTGTGGCACCTGTGCACGGCGTAACGCTGAGGAGGTCCACGTGTCCCCAGGCTGCGTCCCGGGTGGTGAAGGTCATTAGTCATGCGCGCGGTGGTGGAGCCCATAGAGAGTGTCAGTAGCTTGGTACCAGCCTTCCTTTGCAGCTTATTACTTAACTCATTTGAGACAAGTGGCTTAAGCCCATACAATGATGCTTGTGTCGCGCCGTCTCAGTTTGCTAAGGAGCATGCAGAAGGGTTTAGCCAAACAGAGCTGGTCCCCTGAATGCTCCTCACCTGTGAACAGAGCTGGGATCTTGCAGTGCTGAGATGATACAAGCCGAGCAAAAGCTCCACGTAATTATTATCATTCCTGCTCTACTAAGCTATGGTGCTTTGCTTTTTGTGGTTTTTTTGAGGTGGAGGAAGAGAGACAGAGACAAGATTTAGTGAAGTAATTTGCGCAGGACCTTTTGTGGGTGAGTTCAGGACACAGCTAGCATCTTCGTTTCATAATAAACAGTAATTTCCAAGCTATAGGTCATGGTCATAAAAGGTTTGTGATCCTGGAGGTGATGTTATGTGCCTAGAAGCGCGAGTAAGTGATGTATTTACAAAGCAAAAATTTTGGGAAGCAGCCTTCTCTTTTTGTCGAGCTACTCTTAGGTTCTGACCACAAGAAAGCAAAGTGTGGAGATGACTGGAAAATTATGTTGCTGTTCCAGTTCAGGTGGTGTTGTCGGAATATGCAAGACTTAACAAGATTAGAGCAGTTTTGCCCTTTAATTTGAACAGATGCGAGTTGGAGTCACTAGTAGATTTGCATCATAACTCTGGTTCAACCCTGAGTCATGGGATTATTTCATTTTGCTATATTTGTTTTTGATGAACCACTTTGCTCCTTTTTCTTGTGAGGGTGGATTAAACAATGCTAATTCCTCAATGAAATACTTCTCCCTTGTTGAAACTTGAATGGGGTATTTTCCAGAGTGCAAGATCAGAAACCACCCTTTACACAATAGCTGTGCCAGAAACGTCTTACAAGGAAAGCAGATTGCCAAAGGGTGGGTAACACTAATGAAATGGGCAAGGGGGAACTTTTCAAGGAGTATTTATATTTCAATGTTTCTTGTCTTGTGACATTAATCTAAGTTTTTGCACCAAATCAAGTTGGATGTCACACATTTCTTTGATCCAAGTTGTTAAAATTCCCATCTCTTGCTCAAGCAGACTGTCATTCCTGCTTTTCATTAACGTTGTTTGACTGTTTCGTATCATAGAAAAAAATGGTTATTCAGATCGTAGCTTTCCTAGTTACGAACAGTAGATGGGATCGTATCTACCTGACCGCCAAAGCAAGTCCAGGACCAGGTAGTGACTTTGTGGATTTTTACAGGAACCCATGTGTTCAGATGCCTACAAGGTGAAATGGGTAGGAGTGCAGAAGCACAGCACCTACCTCACCCCAGCTGAGGAGGAGGCCCAGGGCATTTGCAAAGAGTGAGTCATCCGTGCAGTTGAGATTGCAGCTGTTACAGCATCATAGGAAAGCACTAAACTGGAGCTTAAGAATGAGGGGAAGGGACAAATTCAGTGCAGAAAGAAACTGCAAGCTAGCTGAAGGATGCGAGGAGGATTTTAACAGAGACCTGTAAAATTTTCCTGTAACTCCAATCTTTTAATGAAGAGAAGCATTTGTCCCAGGATGGAAAACCAGATACAGCTACATGTATAGTCAAGCTAGGCTTGACTGTGGTTGCTAATGTAAATGGAGAACGGATTTTTTTTCAAGGCAGTGTATTTAAACCAGGGTTAAAATGTCTGAAGAAAAAAGACCATTCTTGCCTAGCACTGATTTTCCTTCTACATTTTACCTACGTTTCAATTCGTTTTGCTTTTTCCCCTAGAAATTCGATCCTCCCCAAAGTAGACTATGCAGCTATAGGAGCAAGACTGCACTGCTCTTGGAAAAATCTGCATGCCTTTGTGCTTAGATTTCCTTGCTTTTGCGTCTGAGCTGAACCCCTGACAATTGAAAATATTTAAAGAAGGAAAACTAAACCCTAATGAATGTGAAAGGCATTTGCACAAAAACACAACCCTTCTTCCCTCTGTCTTAATTGAAATACCTTAAAAGGCTTGCATAGGCTATACAAATAAATACAGCTACTCCTTCCCTCTATCCTCTTGTGCGCCAGTTTGAAGGTCTTTGTTTCTATTTTTGTCTTCTTATTCTTTACCCTAATAAAGATTTGAAAGTAAAATTTCTGTCTGTGTCGAAGCTCAGCAGCTACGTGGTCACATCTCCTCCATATCATTTTTCCTGTGAACTTTCAGTTCCTTCTCCACTTGGAATAAAATCAGTCACTCTGTTAATGGCCAGAAGCCTGCAGCAGGAGAGCCGTACCACAGCTCATCTGGGCCTGTGGATGCAATAGGCGAAATGCTATCAGTCTCCTGGAACGGTGATGAGTATCCTTAAAGTCACTTTCCTATAATAGAAACTTAGTTTAAGAGCAGAAAAAGTGCTGGTCTGCTTCATGACTTCTCAAGACCTGTTTTTGCCATGTAAAGTCAATTGGCTGTAAGCTGTGGACCCAGCTTGGCTTTAGAGTGCTCCTGGCTCTTCATTCACAAACTAAATGCTCTAGAGAGCTGCCAAATTGGGGAGATTATTCAGTCTCATTTTCTGGCAAGCTGCGACTGCGGGTATCACTTCATTTATATGCTAATTGAGGCCAAGCCTCCAAATAGACTCCATACAATATCAGTGTGACTTGGCTCCATCTGTATGGTTATTCTGCCTTCCAGCAGCCTCAGTGTGTGAGCTCCGAGCTGGACAGGGTTTAGTACGTCTTCATCAATGAAGGCCTGCGTCCTGACCCCAGCTTTCAGAAAGTGGCAATTAAACTCGAGGAGCGTGGGTCACTTGCACCAAGGATTACCGTGTTGCTGTGAAGGTGAGCTCACGGCATGTCTTGACTGGGACTCTCCACATTTCAGCTCTGAGGAGATGCTGATATTTCTTAGGCCAGCTGGCCTATTAAGAGGTTACAGAAGGCACGGCTAATTATGGGGACAATGTGTTGATGAGCCAGCTAGGTAGAACAGCAGGTTTTGTTACCTCCTCTCCTCTGCCAGCACGTGCGTGACTGAATGGCAAAAGCTCGCTCTCCTCTAGACTGCCTGTTTTTAAAGTGTAGCAAGGACCCATGCTTTGGCAGCTGTTCCTTGAGGAGCACTGTATTGTTATAGAAAGAGAAGGTACAAATATATGCATTCAGGGCTACTTTAAAATACATATGTTAAGGGCTCCTTTTGATTGTTTAGGATGTTATGAATTTCAAAAGCCACGGATGAACCATTCAGTAAATGGACGCGTGCCTCACGCTGAATTTTATGGAACGTTTCACCCAAGGCTACCGAACTTAGGTTGGGAAATGCATATGCTTATGATACAAATTCTTTGAACTTTTTCAGAGGGAGATATTAGTGCCTCATGCTTAAAGGAAGGTTGTGACGTTGCCTCACAAGCGTATTTTACCATTAACCCCAGGGATTAGAGGTCCATACTAAATTCTGCAGTTTGTGTGATACCATTTCCATACTTTTTTAAACTTTCTTTTAGAAACATATCAAGGTGTGTTTTTAAAATCTTGTTAAAAGAGAACTGAGCACTTGAAAGTTAGAAAATTCCCAGCTGGCAGTCACCTGTATGAATACTTTGCAGGTCTGCACTGCAGTGCAAGCTATTACAGACAACAGCAGCTCAGGCATGGGAACACTGAATTGAAACATGCCTAACTTTTAAAAACCCAGGGCTTGTACTGCAATTCCCAGTCCTGGTCCAGGTGCCCAAAAAGGGGCTTCATAGCCTACTGGAGAGAGCAAATGGTCAGGGAAAGTCTGTTGACAAGAATAAAAAGGTGTCAAAAATTCCTGTGCTTTCCCGGGCTGAGTACATGCTCACAGCTTTGAAATAAGGGATTATTTGAAATCGGGATTCATGGCTTGGGCTCAGGCACCTGTGTTGTCTCTTTATACATGGGGGATTTGCTGTTCTCTTCTGAGTTGTGGCAGTGCCCACCTCTCATCCGGGAAGCCAGGGCTGTCAATTCAACATGAGCTTCCTCCCCTGCCTGAGGCAGCTCAAATTTACACCTCGCGTGCAGGATAATTGGCTTATCCAGTGAAGGAATTGGCACAGAGATGCTCTCCACCTCACCTATGGATGTGGAGTCATGATCTGGCCAGGAAAGGAAGGAAGACTCATCAAGCCACAGAGAAAAAAGCAAGAGGTAGCACGACTGTTTTGCCTAATGATGAGGCAATTTCCTGCGATGGAGCAGTTATGGGACCTGGTACTTCCCAGAAGTATTTAACATTTTTGCAATCTGCTCATCACTCATCAGATCAAACTTCTATGGGGTTTCCAAAGCCTGCCTATGCATTCAGTTTTCTTTGTTCCTGTGAACAGCTTGTGTCTGTTCTCAACAGCATGTTGCCTCTGGGTTATGACCTGTTGGTTGACAAAAATAGGTGCCAGGTGAGGTTCCTGCCAGGGCATGACCACCAGGCTGAAGAATACCTCCAAGCTTGTGCAAGGAAGCAGCTTGTTTATTTCCATGACACTGTGCTCCTTTGTGTGCTCCATGGAGCAGGTCTTGGCAAGCGGTGTTCACGCGAGTCTCTCTGTTTTAAGTGGAAAAGCTCCAAAGCTGATAAATTTCCTGTGTCAGACGGGTCAGAGAAAGCACATCCCCGTTCTAGGCCAGGATGGTGTCGTTAGGTAAAGGGGGATTGTTCCTGGCCCAATCTCGACGTGAGCGTTCGGAAGCTGTGCTCAAGCAGGTGATTGCAAAGGGCAGGATGGCGGTGGGGGATCAGCCACACTACAGGGCCACGTGGCCTGGGTGGGAGAGCTTGCTGCCGCGCTCAGAGCACCATCCTGCGCTTTGCGAAGCTCTGCAAGGGGCAGCGGTCCTCATTCCATCACCCGTCGGCCTCTACCCAGCAAGCAAAGGTGGTAAAAAAACCTGAACAACCTGGGGAGTGTCAAGTTGGCACAAATCAGTTCCTAGGAGGCTCATATCTGAAGCAACATCCAAAAGTCTGTGCGAACAGCAGAAGCCTAAAAGGTTTCTGCCTGGACTCCATTGCTATCAGTGCTGCAGTTCTGTTACTGCTGGAGTACGATGCTTGCTCCTTAGCAGCACTGGAGGTTTGAAATTTGTTTGCTCCATGCTGGAGTGAAAGGATAATTGTTTGAAATGTTACTCTTTTTTACATATATATTTTTCTTCTTAATTCAGTTGTGTTAACGTCTGCTTTGGGATGCTAATGGGATATTTTCATTTGGGAGCATTTGTTTTGTGGTATCAGACAGTGGGCCCACACAGGATGCATTAAAGTGGTAGTTCTGCTTGACTTGGAGCAGAGGTTTTTAACTCCAGACCTTCTCAGATGGGCACAGCAGGAACTTCAACGTGGGTGTCCCACTGTCAAGAGATCTCCAGAGTATGAAAACAGCTTCTACTCATTGTCAAAAATGCCAGCTTTGACTGAAAGGTAAAAATTCCTTTTTTCTTTTTTTTTT
Source organism: Elanoides forficatus (assembly GCA_025311575.1). NCBI lineage: Eukaryota > Metazoa > Chordata > Aves > Accipitriformes > Accipitridae > Elanoides > Elanoides forficatus. Next base: position 12,450,811 of record JAOBAS010000029.1, read on the forward strand.
TTTTCCCCCCAAGATATTCTGGCTACGCTGTGTCTTACCACATTGAGGCTAGCTGACAATACAGGTTAATTTTGAAATGTGTAGAGTTGTTTTTCACAAAGTTATGAATCTACAGTAAGGGAAAATTCAGCTCTTGCAGCAAAGAGAACAGCCCGTTGGCAGATTTAATTGGAAAAGGGAATTAGCTGGGGAGAGGAGAGTGATTTAAAGGGCAGGAGGAAGAGTGGAACAGGCTGGTTTCCTGTAATACTCAGACTCTACCTTTGTCAAGGAAAAGGGAGCTGCTGCATTTAAATACAGGGCTGCTTTACTGTAGGAAGATAGAAGAAGGTGGTCTGCAGCTCCAGAAGTTATATGGGAAGAGACTTGTGTGTCTGAGAAAACTTGTTGTCAGTGGTTAGTGTCCTGTTGAGTAGTTCTGAGGGACATAAACACAACGGCTTGCCTGGGTTCTAAAAATGCACATCTTGTGATGCTGGCAGTTGCGTGAAGTCTTGCTGAAGGTAGTGGGCGTAACAACCACCCTTCATTTGAGTCAACTGCAAAGTGCAATTAAGCTTTATGGAATAGATAGCTGAAACAATAGGAGCCACCACCCCAAAAATGAGGGTATGTACAAAGCTGTTTAAGAATGTGTTGTGTAGGTGGAGGGTTTGATAACAGGCTGAGTTAACATGCAGGTGGCTGAATATTGTTCATGTGGAAGAGAAACCAGAAAGACATCAGAGCAGCATGTGGAGAAGGCGTCAAGAAAGTACCAGCAAAATAAATAACTTGCTGCCTGACTGAATAAAAGCTGAGTTTTCAGAAGTCAGGCACCTGAAGCTCCAAGCAAGCAAGGTGTTACCTGCTCTGAAGTTCTCACTCATATGTGAGAACTTGTGTTTAAGGAGTTGCTCTGAAATCAGAAGGCTTTATATCAGAAAAATGCAGTACCAAGTTCCAACATCCGTCCATCTGCTGGAGAGAAATTATGCAGAAGTATTGACCAGCTCAGAACGTAGTAACGCTCTGATGGATCTCCTCGTTATTGCAGTGGCAAACAAGCAGATATCTCTGCTTCTAGCTGTAGTTAAGCAAGTGAATCTTTTATAGAGAATGCAACTTCAGATTTCAGTGTGGAAAATATAAATGAACATCAGCTAGAAGGGAAAGGCCAGGTCAGGATAGAACACAAACCAGTCCCACCTGGCCTAAGTAAATTCTACTGGAGCTTTCCATGTAGGAATATTTACTTGCTACACAGTTGAATTTGGCAAAGTGAGACTTGCACTTGGGTTTGGAGGTTTGCCTTTTCTCTTTATTGTACAGTTGGCTTGATCACAGTTAACCTTTACTCACCTTTCTGATTATTACAGTGTCCCACACATTCTCTCTCTTGAATGAGCTTTACTTCATTATTCACCTATCTTATTGCTTAGAAGAAACCAGATTTTTTGCACAATATTTGCTTTGTTGACTAGATTTAGCATCTGAATGGGTTGCCTGGCTGTGACAGAAAGGTTGTCCCTTACGTCTTTGTTTGAAAAGGACTTTTGACAGTCTATTTATATGCATGACCTTAAGAGATTTTTAACATTATGAGTTTGGGCTGCAACTGAGACAAAGCTCAAGACCATCAAAACGGTGCCTTCCACACATAGTTCGTCTGCTTTTAAAGTGTCTGCAGGCTCCACGTAATTTCCTGTAAAACTGAGTGTCCTGGTTTCAGCTGGGATAGAGTTAATTGTCTTCCTAGTAGCTGGTACAGTGCTATGTTTTGAGTTCAGTGTGCGAAGAATGTTGATAACACTGATGTTTTCAGTTGTTGCTAAGTAGTGTTTAGTCTAAAATCAAGGACTTTTCAGC
>JAOBAS010000029.1:12484500-12533689 GCA_025311575.1 Elanoides forficatus
AGCCTTTTCCTCATCCTTTGTCACGATGTTTCCCCACCCCATCCAATAAAGGATGGAGATTCTCCTTAGCCCTCCTTGTTGCTAATGTATTTATAGAAACATTTTTATTGTCTTTTACGGCAGTAGCCAGATTAAGTTCTAGTTGGGCTTTGGCCCTTCTAATTTTCTCCTTGCATAACCTTACGACATCTTTGTAGTCCTCCTGAATTGCCTGCCCCTTCTTGATACCTACTTGTTTGAGTAGCACTGAACTTGATTTTTCTACTGCTGGATTTTAGGCAGTACAATGTATTTCCTCTAGATGGTGGTAAGTACTTAAAAATTACATGTGCAGTATCTGCGTGATACCTTGCATAGTCCAGCTGTCTGCATGGTTGTTGTACGATGCTTGTTAATGAAGTTTTATTAGGCGCAGGAATTGTTCTGGGAGAGATTTCAGCTTATATGACCGACGCCTGAACGATCAATAATAAATTTCAAGGACCTTATTCCATAGTCTACTTTTTCACAGTCAGAGAAGTATTGAATTTCATTAAGTTTATTCAGCAAGTAGGAAATAATACAGAATATCTCTGTGCCTGGTTTGCACTGATGCATTACAATTTAGTAGGATGTCTTCTTATGAGATGAAAATGAAATGAAAATATTTTGGAATTTTCAAGGTGATACTGCTTTAAAATTATGGTTAATAGAGCTTATGTAAATCTCCCATACAGCTTGGAAAAACTTCGTATGCATGTTTTATAAATTTATATTGGCACTCTGTCTTTTTATAGATCCTTTAAACATAAAGTACCCAAGCTGTATGTAAAAGTGTAAGTGACTTACCTCTTACAGGAACCCTAGCCAAGTAGACAAAGGCTAGATCAAGGTAATTTTTCCCACCACTAGTATTTGACAGTCTCTATAGTGTTACAGAATAGCTACTTAACATCAGTTTAGTCTGGTAAATGAACAAGTGCCATATACTAGGATACCCCCCAGAATATAACTAATACTGACAACTCAGTATATTTTCAGGAACATTCAGTTTTAATTGTGTTTCAAAACATTTCTGTGAGATGTTTAATAATCCAAAGTGTGGATCACATACTTAATTTTTGCAGCTATATGTTTTATGCAAATGAACATTATGTGCCAGGAAGAAATCAATTTCAGGAGAACTATTCTCATTTACAGAACTTAAGTACTGCACTGGAGCTCTAGTCTTCAGGCTCCTGGCCTCAGCATGATTTGAAAAGGAGCCTCTGCATAGGTACTGTAGGGGCAAAAGGGCACTGGTCTGAACAACGCTGTTATTTTGGAAGCTGATGGCATTTCCTCAGGAGCCGAATACGTGCCTGCAGATAGAGCAGCTAATTCTGCAGAAAGTCGTCTGCTCAGTTCCTCTCTGGAGGCTGGCTCTGCTCCATGCCACTGATCTCTTCTGCTTTTACCAGTAAGGACGAGGCGTGCCAGCCTGGTCCCTGCAGCCAGCCCTCCGCTCTGAGCTGAGGTGGCCTCTGCAGCGCTTCTCCATGCAGGTGCCTCTGCTATGGAAGGCTGCCTGCAAGAGACAGACATGAAATATGGGCACTTCTGAATTCTGTGCTGTTAGTGGTGACCTCAGAGCAAAAAATTAAACTATAGCAAAACAAGGACTGAAAATGAGGAAATAAATGAGGCCGGAGTGAGAAACTGGTGCAAACTGGAGGGAAGGGGAAGAACAGTGGGCGAGCTGTTCTCAGACCCAGTTAAAGTCTAACTTTGAAATAAGCTTCTCAGTATCTGACAGATGCAAAATCACCACCTCCTTGGAAGTGCAGAGGAAAGAGAAGCCTTTCTCCTGCCTCTTGTCCGTGGGGTACTGAGTGTATTTGTAAGAAAGAAAATTCGGGGAGTTTCTGCTGCTCTCTTGCCTGGTGTGTCTGCCTTTTTACCCTCCACCCTTTTCAACTAGCTGCTGCTCCAACCTTTTGCTGTGAAGGTGGTTGTTTGTCTGCCTGTGAGGTTTTAAAAAGCAACAGTGGAAAAGTGCTGTTCTTTGGCAGCTGAAAAGAGCAACAGCCTCTTCTTCAGGCAAAGGGAGCCCTGGCTGCATGGACTAGCCATAATTCTCATTAGCGTTGGTCACAAAAGATAGACTGCACATGTATTTTTAATGAAATCTGGGGTTATCCAGTTGCTAATGGCACTTATCTAAAAGGCTTCCTGCTTGCAACAGCTGATTAACCAAGTCTTGCCTGATACCTAGATATAGCATCACCTCTACGCATTTGTAAAGTTCATATACGTGACAAGCAGCAGATGAACAAATCCAGGAATCACTGACATGGGTGCTGTTAAAAAAGTGGGAGGTATTTATTTCTGCTATTTTGGAATATTTTTGTTTACAGTGTGCCAGGCCTGCCTCTTAATGTCATTGTTAATCAATAACTGAGGAGGGTGGTTCTCCCATTTTTCCACCCTTCTCCTTCAGCACCTAAATTTGCAGCCATCCATAGGTGATGTGCAGCTTTGTCATAGTCAGGAGTGGTGAAACTGCTTAGGCAGAAAGTGCACAAGACCGGTGTACCCCTTCTCGTAGCAGGTAAGAGATCCACAGAAAGTACATGGAGACGTGTTAGTCTGTTAGAAAGGACATTTTATGGGGAGATACACTGAAAGACTTACAAGGCTTGATTCAACACCCCTCCCTTCCACCAGAGCCAATTTTAAACCACTTCCCTCCTTTTGGCATACCTTTTTTTTCCTCTGTTGTGTTCAGTGTCACAAATAACTTGTGTGGTATTTCTTGCAAAATTATCAACTGGATTTTCCATGTGCTACTGCTTTCGCACTTTTTATCACAGAGGTGCTTTCCTAGCTCGCTGCTTGACTCAGAAATTTATGTTGGAAACAGTTAAATGCAGGTGTGCTGGAGCTGGAATGAGTTGGCTAAGATGAAATGATGAGAATAGAGTGTATAAAATAACCACAGAGCTTCCTGTCCATAAGCCTCTCAGCACATGTCAAAATAGAAGTGAGAGGTATCGGTATTTCTGTAATGTGCCTGAAAGTTCATCAGGAATTTTTTGAAGACTCGCAGAGGTTTTCCTGCAATTTTTAAGCTTTCCTGAGCATCTGAGATTTGGGGGGAAAAAAGAATCCTTTTTTTTTCCTGACTGCTCAGCAAAGGGCAGGTTTGGAGTGAGACCCCGTTCCCCGAGCGCTTAGGCTAGGATGAACAGCAGCTGCGCTTTGAAATTTGCCATTTCCTATTATTATTGAAGAGATGGAGGCTTGGCACGGGGTAACCCGGTATACTCTGTTGTTGCAGGGAAAGATGGGACTTTGTGTCCTGATGTCGTGTTTCCCATCTATAACCATTACGACAACTGTATGGAAGGGCCAGGCCCTGTGCCGTCACAACAGGGAGAGCTGCATAATTACCGGCAATCCCAGCCAGCACTTGCACAGTGCTTTAGGAATTGGGTTGCGAGGCCAAAAGACTTAGTAAGAGGGAGGATAGCGGCATTGGAGGGGTGAGGGAAGAGGCGTAGGGTCTGGCAGTGGTTGCCTGGAGGGAACGAGGCTTTGGGGAGTTGTAATTATGTCGATCGTTTGGGGTTGAAGGATGTCTGCACAATCTGCTGGACCCATTTCGTGGAAAATAGAAGCTTTCAGTTGCTGCCCCGCAGCTGCCCCAGGCTTCATTATTTCAACGGCTCGTCTCTGCCAGTGCTGTTACAGGAAGCTTCAGAGGAAAGCTGCAGTGCGAACCTGGGAATAAGCTACCTGAAGGCAAAATTTCTGTCTCGTGGCGTGCTCTCGGTTGGGTAGTGCTTGGAAACGGATGGGTTCAGATGGGTTCTCCAGCTCAGAAATGCAGCTCCTAACTGCGGGTGATGTGGGGTGATGTAAATGTGTAGTGCGTACAACCGGCTAATCTCCTGGTAGCTGCATAAAAAGCTGTGTGCTTGTAAACCAGTGTTAAATTTTCATAAAACTCCAATGGCTTGCTGCAGGGAAAAGGCAGGCAAGGCATTGCCTGAACTGCTTTTCCTGGTCCTTGTTATCTCTTGCTGTTGGGCATAGGGAGTGTTAGGACTGTCAGAAATAGCTGCTTTGCAAATGTAATGCCAGATAGAGCTTGGAAAGCGAATACGTCTGGAGCGGTTCCTGGGGAAGGAGGCTGAGGATTTTGGGGTTTTGGCTTTCTTTTAAAAATAAGAAGGATTTCCTAGAAATCAGAAATGAGATCATTAGTGCAGGTATTAATGCCAAGCATGGAACTCTCACAGTGGTCTTTTTTTCCAGCAGAATTTTCAATAGGCTTATGGTAAGCAATTTTTTAATTTACATTATTTTTCTTCTTTAGCAAAAGAAACACAAAATTACATAAAAGCTTTACCTCTTAAAAATGAAAAGGTGAACAAAAATTTCATCTGAAATGGAAGTTACAGGAAGCTATGCATATGGTAAAATACTTTTTATAAAGTATCATAAAGATCTAGAAATCCTCTGGGAATTAAATGTTTATAGCAACTTGAAGCACATCAGGTCAAACTGGCACAGTTTTTCAGATTTCCAAGTTTGAAATATTAGTATGAATCCATAGGAAATTTGAGTTAACTGGTAAATAAAGATTCCCCCCACTTCTGTGCATTTGATATCTGTTGTATTTTAGATGTGATGCCTCATTTTCCTGTTAATGCTCCTAAAACTGTTTGTTTCAAAATGTGGACTAATCCTCTCCCAAAAAAGGGAATAAAAGTTAACAAAACAGAAAATCAAAAAAAGTCAGGAATGAGTGAGTTCATGGAAAATCTGTGCAGTATTTTGCAGCTTGGTGGGCGTATAGTGTAAGTGTGAAGTGGAACAATTGGTGAAATATACAGTGATCTCACTGGACATGTGTACATACAAATGGGGTATGGTTACAATAACCTGAATAAACAATATTAATATTAACATTTTCTACATTGGAAAGATAAACAGGACATCTTATTTAAGTAGGTACTAATTTCTGTGAAATCTACTTTTAATTTTTTAAGTTCTTCTTCCATGTTAACTTTGATTCTTCATCTTGTGCTGTAATTTATTTGCATGTATCTGTTTATCACCTAGAAGTGCTAGAGACATACATGGAACTAGAGGACTTTAATCCTTCACTCTAAAAAAACCCAAAACAAAAACCCCTCAAAAACCCAGCAAACTTTTTAAAACTGCATCTTTACTTTAGCTCACATGTGGCGCTTAGTGCTATTATCTTTTTTAAAACTAGGAACGACAGCGGCTGGAGACAATCCTTAACCTGTGTGCAGAATACTCCAAATCTGACAGCGACCCTGCTGCAGCTACAACAGTGGCTGATGTTCAAAAAATTAACAAAGAACTCGAAAAACTTCAGCTCTCCGATGAGGATTCGGTGTTCGAAGACTCCCAGATGAATCTGGAAACGAGGTTCAGAGGCCAGTTGAAATCATCTGCAAGCGACTCGGATTTCTCGGAGCTGAGCAGCCACAGTCGCGGCACTGCTGCTTTCCTCTCCTCTAGAGGGTTGAGAGCCGACGAACACTTCAATGAAAGCGCGAAACCTCCACATTTCGCTGCTCCCACCTTCCTGAAGGATGCCACCGAATCATCCTACCTAAGCATCACACCAAAGGTAATGCTCTGTAAGAGGAAAGAGTACCATCCAGGTTCGACTGCCTGAAATCCTTCTCCAGGAGTCAGCTGTCCTGGCAGGGGCCACAGTTAGGATGGCTTAGGTGTGAGAATTGATCTCAGAGCTCATACCACTTAGCAGCCAGCAAACGATTATTTCATTTTCTGTGGAAGCTATTGGCACTGGAAGGTTGTTTTGGTTTTTTTTTTAGAGGTAGGTGCAGTTCGGGAGGAGTTTTAAGATTTTTCCGAGGGAGAAGAATTTGCTTGAACAGTTATAGCTACTCAAATAAGGAAGGTTTCAGGAGCCCTGCTTAGCACGGTGCTGGGGTGTAGGAGGGAAGGGAAGCTCTGCCATCTTCTCCCAGCCTGAGGCTCCTGTCTTCTGTAAGAGGAGCGTGTTTTCTCATGGGCAAAAGAGAACAGTCGCACGGGAGGCGAAGAGGAGTTGCCTGAGCCAAATTTACTGTCCTGTCTCCTTTCCCGGGTTGGACCTGAGCCACTTGTCAAATCAGCTGCTGCTTCTCATGGGGCACGCAGTGGCAGCCAGCCTCCCGCCTCTCTAACCCAGCTCCTGTGTTTAATAAGCTGCAGCTCCTTTCCCGTGTACCTCACGCTGCTGTTTCATTACTGAAGGGAAATTGTCCTTTAAGAAACGAGCTACGAGTAACAATTTCCTTCAGCTAGGGTAGCAGCAGCCTCCTTTGGGCTGGGGCAGGGGCCGTTCGTAGGCTTGGGTCAGTGCCTGGGCTCTGGTGTGCCAGACCAGCAGTGCAGCAAAGCCTGGCGACAAGTAGTGTGTTAAATAACTATATTCAAGAGTTAGAATCAGGGGCATAATAAGACCAAGCAAAGCCACAAAAGCAGGTTTCCTTTTAACAAACTCACACCTTCGAAATACTTTGTGTCTCTCCTTTTTACTGTTATTTACACGTTGTATGAGCTTCAGCATGATTGTATGCCTAACATGAATTGTATTTAACCTCTGCTTAACTTTCTTGCATATTTGTAGTCAACAGAAGTGTGTGTGTGTAGAAGAAGAGAGAGGTGTGATAGAAAAACATTTTATCTTATAAAGGGCATCTCTCTGGAAATCCGTCTGCTGAGTCTTTCGGTGTGAAATTATGCTGAACAGAAACGTGCTACTATGGCTTTATTTGGTCTTCCCATGTTGAAAAGGTAGTAAGACATTTCACTTACAAGTTACTGTGGCCTTGCATTTCTTTCCCATTTGTAGCTTTCTTGGTGTTAGTCGACGATGCTATTTTAAATCCTTATTAGGAAGTTGAAATCAAAGATGTTATGTCAGCATTATCTGAACAGGATACCGGACAAAAAGAGGCTTTCCTGCTAGGATTACTAATGCTAATCAAGGAATACCATTCATTCATTCATTGTAAAGGGTGTTCTGCTAAGCCCTGAGAAAAGCAATAACAAGTAACTGTGTTAATGAAACACAGCTCATTGTTTTAAAATATCGAGATCAGATTTGTTCAGGATAAAATGCCTGCTCTCAGAATAGCCATTCAGTAGCTGAGCTGAGCCTGTTTTGAGCAAGGCTGTGTGGTCCAGCGGTTAACATGAAGCCCTGCACACAGCCCGCTTCTAATTCTGACTGGGGACAATGAGCGAGCAGCTTTACCAGAGTAATTGGATCGCAAGCCCCTGGGGTCAGATGAACATGAAGAACACATTTGAAACTCGGTACTCTTTGATCTAGCCTTTGCTGGTATATGATCACAGGTATTTTCTTAATAATGTTGTTTACTTCTCGGCACAGTTATGTAGTAAGTAAATGGCAGTGAAAAGAGCAGTGTTAGGGGTACTACTTCCTCAGTGCTAACTGGGAAGACAGAACCAACTTTTGTCCTTATTTTACAGAAGCTGCCCATCTTAATGGCTAGTTACAAAAATGTCCTATCCTACCTCCTGGCTTTTATTATATGAACAGCTGAAATTTACACAAAAAACGTCTTCATCTATCTGTGTTATTTTTATAAGGGAAAAATTGGATTTTTACAACCTAAATAGCCCAGCATGTGAAGTATTCTCAAAGGTTAGGTTTTAATAATTCCTGTAGAATGAATAGTATTTACTGTTAAGTATAGTATTTACTTCCAATGCCTGGAAGTAAAGTATCATGTTTGTTTCTCTTGTGCACCTTCTAAATATAGAAATAGCAATATAGTAAATATGAAATAGGTAATGGGTTCAAAACAAGCAGTGCCATACTTGTCTAAAATGAACACAATATGAAAGGGGAAGGAAAGACAGTGTTTAACTCTTTTTCTAATGAACTTTTTGTAACGTGCAACTGCAGATACCAGAATGCACAAGTGATGAGCAAAGAGGGCAGGAGCTTGGTCGACTGGAGGAGGAGCGCATAGTAATACTGAATAACTTGGAGGAACTTGAGCAGAAGATCAAAGATTTAAATGACCAGATGGATGAATCCTCGAGAGAGGTATGAAATATGTTTTGGTTTGAAATGTCTTGCTTGTTAGGTATGTCTATAGAGCATAAGCCTGATGGGTTCAGCAAGTATATAGGGAACTCATGGATGTATGTAGCCTTCATGGTCTGTGCTTTTTCACCAGGATTAGGCACAGAATCACAGACCTGGCAGTGTCCTCCTATGAAGGTTATTTTTCCCCAGCTGGGAGATGGATGTGATGCTCGGATTAGCCTTTCCCAGCTGTAACCATTATACTCCTCAGTGGAATTAGAACAATCTTGCTTGTTTAATGGTCACTCAATTGATCTAAATACCTTGTGTCACTTGGGAGTTTTGTGGTGGTATCTCCTGTGACCGTTTAAAGAGAAAGGAAGTGAGACAACTTCCTTTCAAACCTGCTTGGCTTTACGGTGGCAAGGGTATGTTGGCACCCTCTTGCCTTCTGGAATGTCACAGTTGCAGACTAAGCTGGCCAGGCATTTGGGTTGTGCTTGCTCCAATTATCAGTGACAGGAAAGAAACAGCTGTTCCAGGAGGGTTTCCTACAGAGCCTGGGCACAGAGAGTCGGTACAGTATCATAACAGGAGGAAGCACAGAGAAGAGACAGAAAAGAAAAAGTTTTGGAAAAAAAGAATCTTCAAACTAAAGTTGGTTTGGACTTTATTTTGCAGTTTTTTACGTTGCAGTTTTACTTTTTCTCAGATTTCTGATCTCTTTTGAACTTACTTTTGTGGCAATAAAACTTACTTTTTTTTTTTTTTCTTCTTCCTATTTTCAAAATGTTTTTTTCTTGTGAATAATCACCAACTCACACCCTTCCCCCAGAAAATAATGTGTATCAAGATTTCTTCTTAATCTGGACTGCTTCTGAAAAATGTTTTGTGTTCCTAGTTGGATATGGAATGTGCCCTTTTGGATGGGGAACAGAAATCTGAAACAACAGAGCTGCTGAAAGAGAAGGAAATATTGGATCATCTGAACAGAAAAATAGCTGAGCTGGAGAGAAATGTTATTGGTGAAAAGACAAAGGTAATTGAGTTATCTTAGCTAGCTGTATGCTCTGTTCCCCTTGATCTTCAAAATACATTTATATGATTAACATATTGATGGAGGGTTTTTTATGAAGTACTGTCTAGCAGTAAATTTACTTGATAAATATGGAAGAAAAAAATAGTTGTCTCACCATCATCTCCCTGTAACAATCTTGTTTCCCAAGGTGTGCTTGACAAGCAAAATATAGTACACTTAAGTAAAAAGACCTGACCTGCTGTGAAGATGTTTTTGATTAATAAAAAATCCATATAGGGCTTGGACTTGAGTTATCTGTTGTTTAATAGAACAGTATTAATTGAACTGTTCCACTAGCTTCCATTGTAGGTTATATATTTTGAATTAAAGAAAAAAAAAAAATCCTTTCTCAGCAAAGGAACAAAACGAAAGAAGGCTGTGGCTTCAGAAGATGGCTCTCTCTATTATTATACAGAATGATATATAAGACATCTGTCAAGTACATAATTTTAAAGCAATTATTTTGGTTTATTTTGTTTGCTGACTGACTGACAGTTTTAGTACTGTGGAACATTTTCTCTGTGATTAAGTCTGAGGAATTAATTAGTTCTCCTATACAGTCAGAGACTTAATTGCTCTCAAATGCACAGCGAATGTATATATGTATATATTTGCAAAGTAGGATAGCACTGTAATAGAATTTTCAGGACAGAAATGGAAAGGGCCTGCAAGATGAAGCTGTCCCCCTCAAACCAGGGAGTGCTGGTTCCCTGCAGCAGGCTCTCTGCTGGCCTCTCCACGGGGGCAGTTCCCTTCTCCACCGGGGATGTGCCACAGCCAATAATATCTCCAGGTCAGGAAGTTTTTCCAGAGCTTTCAGCAAGTAACGTTTCCTTTTTAAATTTCACCCTCTACGTCATAATTTAAACCTGTCCCTTGTGGAAATAGTCTAGCTAGTCTCTCCCCTTCTTTTTTTCAGCTTTCCAGAAATATCTGGAAGTCTTCTGCATTATTTGCTTTTGCTTAGACAAGCTGCGCATTTTTAGCTCTTTCACAGTTCCCGTTTAATTCACGCCTTGCAGCTTGCATTGTTTTATTCTGAGCTTTTTGTCTTCAGTTTCTGCCTACTCTGTCATGAGCCTGAATGCTGGTTTGTGGCTGTACTCATCAAGCCTGTGTCTGAGAAGGAGAATGGTGCTCCCACCTCTCTGCCCTGCGGAGTGACTGCGCACATCCAGTTTAAGCTTGAACTTCTGTGGACTTCCCTGCACTTTTCCTTGTACTTGTGTACCCCTCAGCAATCCTTCAGCTTTCAGTGTTGCCTGTGGTCAAGTTTTAAGCTGTCCATGGAACGTGTTTCATACTTGCTCTTTAGTATAAAGATGAGTTTAAAGTTGGTAGCAGCAGATAGGGTGGTGCAAGCAGATACCCTCCAAAAGGATGCTGCTAGAAGTTTTGGGTGGTAGGTGGTAACAAATAACACATCCAGAAATTCAAGAGATCTTTTGTCTTTCGTATTTGTTCTCTAGTAGCCTCAAAGTTCAATGAAACTAATGGAAATTATTCTAAAACCTGTAGGTTGTTTAAGTTTCCTTGCAATCATATGATGGAACATTAGTGTGTAGCAGTCAGAAAATTAAAATGCCAGGTCTAGTTTAAATTTTCAGTTGAACTGAAACATGGAAAGCAGCCTAGAAGAAGCACTTTTGTTATTTAAAAGGCAAGTTCACTCAAAACATTTTTTTCAGTATGAAGCACACCACTAGTCAGATCAGTTACGATATTTTAGTTGTCTTTTGTATTGTGTTCCTTTTTTTTTTAAACAAACAAAGAAAGAACCCAGCTGTGAGTGCGTGCTCTATTGTTAAAGCCATGGCTCAGTTAATACTGAAATTATCTTTGTAGAAATAAACCCTAAGAGAGCCCACAGGTTTTGTTCTGGAAGATGTCTGAAAGCGTTGCATAGAAATGAAAGTTTAAAAAAGAAATGGGAGACAAGCTTCTGCAAATGGGCAGAATACAAAGCGACAGCTGAAGTGTTCTACAGAAAGTAGTGTCAGCCAGCAAAACAGATGACACGCATGTCAACAAATAAAAGTTCTGGCTGACTTGAAAGAAAAAGCATTTTTTTAAAGCTTGATTCGTGTGTCTGTACATTTAAGGTTGCAGATCTGATGCAAGATAGGCAACATCTTGGCTCTGTAGTAGTACAGGATCAACCCCCCCAGAAAAGGGGTGCTGGGCTGGAGGTGGTAGGTAGTCCTTTTTGCTGAAATAATTTGAAACTTACGGCCTCCTTGACAGAGTTAAGGCTCAGGTTTTGGCCAGTGGTTGCCACCCTGCTGATGGTACTTCTTGTGTTGTTTCTTGCAAGAACAAGTGCCCCAGTGTCCACTCAATGGTAACGGTTTCTTCTAGTTGCCTGAATACTTCACCCAGAGTCATACCGGTGGTCTTGGTTTTGGTGGGGCTTCCTGGCAAGAAGCTGTCGGGTCCCATTGCTCGAACAGTGGTTACGTTTCTGTCAGGGTAAGGGAGTGATATCTGAATACACCGCACAGTGTTGTCTTGAGGTAAGAAGAAGAGTTAAGTTCACTCATGAAACGATGGTGGGGCGTTAGTGCTGTACATGATGGCACTTGCCTCTGGAGCGACTTGAGTGTCTCCTGGAATTTGCCACTGATCTCAGCACCTGTTTGACAGGAAACCCCTGCCCGGTTGTGTTTCATCCTTACCCATGCACCTGTTTGAAAAACTTGTGAAATTCTTAAAAAGAGAGATCATAAACTACAATCTAATTATTGGGCCATGTTATGTACTTGAAATAGACTGTAGGTAGAAGCTCTTGTACTACTTTCTACCCGATTCTTTGATTATTTTTTTTAATTTGTTTTTAATGCTCTGTGCACAATTTGTTTGGATGAGGACACAAAGTTTTGCTAACTTTTGCACAGTGTTAAAGCCACAGTTTTAAAGCCACAGTTTCTAGCCCTTGTGAGGCAAGAGAATCACCTGGAAAACATGCTTGAAGGAAGATGGCAGGCCAGTTGTGAGTTCGGTTTCAGGCCGTGCCAGTGTGCTCTTTGCTGTGGTACAATGTCTCTGTGTCCCAGCACCCTGCTCGTAAATCAGGAACGGATTTTGCAGGTGGGTTTGTATGTTATATGGTAGGCTGCATTCTGATCTCGTTCAAGTCCTGTGCTCAGCCCTACCTGAACGTGTGTCAGGCAGGACTAATGGTGAGGAAGAACAAGTGAATCGGTGGGGAAGATAATGTAGCGCACACCCTGTGGTGAGTTCAAAGTGCTTCCCTTGCTTTTGTGAGTGTTCCAGCGCACACATTGTAAGGAACGAAGCAATTAGTGTTCATTTACTTAAGTTTTGGAAATAAGAGCTATGAGTGGTTGCCATTTTGAAAAGAAGATGACAGAATCTTTCGGCATCGTTGCAGGACTCGGCATAGTTCTGGCTGTGGTGCATCTCTGCCGGGTACAAGTGCTGACAGGACTCAGTTGTCCTGGCTGGGGTAGCTACTTCCAGAGCTGTTTGGCATGGCCTGTGCTTTCAGCTATGCTGGAAATCGTGCTAGTGTATGGAGGAAGGCCCGGCTTTGCCTCCGTGAGCATGCTTCTTGAGCACAGCCTACAACTGTCTCATTCTTTTTTTTTTTTTTTTTAACTACCATGCGCTACATATTTGGTTTTCTCCACAGAAAAAGATGACCAACTGCATATTTGAATAGCAGCATTTAAGCTATTAATTGCAAGTTCCAGTTATGCAGGGACAGCCCTGATAAGTCACTAGTAACACAATTTGACAGATGTAGCTTGAAGCTTTCCAGGAAAGAGCTTTGCTACAGGTATCGACAAAATTACTTTGAGCACAGCCTGCTCTGGAGAGAGCTGCGCTGGGCAGTGCCCAGAAACAAGCAAGCGGGTGAGCCGATCTCCCTCTTCCCTGCCATCCGGGCCTGGCTCCCTGTAATTCCTGCGGCAGTTATTCATGTTACTGTACTGTAGGTGTACAATAATGATGCTATTGTTTCAAGTGGAATAGCACCTCAGGTCCCTGGTGCTATTTACAGTTATGACTTCCTCCTGATGACCCTTTGCTCACGAGACTTAGTTCAGGATTGACGCATGTCTATAAGGAAGCTGGAGAAAATTGTATTTGCCCAATTGGATGCAGTCCAGATTTGCAAAGTACTTTCTTTTCATACAGTGCTTCCTTAGTCTGTATAGTTTTAAAACATGCAGTCCAGCATATGTGGAGAAGGATGCTTAATAATTAGCCATGCCTGACGTCTCCAAGTTAAAGCATGAGTTGAAAGTAACAACATAGCTGGGGAAAGAAAAAATGGATCAGCAAGCATGAATAAATAGGAATAACTGAAAATGAGTAATGAATTCAGCAGAAGTGCTATAGGAGGTAATCATAACTAAATGGGAGTTTTGGCAGAGAGTTTCAAAACAATTATTTATGCAAAAGTTTAGACTGCGTTTTAAGAGAGGGACGTTATTCATTTTCTTCTGCAGGGCCTTTGCCTTATGCATGGTGGAAATACGTACTCTGGGACTCTTTTATCAAACTGGGTTTCCTGTCCCTTTTTGAGAGCAGAAATCAGGAGCAGCTGGCAGCAGATAACTCATCTTTTTTTGGAATACATTTAATTTTGTCCGCATGCCTTTGTGGAAATATTTTTCAGTCATTAACAGAATATCCCAGACATGCCAAAACTTTTGAAGCTCTGCCTCTTTGCTGAATTAGTACTGCAAAGACTTGCAAGAATTGAGCCAAGGAAAGAGCAGCTGCCTGATGAACCTTATGAAGGGGGACACCAGCAATCAAAGTTAAATATACTGGTGGTCTCAACTCAGTCCTTTCTCTTCTGGATTCAAAATTCCTGCTGTTGTTTTTCATCCTGATGAATCTGACAAATTTATGCCTCATAGCATAGCCTTTTAAATCTTTCCTGGTCAGATTCCAGTTCAGCAAGATGTAAGCAAGTGATTTAAATGGATAAGTTATCATGTCTATAACTTTATTAACCTCCTTAAGATACACAAGATTAAGTATTCTGTGGAATACTTGCATCCACTAGATATATCCATATAAGGATAGCCTGTAGAGAGAACACTAGTGAGGAAAAAGATGATTATGAAGACTCAAGGAGAAAAATCTGTATTCACAAGCCTTCTTTTAGAACAGTCACGAGGGAAATAGCAGAATGGATTGTACCACTAAGGGAAATCCTCTTACTGTTGTCTAGATGTTGAAGACTATACAGAATTTTAATTTTCTCACTTTTTTCTTCTGCTTTGCATGATTACTTCTACATTCATGAAAGAACAGTGCTCTAGAATCGAGGGTTTTCTTTTACCTCCTCATCTGTTCACTAGAACAACAAATTGCAATGGTTGGAGAATGAGCTTAGAAATTCCAAAAAGCTTGGGTTGTTTTAGGAGCAAATTAATGTGTCCAACTATTGTGATTTTTTTTTTTACTTACAGCAGAGGGATTGTTTACTCTGATTTAAAATGCTTTTTAACATTGGCTTGATACATGCATGTGAAACAAAACCATTGAGATCTCTCATACAGATGCTATCACTGTATAGTCTGTTATGATGCATATAATAAGTTATTTGCCACTCATACAGTAAAAAGAACTATTATGAAATACCTTCTTCTATCATATTATGCTCCTTTTCATATGCCACGCACACTTTTTTTGTTTTCCTCTTAATGGCTTCTTTCATGAAACTCACAGGGATTTAGTGACAAATAACTAAATTGTGATAAGTTTTATGCTTCTGTCCTGAAAGAGATCAAGGAATGCAGGAAAGAGTAGTCTCAAAAATATAGAAGAGGAGCACGTACAGTTTGTGCACAGGACGATCTGTTTCATTTCAACGGTATTTTTTTAATCAGAGTTGTATGCAGTCTGATTTGTATCAGCCATAGCTTTGAAAATGCTTTCAATTTGCAAGAATGCTGGAAGAGTTGGTAGACCTCAGGTTTAATGCTTTCCCCAAATGTACCATTCGCCCCTTTTAGCAAGTAACCACTGAGGAGCAGATAACACTTCCTAGCCTGCTTTCTGTTAGGGACTAGACTATTTTGTTACAAATTCATGGCAAGGGTTAGGCCAATTTCATCAGTGAGTTGTTAAAGTCAAATTTTTTTGCTCTTCCACTTATTCTCCAAAATGTTTTACTGAATGGACAAACTCTGGAGCATTGCACTACTTCCGAGTGGAAAGGAATCATTTCTGTAGTCTGCTCTTTCTCCTCCACTTCTAGCTTTTGCAGTCCTTCTGTTTGCTGTAGATTATTTTGAAGAAGGGGAGGGATGTTCTTTTGGAGTGTAAAATAAAGTTTGGCTAGAGATGAAAGCATGAAGATGAGATGGATAAGCTTTTCAGAACAAAGAACTGCATGTGCTTCTCCTTACTTTTCAGAAACCTGTGAGAGTTGTGAGACTAGCCGATTGCATACTGAGAGAGAGGGCATGCATGTCTGAAGTTTGGTGTGGGTGATGAGAGGTTGCTACCTTAAAACATGATGAGTTGCAGGCAGGTTGGGCTGAGGGAGATCCTGGAGTACTTCAGACTGGAACACTTAAAGTATGAGAGCCTGTTGGATGGGAAGGCATTCAGTATTTTTTTTGCTTCATTTATGGCTTGTAGGTTTCTTTGCAGTTTTTCTTTCTTTCTGAAAATAACACACATGTTGGGTTTTTGTTGGGGTTTTTTGGGGGAATGGGGGTTGGAAGGTTGTAGAGTGAGCCCAATTCACCTAGCCATACAATCCATTTCAGAGAGACCTGGTAAAATTGATAGGTTTCTCTCTTTGGGTTTTTTCCAATTTTTATCTGGATTTTTGAGAAGCTTTCTCTGTTTCATCCACATCTACTCTGACTCATTTCTGCAGAGTCTACCAGTTTAAGCAGGAAGATTGATTTAGAAGGCTCATACACATGCAGACACATGCCGCTCTACAGTTTTTGCCTGCCTGCCTGCCTGCAGGAGCAGAATGTGATGAATGACAAATCGAAAAGTAGGATCACTTCTCTGCGGAAGGGGTGTGGGGACCTGCCAGGGTTTTAAGTAGCAGTATTGATCAAGCACAGGGCATCCTTAACCACAGGAGACAGCACTGAGGCAGTTGGTCTCTTTGTGTTGTTCCCACTCTTCTAGGGGCTATGATTGTTTTTAATACTGTCCCTTTATCTCCTCTGTGTCTTCATAATCTATGAAATGTGTTGGATATATATTCTTTTTTTTTTTTTTCCTCTCTCTTTGCCCTAAAATCAGTTCTATCAGATCTAAAGGTTGATATCCTTTTGTGACCCATGTTGATCACTTACAGTCTGTGTTCATACCGTGGGTGCTATGCCGACATCCTATGTCTGTGCTCTTGGGGGACACTGTCACGCATCAATTTTTTCTACTGGTATCCATCACAATATTCAGATATCCTCCAAAACTGATCCAAGCTGTGCCCCAGCATCATCAAAACCCAAGACAGTCCTGCTCTGTATCCTGGCTGATCCCAAGTTCATTTAACATGTATCTAGAGGCAGACCATGGGGCAAGTTGGGCAGTAGACTAAGACCAGATGTTATGCTTTGCTGAGCTGTACTTCTTTTCTCTGGAAACAGGATGTTAAGAATTGAGCCAGACTGCAATTAATGTGACTCCAGAGTCAACACTGGGGCTGGGAAGCGGTTGTCTGCAGAGAAATGTTAACAAGTACAAGCTCATGCAGTTAAATGAGGATGAGCAGCTGGAGCGCATGAGTTCTGTTCACAGCTCTGCTGCCGGCTGCTCTTGAGCGAACAGCTCGCGGAGTCAGCCGCAGGCCCGCCTCGTCTGCATCTTGCACTTAGCTTGCGAAGTTATTAAGCTTTTCCCTTCTAAAAGAACTTGCCTTGATCCATTTATAGAAGAGACTGTATGAAAATTCTGATTATTTATTTATTTATCAAATTACATTTTGCGAATTAAATGAACTTTACCAATGCACAGCCAGAGATGTCAGTTAACTTAACTACACAGCTGCAAAACATCTAATGCCTCTCATTGCTGAAAGTGGTATTTCCTGTTAAGACTGTACATTTTACAAGGAGCCAGTTTGGTGGGATGTTAGCACTTCCTATGCTATAAATAGCCCAGATGAGTATCACTTTCAATCTCAAAGGAATACATTTCTAATTTCTTGAGGGAAGTAACAGTATCTCCGGCAGGATTCTCAGGGAGTTTTAGACTTGCTGATGATGTCTCCTCACACTTGAGATTTGACTTGCTCGTTGATGAATGAGTGCGCTTGTGGCCGCGCATAGACTTTTAGAGAGCTATGAATAGCTTCAGAGGCATGATGCTACAGCTAAGGTCAGAGAAGTCCTTGCTGCTTTAGATTGCAGGGCGGGCAGAAAAGGAAAGTGAGAAACAATGTGGCAGACCGTAGGCTGAATGTTAAACGGACAGCAAGGTTTGCGAGGAGGGGAACTACCAGTTTATTCACAGATTTCCTTCTGTGTTGAAAGTAGGGATGATTCAGCAAATGGGGTTCCTTGGGGACAGAGGTCTAGAGGTGACCTCTCAAGAGCTGCATGCTTCTCCCTCGTTGTGCAGCTTGCACGTGCTACGTCCTCCATATTTCTGAGCTCTTCTGCTGTTGTTATAAGACAGAAGCTGATATAGAGGAAGTCCAGGTAATTGAATATGCTGGCTCACTTGTTCACTTTTACAAGCTTAGAAAAAAAATATAAGCTTTTTTGTTCAGCATTTTGTTCATCTGATTGTATGAGCCACGAAGCTGCACGTGTAAATGAAAATAACAGAGCTGGGAATTTGGTTGACATTGGGCTTGAATGAGAATGCTTCCTGTTGTTGTTTTTAAATACTGGGAAAATGAAATCCCAGCCCCTGATCCCACTCAGATTTATAGATAACACCGTAAAGAAAGCAGACAGCTAATACATGTTTGTTATTGTGCCTCCACCGTGCGTGAGGATTTGAGAACCTTGTCAGGAGCAAGAAAGAGCAGGTTTTGGGGAAAGACCATCCCACAGTTTGAAATGGCAAGTGCTATATAGTAAAAGAAGTTCCTTCTCTATGGCATGTGCCATAAGGGTGCTGCAGAGTGTCTGATCATATAACACTTGCTGAGCCATGCATTTGATTTTAAAATTAAATAACAGTTGGGACTGGAAAGAGGACAAATGAGTGGATGCTGTGACAGAATTCAACTGTTCTGGGAGCACCCAAAAGAAGCTGCTGAAATTTTGGGGCAGATACTGTTAATTTTTGAGTATTAAGGAGAGTTAGAGACCGTATGACAGGAGATGCATAACTACAGAAAGAGAAGTAGGAAAAAGCAACTATACCAGTGTGACTCTAGAAGGTAGCAGAGAGCTGGGCTTCAGGGACTTACTTGATTATTTATGCCTGGTATATCAGGCATATTGGTTTTTCCAGTTATTAATTGCTCAGTTGAAGAAAATGCATCTTCTACGTTGGCCAGTGTAGATGCAAGTAAAAGGCATTGAAAAAATTGTCTGCAGTCTGATTTATTGGTTCCCAAACTTTGGTCCATAGATAAATAAAAATCTACAAGGTAGCTTTAAGTGATCTGCAGCCAGTCTTCGGACCAGTGCCGCACAGTAAATCATGTAGTATTTTATTACAAAGATTTAAAGGTTAAAGGCTTTTGAGGGTGAGAAGCAGTGTGCCGAGTACTGCTACTCGAGTGGAACAAGAGGAAAACTGAACTAGTTGGAGGAGACCAGGGAGGTCGAGCCATCCCGTTTGATCTCTGAGAACAGGTTACAGTTCCTGTATACTGAAGCAAATTTGCTAAATCACTCGGTGTTTCTACTGCAACAGGATTTCCTGGCCCAGAGTTATTTCTTTATAAAGCTCTGTCTCGTTCAATTTTTTCACTGCTTGCTAAATGTACTTATCTGTAGAGGCACATAGGCATGCAATTCATTCTCCTGGGAAGATCCATTTTCCCCTCACTGCCAGACTACAGTCATTTTCCATCCATTTTGCTTTCTAAAAGCTACTCTCTTCTCTCTCCTTCATCAGTTACCTCACTAACATGGCTACTATTTCTCCTTTTTTAAAAATTTTTATTAGGTGAGACAAGTGTTTGGGCAGTGGGCTTTAGTGGCATCATCCAGGCATGGGTACAAAACACAGTGACGAGGGAGAAAATTAATCACCGCGCTAAAATGATTAATGTTTTGTGTTGATCATTTTGCACCCCACCATTGCATTTCAACTAACAGGAGATTTCTGTCTTTGACCTATGTGCTTCAACTGTTTGTTAAGGTTTTGCCATACACTGTCATAATCACTAACAACTGCTTGGGTTTGAAGGTAATTGTGTTTATTTTCTGGTTCATGCTTCAGGAAAAATTAAAACTTGATGCTGAGAGGGAAAAACTAGAGAGGCTTCAGGAGCTTTACTCCGAGCAGAAGACGCAGCTTGATAATTGCCCTGAGTCCATGAGGGAACAATTACAGCAGCAGCTGAAGAGGGTCAGTAGCAAGTTTCAAGATTACACTAACTTTTTTTTTTCTGTTGGATTTGATTTTTTTTTTTTTTTAGTTAAGTGTAACATATTCTGTTTCAAGTATCCGGTGTCTGAACATATTTGCAACTTACAATTGGTAATAGTCATGAGGGTTATGGGTTTTTGTGGAATGCTTGTAACAGATAATGTGTATGGTGGCAAATGAGTAGAGTGCAAATGGGCAGATTAGAAATCATTTTGTGTTGAATGTTTTTAAAGCTTTGGGCTACTTGCCTGTAATCGGCACCTTAGGCCTTCTGGGTGGAGTGGAAGCTGTTGTGATGTTTAGATGGATGGTGGAGCATCACTCTTTACCTGTGTGAGCAAAGACAGGAATTGAACTTTGGTCAGTGGTATCAGCCATTTTAGCAGCAGTTTCCTGCTGCAATTGTTTGATCATGTTGTGTTCTCCTCTTTTGCAACACTGTAAATGGCTGTCTCAGTGAAGCCAAGGATAACTTCTTTTTTTTGGTATATAACTTAGCTGTTAGCCTGAACTGTGCTTTGAAAAATTCATTTTGAAGATTATAGTAGTTATGTTAATAGTTTTATTTTTTCTACACATCTACAGTTGCACATTAGTATAATAACCTTTGCATAAAGTTTAATTGCAAACTGATTTTATTTTGTATAATTTGTAACCAAAAAAGCTACAATATTGTCTGTGAAGGTACAGTTATTTTCTGTGGAAAGAATTTAGTATTCATTAATGTTAAGTGGGTTCTACAGCACATATAGTTAGCTTTAGTGGGGTGGGGGATTCATTTTCAAAGCATCAATACAGCAAGCTCAAGAGGCCATCTGAATGTCAAACTTGATTTTTATTTTTTTTTTTTTTCCTGGCTTGAGTGTTTATGTCAGAAATAAGGGCTGTAACAGCAGTGACCAAGAAAGGGCTTTTCTGCTCTGTTGGAAATATTCTTTAGATTTTGGTTTATTTGGAGAATTTTTTTTTTTTTTTTCCAAAGAGTGAAAAGTAAAAAAAATCCAGCTTTGGAAATAACAGTGTTAAATTCTTCTGTAGTAACTGAGAAGTTTGCTGGTTTTGAGACACCTAAGGATTTTTGTAAGTTACCTTTAAAAAAAAAAGGCAGAATTATGCAGTATCTCATATATATTAAGAGGAAAGGAAGCCTTTCCTGTGCAGTCACATGCAGGTATGTGAACATGAGAAGTTGCAGTATTGTTGCTGTGGGATGGTAGTAAATCCTTTTTCACTATTGACCACCAAGAAGCTTCTAGAAATCTGTTTGGTTAAATTTTTTAAATTTTTTTTTCCTTCCAAGTTGGCTTAATTACAATTTTGGATTTAAAAGTGGGACAAAACTTGAAATGTGCGGATGTAGTTAAATGTCCAGTTAATTCTATTGCACAGTATTCCTGGCCAACTGTAGCGAAAGTTAGCTGTGGCTGCTGTGGTGGAAGCAGTAGATGTTATCACTGAGTTAGTGTACCGTAGCTCTCAAACGGATATCAAGTGTGAGAGCAGTTATGAAATTACTGTAAGTATCCTACCCAAAATAGAGAAAATATCTTTTTTCCCCCAAAACAAGCCTGGTACAGGATTAAATACCTGAGTCCACAGCAGGTTATGTTGTGCTACTTTACTGCCAACACCGAAGGTGTGAAGGTGATGAATTCCCTTCTTGCTTCACCTCTGGGACTTCAGTAACTTCGTAATTTGTGCCCCGGGGAGCAGGCAGCCAATTTCACTGTAGCAGCTGGCTGCAGGCTGGGGCTGGAGTTCGGGCTGGGGCTGGCAGTGGGCAGCTGGCACACTCCGTATGCTTCCCTGTGTCCGTAACGAATATACGCTCTCCCTCTCGGGCATCAGAGACTGGCGAAACCTGAGCGCTTGGGGAAGGCACTGAGGGAAAACACTGGTCTTCCTGATGGCTTATTTAAAGTTAGCTAGCAGGATTCATCCTTCCCTGTTAGTATGAAAGCACCAAAGCTTCTCTGTTCTCGAGTCCCTGAGTTCACAGAGGTACGCGTAAATGAAGAATGAGAGTAGATGCCAGGATTCCTGCAGAGACCTGAAAAGACGCTGTCTGCTGCTAGGAAATACCTTACTCCTCAGATAAAATTCTCCTAATTTTTACAGATGATGTCGGCCCATGGAGCTCCCACCACATCCTGAAGTAAGGGCCAAGTTCTCTCCCATTGAGTTTTCTCCAGTGCCATTACTGAAGTAATAGAGATGCAGGAGAAATGTATGGTTTGGAAATCCAATGTGGAAACGTGGTGTCTGTTGTTTGTTAATAGGTTATAAATTACAACATGTTGATGTCAACTGTTTTAATAAAAGAGAGGGAGTACGCTTGCTACTTGGTTCAGGAAGCCATTGCCTACAGCAAGAACAATTATCCTCCCACAAATCCTATGCTGCTGAGTAGGATCCTTGTGAAGGTTATGGCAAGGACTCTGTGGGCACATCTCCGAGCCAGATCTCGTGCCCCTGCCACTGTGCCCTGCTCCCGCAGGCTGCCCGGGGTCTCGGTCCCTTGTGGGCCTGCTGGTGATCTGGCTGCAGTGTGCCTGCAACCACTGGTAGAGCTAAGCTACTACCATTTACCCTTTGGACGGTTTTTAATTTGAAAATGGACTTGGTTTTGAATTAGGTATGTTTATTTTTCCCCAGTGGGCACAGTGGTACAGAATGTGGTGAAGGTCTTGTTCCATAGCACATCCCACAAAGAATATAGCATTTTGTGAGCTCAGCTGGCTACCAGTTGCCTTTCTGGCTATCGGTTGCTTTCTCTGAGGTCTGTTCTTCTATCTCAGTAGCAGTTAATGTGGTATGAAATAGGCTGAATTTGTTGACTTGCATGGCCCAGGCAAAGTCCTTCTGTTTGTTTTGAAAACTGAAGATGGCTGACTGGTTTGAATGAAGCATTTCTGTGTTGTAGGTAACTGCTTTCTTGCAATTTTTAGCCCACACCTTTACTTTTGATCTCTTCACTATCTCCTACAAGTGAAAGGCACATCTGGAGAATAATGGGAAGATATTGGTATTTCATATAGTAACTTGGATTCTTCAATTTCTGCATCCCATGTCTTTCCCTGGTACATTGGAAGCTGGTTTTGAATACCTTTATAGAGACTTGTCTGTTTATCTCAGTCGCTAACCTTTGCCTTAGGTCAAAATAAGAAAAGGAGTAAGTTTGCATTTCTCTGAAATAAAAAATTGCTTACAGGATGTAGGTTTTCTTGCGTAACAAGTTAAGTACAATGAACCTATTTTAGAGAGCCTTAGTGTTTAATAATACTGTGATTATTAAAAGCACCCTTTTCTTCAGAACTCTGGAACTTGCAAGTAGGAATTAATGTTATGAATACACAAATGTTGCAGGAGAAAGATTAGTATTCAGTTCTTGTGCTGAAAAGCACCATAAGTTTTACCTCATCATCCCTAAGCGGAAGGCAGGTGTGTTCTTATTTCTTGGGTCTTTTCTGCAGCATTCAACCTCTTTTTCCTCACAAAACCTGGCGTTGGTCCAGGGGAATGCATAAAAGCGGGCTGATATCTTTTCTGAAGTAATACACCTACTGGCTTGGGTGGATGACTAGAGTCCTTAATTGTGCGTTTGCACAGGGAGCAATTGTCAGCGCCAATTCGGTGGTCCACGATCAGCCTCTGGCTGAGCAACTTGCACGGTTGGACATCACTGCTGAGGTGATGGCAGTGTGTTGATGGCACACAGCTCCACACATCTTTTGTCTTATCTGACCATATGTCTGTCAATGAAAACAGTGCTAGTACTTGGACTGGACCTGAAGAAATTCTAACTGCAGTTCAGACTCCTTCGCTTGAGTGTGCATTCCCATAATTAGTTAATTCGGTGTGCAGTTCTCTGGTGTTACTGGGATGATGCTTTCTGTCCTTTTTGGTTGGTAAGCAGATGCTCTCCCAGTTTGGCCTGTGACAACCTCACCAAATGGGTTCAGGCTTCGGTGGTGTCACAGCTAGTCTACAGCAGAGTCATCTGCCCAGCCAGGGTACTCTCAGTGCTTAGGATGCTCCAGCTTGCTCTGAACACTGCAAAACAGCTCCCTCACCTTACCAGTGCTTCATCTTGCTCAGCTGGGGGAGACGGACAGTAGGAGTGATGCAGAAAGCAACGTCAAGATAATGATTAGCCCTATTTGCTCTCTTATTATGACAGTAGGTCATTAAAAGCATTGAGCTCCTGTTTGAACATGTTGTATGAGATACATAAACACCGTTTTATACTGATTTTTGTGTTTGTTTGTTTGTAAGTATCTCTGCTCTGGTGTCAGTGAAAGCATGATTACTTTTTTTTTTTTTTTTGCTTAAGGATGCTGATCTTTTGGACATAGAAAGCAAACACTTTGAAGATTTGGAATTTCAGCAGCTTGAACATGAAAGCAGGTTAGATGAAGAGAAAGAAAATCTGACACAACAGCTCCTGCGTGAAGTAGCTGAATATCAGCGCAGCATTGTCAGTAGAAAGGTAAAAGCACTAACACTCGCTTCATTTGTTCTTTGTTGTTGAGCATAAAGAAGATGAAATAGAGCTACAATCTGCCCATCTGTAACAAATAATGCAAAACTTTCCTCTTTGAAAAAAGCTTCTGAAGCAGAGCGAAGATGATAGCCCGGTAACATCCCACACAGCTCAAATTATGCACTTCTCAAAAAGGAAATAAATAAAAAAAAAATCCATGCCCTGTTTGTAAATTTGCATATGCAAATTAAACCCATTAATTTGCTACAAAAAGTACCAGAGTACTGTTTTTTCTTCTTTAAGAAAGGAGATTTGTACACTCTGGACAAAACTACAGTTGTTTTATGATCATGATTGATGTTGATGTTAGATGATTTTGTTAAAATAATAATAGAACATCAAATTAAAGAAATGCCTTAATTTTTAAAATCAGTTGTAAAGGTCCTATCTCAAGCAATTAAATACCAGTTTTGCAGAGGTCAGAATTTGCATCTCTAAACCAGTTCTGTTCAGTATAGAGATGCTAGTCACCATATTTTCAAAGAATATATGCAATTGTTCTTTTGTCTCTTGAATAAATTGTCTCTTTACTATCTAATTCTTGTTTAATTATCTCCTTCAGAGCAGTGAGCTGTCTTGTAAAAACTTCTTTTCCTACTGCTTCACTCATATTAATGAGTGAACTCTTATGAATAGGATCCTGCTGCAGGTTGTCTTGTGCTTTGAAAATAAAACATGTAAATTGTGATTATTTTCTTTTTATATTAGGAAAAGATTTCTGCTCTCAAAAAACAAGCCAATCATATTGTCCAACAAGCACAAAGAGAACAAGATCATTTTGTAAAAGAGAAAAACAACTTAATAATGATGCTGCAAAGGGTAAGTATTTATTGTCTTTCACATATTTTTAGTGTGTAACAAAAGAGCATTTCATAGAATAAAAGAACATAGAGCACAAGAAAAGCATCAGTTGTGTAGAAGCTAGCAAGTATGTAATAGCGTGATAGACACTGTTTGTCTCCATTAACCTTTAGAAAAAAAAAATATTTTGTAAGTAATCAGCAGATTTCCTAAGAGAAAATGATAGTGGCATTTGATAATCAAGAGGGTTTTAGAGGTGCCCCGCTTCCAGAGGACTCAACCAGAGGCACCCACCTGGATGCTGAAGCCAGGTGCCTGTGTTCCCTGTGTGGCTGCTGGAGCTGTGCACAGAGCTCAGACTTTTGGCTTGTAATAGCCCATGCTAGGCCACAAGATGTCCTACTTAACATCAGCTAACATCTGGTTAATAAGAAACTGGCATGAACCCTTTGCATCCATTTTATGTTTTGCTTTTAATCGTGAGAGAAATCATGTTTAGTTCATTAAGAAGAATCAGCATTTCCAAAATGCTGAAGGAAGACCTATTTGCTTTGGTTGTAGTTATTAAGTAAGATCTTTCAGTAGCTTTTTGTTCTGTACTTCCATTTTTTGTTCAATTCTGGTGTAAATGAATGAAGTTGAAGCTCTGCTATGCAGTTTCTAGCCTTCCATGCCAGCATGTTTCTTGACACAGTTAAGAAAATGGCTAGCATTTATTTTTACTACATGGCTGTTGGTATTTAACATAAAATGTCTGTTTTTAACAGGAAAAAGAGAATCTCTGTAATCTGGAAAAGAAATATTGCACACTTTCCGGAGGAAAGGGATTTCCTGTCAGTCCCAATAGTCTAAAAGAGGTAAAGAGATTCACTGCTTTTGACTTTACCATAAGTAACTTTTAATAACACTTCATACAAAAGCACTTTACTATTTAGTGAAGTCCTATTCATACAAATTTTTTTGAGATGTGATGAAATTACTATGTAAAGCTATTCATGGAAGTCCAAATGCATGGGTGAGCAAAAATAGCTTCTCGTGACATTTTCCCAGATGTGACTGGTATCGCCTTAATCTCTTGCTCTGGAAAAATGATCGTTTTTGTGTGGGGGGTGTGTGTGTCTAATTTTCTCAAAATAGACAATTAAACCTCATTGAAGTGAAGGAGAATGAGGTCCAGGAATAACTGTTGAAGTACAAATACAGTTCAGTCTTATTTTTGCACTGTAGCAATTTATCATTGCCTCCCCTCCCTTTGTTCTAAGGCTCTGCAGTAGAGCATGACAAGTATATATTTTGATCTTTTTAAAAAGCATTGAATTGAAGACTTCAAGCTATTGTGGCTGTAAGATACCTACTGAGCTATTTATTTAACTGTTTTGAATAGTTAGAGTAGGCGTCAAGTATGTTTTGCTGAAAAAAAGTGAGTTAGTTTGTGTAAAGCACGATGAGACCCAGAACTTACCTCAGATGTCAAGACTTCATAGCTTTGAGGGTACTGCTTTAAGCCTCAAGGTTCGTAAGCAAAGTCAGTGTAAGGTAAGCCACGGCCCATTGCAAAGATTCAGTTAGCACATATGATATTAGCATTAACTCCCCATATTTATCTTCTTGACTTGACGTGATGAATCTGCAAATTGCAGATAAACATGAAGGTATAACTGGAGAAGCAGAAAATCTAGCATTTAAAATACATTGACAGATATCTATGGCTGCTTCATTAACTTCTGCTTAAGAGGTCTGACTGGACTTGCTGGATCTGCTTGTATTGAAGCCCTGAACAAGGTCTGCCACATCTAATGATGTGTGAAGTTGGGCTTTCAACGTTTAAAGCAACCACGTGTCTTTTCAGCACCTGGGAAATGTCATCTTGCTTATTCGGCCTCCAAGTTCCTGGTGAACCTGGGTGGCCCCCAGCACATGCCAGTAGGGTTGAGCACCCTTCCTCACTGCAAACCATGTTGCGGATGCTTAGACTTTCAGTGTCCTAGGTTGTGTTCTGACCTGGACATCTGACCTCCCACCAGGACATCTGGCAAGTCTAAGCTTCATTTTTTTCATTTTGAGATGGATCTGTTCATTGTCTCACTAGAGAGTGGGTGCTATCTCTGATTTTTATCTTCATATCCACATAATGGTTTGTTTAATCACAGATATTTCAAAATGCAACTACATTAAGTGAGCCTGACACTCCTTTTATTGAAACGCATTATTCAGCAGCGTCATTCCGTTCGCAGTAGTGAAGTCAGTTAGGACTTACTCCAAGGCAAATGAGGGAAGGAACAGCATGGGTTTTCTGTTTCACGCTCAGTGTCCCCATAGGCTCTGTCCTATAAAAGAAATGCCTTTCCTTGCCAGATGTTATGTTTGTCTCAATCCAGTTTAATTTTTCTCTGACTGTTCCAGCACCTTTAAAAATCAGGCACCAAATGGTACACAGGCTTAAACAGACTGCCTGCACACAGAAGTTAATTTCACCATGCGCTTGCTCACCTATCAGTCGAGTCTGCAGCCCAACGTTTCCCAGCCCCTCCTCACCAAAGCACACGTTTTTAACTCTCTTCCACTCATCGTGAAGCTTACTCCCTGCATGCACAGCAATAGAGTAACATGACCTCACGTAAAGAGGCAGGATGCTTATCCCAGTACTTAAATAAGTGAGGAAAATCAATGCTGTTTAAAAGTTCAGCGTTGACAAAATGGCTTGGATGCCTACTCTGACTTGAAACCATTTATTTAATCTAATGTAATAGGGGCCTGAGTTAATGCACAGCACAGTTGTTTGGTTGGCTGGTTTTTTTTAACCCCATAGTGAATCCTCATTGGAGTTGTGAGTCTGAACTGAATGTTTTTAATATAATCGTGAAAGTACTTTTATCTTCTATAAAAAGTAATACGATATTGCATTCATAGACTTGCCAAGTTTTGGTTACTGATATACTGCTACTACAAGATGGTTAAGCAAGTTTTATGTTTATTCTTACTGGACTCTATTTTACCGTAATATGGCCACATGTTTTGAGAGGTAAACTTTAGTATCTTACCCAGTCTCCTTCTCATTTAATAGTTCATCAAATAATATCAGAGTTGAGATTTACCTCCTATTTCTAGAGTGCTGTGTTCACAGTATGGTACTTAATTTTCCAGAGTTGTGTGTCTGCTTGAAATAACTGATGAAATACATTGAAAATTATGCTAATAGGGTGTAGGGCTGGTATTTTTTTCAGCTTGCCTTCTATGATCATTGCTAAATTTATGCATTTTTTAAAAGAAGAAATACTATAGCAGTCTGTGGCTTCTCTTACTGATTTGCTGAAGTATACATACTGGCATGTCATTGTGCTGGTACAGTAATAGAAACATGGGCCTTTCAACACATCTCATTTTTATGATATTGCTTCAACAGTGATTTATTCTTCCTTTTGCATAGCCTTGTTTTTTATGGATAAGAAGTTAGGACATTTGACTTTTTACAGTCTGGCATCCTATACACCATGGATTAGAACCCCTATTTTATTTTTTAGATAACGATTGTTCAGTTAACACCAAAACACATGCAATAATTGTATTCTGCTGTTACATTTCAAAACTGGCTCCACAAATCTTCTCTGCAGGCAGAAGCGCACTCTGATACCTGTGCCTTTCCTCAGTCCACCACCTCCTGTATGATTGTTCAAAAAAAAAAAAAAAAAAAAATCAAATTGTAATGTCTGTGGGGCTGTCATGGTTTAACCCCAGCCAGCAACTAAGCACCATGCAGCTTCTCACTCACTTCCCCCCCACGCAGTGGGATGGGGGAGAGAATCGAAAGGAAAAAGGTAAAACTTGTGGGTTGAGATATGAACAGATTAATAGAACAGAAAGGAAGAAACTAATAATGCTAATAATAACAATACTAAAATGACAATAATAATAAAAGGATTGGAATATACAAAACAAGTGATGCACAGTGCAATTGCTCACCACTCACCAACCAATGCCCAGTTAGATTCTGAGCAGCGATCCAGCCCCCAGGCCAACTCCCCCCAGTTTATATACTAGATGTGACAACCCTTTGGCCAGTTTGGGTCAGCTGCCCTGGCTGTGTCCCCTCCCAGCCTCCTGTGTCCCTCCAGCTTTCTTGCTGGCTGGGCATCAGAAGCTGAAGAATCCTTGACTTGGTCTAAACACTACTTAGCAACAACTGAAAACATCAGTGTGTTGTCAACATTCTTCTCGTAATGAACCCAAAACATAGCACTATACCAGCTACTAGAAAGAAAATTAACTCTATCCCAGCCGAAATCAGGACAGAGGCTAACACTAACAGCATCTTACCTGAGTCTCCTGGTAACACCTAAAAGTTAGAAGCAACTTCCAGACAATGCAAATGAAAGGTGTTGTGTCAGCATAATTTATAGAGTAGCAATGGCTTGTTCTTATGTAAGTTCTTCCCAGTTCTGTTAGTCATTTGGTTTACTCAAACTAGCTTAATAGTTAGGCAAGAAACAAATCAGGGTAGGTTATTTTATTTAAACATGGACCAAAAAAACTTAAGAAATAAAAAGATGGGTGAATAACATTTGTTCTTCCTTTTCCCCCAATCTTCTTTCCCAAGAAAGAGCTGCATAATTTCTAAAGGGTATTTACATTTTAGTAAAGTCTTTTAGTCACTTAATGTACATTTGCTTTTTGATTACACAGATGGTTTTGGAATTAAATGAAGAACAATTTTCAGAATCCAAGGATTTAACATTTGAAAACCTTGATGATAATTTTATTTTGTTTATGATTATTTCAATGATAACAAATATTTGGCTGTATCACTCTAAACTAACTTTCATCGTACTGGATACATTAATACTCTTGCACGTCTTCTGGCTTTTGCTCCTTTTAACTTCTGAATTCCTCCTTTTAGGGCTATATCAGTGTAAGTGAAATTAGTGAGCTGTATGGCAATTCCACGAATATATCCCCTTCCACTCAGCCCCCCACAGATGCTGAAGCAGTTGCCACTGAGCCTTCCACGGCTGTGCTGACGAGCCAGCCACAAAATAAAGAGGTTTGTTTGAGAGACATTTCCCTTTGTTTGCATTGTTCTTTCATGGCTGCCTTTTTATTTTCTTTTTTTTTAAAATTTTTTATTTATTTATTTTTTGGTAATTCAACATGTAACAAATTGACCCTAAGGCAAACTGCTGTCTGCCAGTTACCAAGTCAGATGACAGTTTAATAGTAAAGCTGAGGGACTGCTCCAATTGTAAAGTGTCTTTGATGATGTAGATGGGACTTTGAAAGCCAAAAAGCCTGAATGCTTATAAGCCAAGCAGCAATAAGTGACAATCTTTGCATGTCAAACACTAGAATGTAATGCACCTTTGGTAAACGGTCTGTGGACACACTTAATGATTATTTGGTCAATGGTGCTTAGGTGTTCATTTTGTATGTTTTTTTTTTTCTTTTTCTGTGAGGTGGTAGAAGTATATCTTGAATATTTGTGGGAGATGGGTAGCTTCTACTTATCTTAGCTATTCCACAGAGTCTGTCCAGTCTGTGTCTTCCAGCTTACTCTCTCTTTTCGTCATCCTTTGTGATGTTTTTGCCTTTGTAATGACGATAGCAAATTTTGAATAAATCCCCTTTTAAAGGAATGGAATAAACTTATGAATGTAAAGCCACCCACCTTTGTGTTGTAATAAAGCAGCAACTGGTTTAGAATTTGGCATTTCTGTGCTGCTTCTGGCAGTTCAATATGCCTTAAGAGTTGCAATACAACACATCTCCTTTCCTGCTAAATGCTCCAACAAACACAGTGCTAAAACTGCAGCTTGTATGTGCCGTATCTTTTGAGCAATTCCAAAAAGAAAACTCTGTGTGTAATTTCTCTTTTTTCTATAAAGCTAAGATCACCTCTCTGTTCTGGATTTGTGTTTCCTCACTCTCTTTCTCCTCGCTCTATTGCTCAACTTCCATCAGTCCATTGGCCTGAGGTCATGGCTACTCATGTAGATCCTATTCCTTTATCTGATACACCTCCACCTCTGCCAGCTAAGAAACACCGCAGGCAACAACAGGTAACAGATGCAAAGCTGATAACTTGGGATTATTTTCTTTGTTTGGTTTTGTTATAGTGGCCATGAAGTTGATTTACATGGGAAGTTTATAGAATGATATGATAGATCATAAGTTGATTGTGCTTGCAGAGTGTTGCACTGAAAGGCACTGCTCGTTTAAAAATCAACACAATGCATTACAGAATGTTACTGAACAAAAATTCTCCTTACATAAACAATCCAGAGGCAAATACTAATATTTAGGAGCCATTGTAACTGTCAGGAGACTTGCAGCAATAAAGTACAAGTGGCTACATTTGAAATCCTAAATTATTTTTTCACCTACATTTGAACAATGCCTCTTGAAAGCTGTATTGGTTTTAAGCCCCGAATTTATTAGAATAACTTGAAAATAAATGTTTTTCTTTGTAATTGGATTTCACTTGTACACTAGACTTGAGTTTTAAAAAAATAGGTAGAGGGACAGGTACACAAAATGCGCACATGAATTTAATGCATTTTCTTAATTAGCATGATTTTAATGTGATATTTGTAGAAATCCTAGAAAGCGCTGTGAAGCAGGAGGTACTCTGTATTTTAGATTTCGTTCTTTCCAGTGAAATTCCCAGACTATCACCTTCAGTATATTCCACATAGAGCATAACTGAGTGAGTAGGTCAATTCATTTTGTCAAAACTGTAACAAATTACATTTGAAGCATTTCAGAAATCTGGAAGAGCGAAAGAAGCAGCACAGGGAATGCATGTACATGAGTGATACCTTACCTCGCAAGAAAACGACTCCGTCTGTATCACCGCACTTCAATAGTGCTACGCTTGGACGAAGTGTTGCATCTAAAGTACGTAGTTGCATGCTATTAATAGCTTTCCAGTGTCTATATAAAAACCTGTATTATGTTAGAGGCAAGTTTGGGTAGCGCTGTAAGCATTATGTAATCCCCCAAATTCACATCTGAAATTGATTTTGAAAGAACTTCAGGTTTATTAGCACATGGTAATATACATGGAGCCTTCCGTACTTCCAGCCTTTATTCTGGCCTCTGGAAATGCCATGCTGTGGTACATAAATCATAAATGCATGACTACTATCTCAAGGATTGTATTTCCAGGATAGTTTAAGTTGATTCTAGAGACACAACAGGTTGTTTTCCTTCCTGCCTAAGGCCTCTAAATGGTCAAGATGAAGTTATGTATAAAGTGAAGATACTCTTTATTTGTGACACGGTAAACCAACAAACAGCAGGAAGGTGGAGCTAATACTTTGAAAACATTTTGGCCTAACAGGGACTGTGCACAGCTAAAATACCCATGGCTGATTGATATGACATGGCATTGATACCCATGGCAAAGCAAGTTATTTTACCATTAGTTGCTGATACAAAAAAAGTCTTGAAGCGTAGTTTTAAGCACATATTTACAAAATTTCCTGCAGGGACATTTACCATTAGGACAGAGCAACAGCTGTGGCAGCGTACTTCCTCACTGCCTGGCAACCATGACCAAAGAGTCAGAGTCGAGAAGGATGCACAAAGGTAAGACCTTTTTATTTGATTTGTTTCTGTTTAAAGTCAGTGTTCAATTTTTCAGGAAATAAGCCTGAAACTTGTGTTGCTATAATCAAGAGGGCTGGAAAATAAAAGTTTACTTCTTGGTGAAAAAACAAGCTCTAAATGTAGTGTTCAGGTATTGGCAAAATAAGACGTTAAGATTATGATGTAGGTGCACATATAGTTTTGAAGTACTTGGTCACCAAGTATAATCTAGTAAACAAGAAAAGTGTATTGAAAAATACACATTGGGTTAATGGGGTAATTTCTGTGAGTGATTCTGAGGCAATATATTACATGTTGCTTTCTTTTTTCTTCCTCTTTTTTTTTTTAAATAATTCTTTTCATGTTGTGATCTTAAAAATTGTTTTTCACAGGCATATATTCTTGCCTGTACAAATTCCCCATACAGAGATACCTTTGAGAATCTGTAACTGCGGTATTATAAGTGGTCTTAAATATTTGGGCTACAAAATATGAAAGGAGAGAGGTGTTCTATCATGGATAGATAACTGCATTTTTGTAATAGGGACATGACAATTCTGGATCCAAAAGAAAGTTACACTTTTGAAACACGATCTTGCAGGCTATGAGATTCTGTGTCTGGTTTTGTTGACCTGAGTCCATACACTTAATTTCTGCTTTAATGAGATGCATTATTCCTAAGTAGCGTATCTTCAAATGGAGTCGCTCCTCAGTGCCATCTGTCAGTTTATTTTCTTTCCAGCATCTGCATCATTGTTATCAATATAAACGCAAGAGGTGCTTGTGTAGAATTGCACGGGCTAAGCCTGAGCTGAGATAGGATCCATCCTGTTGTTACAGGACCTGTCAGAGCTAGCAGCTGTTAAAGGTCAGAGGACGACTGAGGTCAGCCGTACGCACCGAGATGACTCAATACAGGGATGGAACAAGCTTGCTGAGAAAGGATCATGACTTACTACATTCACTTTAGAGAGCTGTGATTTGTTGGGGTGAAGCTTTAGTTATGCAGCAGGCCTTCCACAAACCTACGGCGTTGTGGCTAACTTATCTTGAAGTATTTCAGATGCAATACAAAAGGAGCTTCATCCTCAGCTGGGAAAGCTTCTCTGATGTAATGTGTGTGTAAGGGTGGAATAGCTTGCAAGTACATTCAGGCTCATCATTGTGCTGTTGTGCAGAAAACACTTTGCCTCAGTTTGAAAATCAGTAAGGATGTTTTGGTTAAACTTTGATGACGAGATCAAGTGCTTAAACTTGGAAATTTTTCTGTAAAATGCCTGCAAAAGAGCGCTAGTGTGTGACCTAAAACACAATTACAAAGTTTTACCAAACCTAATACAGGCAAAGATAAAGAGTTTTAAAAATAAATCAATCGGTTTTAATGTTTAATTTTTTGTCACCATGCAACTAAGACAGTTCTAAGAGTAGAGTGAGATTTCTTGTCCTAAGAGTGAGAATAAAAAAAATCTCACAAACCAAAACTGAATTGCGGCCTGACAAAGAAGAGAGGCAGGGGAGAATGAGAGATGTATTCATTAAGGCACTTGGCACAATACTTGTCATACACTGCAACGAATCGTGTGTGCTATACTGCCTGCCATACTAGTTGACCCTTATTTTTTCGTAAGATCCAACAGTCTGAATGGAAATACTAAATTATGAAGAGACCCTTAAGGGATTAATTTGTACTGGGAAAGAGGACAGTTCTAGGTGTCCTCTTCTGAAACATCGGCTTTGCCAAAGGGAAATAATGCTGCTGACAAGTGCTTTACTTGAACAGTGACAGGATTTGCAAAGTGAGAGACAGAGTCAAAACACAGCGGATATAGGAATGCAAGGATTGTTTGTTGCTTGACTACCTCTCTTAGTGAAGGGTTTATTCCCTTTGCGTTCAACATGGAGCTCACTGAGTTATTGCTGTTGAAGGAGCTTGAAGAGCATAACTCCTTTCTCTTGCTCTGAAGTGCCGTGTTTCTACATCGGGGAAAGCTCCTTTGTCCTGGTAACACACCATGAAAGTTGTTGCAGGGCTCTTTCTGCACTGCAGTGCAGAACTCAGCGAGGACAGAGATGTCCAAGTCGGGCGGCTAGAGTCAGATCCCAAAGTATTGCTGTCCAGCTATACAGAAGGGCCAGAGAAACGGTGTTCAGGCACCTTTCAGTCAGCCTTATAGGCATAGCCTTAATTAATGTCATGGTATGAGCCGGGAAGGGACTGAGTTCAACTCGGTGTGATTTTTGTTTCCCCTAGCACCTCATAACCACACTCAGCGTGCAGAGGAAAAACAAGCTTTTCTTCAAAGTTATGAGTAAAGAAAGTGCATTTCTGTGGGACAGTGAGAGTTGGGAAATGTTTTGAACATGGTGTAGTATTTAAACATACCACACAGTACAACTGAAATGGAATACTATTGTCAATTAAAATTCTAAAATCTTATGTGGCTTCCACTAAAATCAGCGGGACTTGAGTCTTTGTAACTAAGGTTAATTTCAGCAGACATCCTTAAATACATCATTGAAAACCAAGCCAAATGTCATGTCAGTGGACATCCTTGGCAATGTTCTTTTATTCCATCGCTCTGTGGTAAATGTTCGTTATATAATAAATACACTGTATTTCTTAAAAAAACATTCTTGAGGTAGATCAGGTTTGCCTTTTTGGACTAAGTGAGTATTTTTGAGGAGTAAGATTTTCTACCAAATCAGTGGAACTCTGCAAATGTATAGATACTGATTATGCTGATAAATAGCGCTCACTTCTCTTCCTGCTTCAAAAATTAGTTCTTCACCTAAAATAGGTGACAAATAGGTAAAAAGTGTTCTTGACTTGTCATGTGTACTGAGCCACTGCTTGCTTTCCTTGCGTTTCTTTTTCCACTTGACAGGTTTTTCACTCTGTCAGTTTTCGGTGTTCAAGGTGATGTACTGCAAACGCCGTGGGGGTCTCTGGTTACTGATACCTTGAGCACAGAGCTGCACCAAGCGCATCGGAGCTGGGTGTGCTCGGCTCAGTGGACAGCCAGGGTCTCACATGATAAATGCCACTTCATTCTCTCAGTTTGGAGCACTGGCTATCCCGCAGTGTCCCACAAACTGCTATGCAAAGAGGATGATGCGCTCCTGAAGCAGTATTAGTAGCTTACCGCGTTCCTTAGGCCGTAAAAGCATTGTGCAGACTTCTAGACCAGATGGTTTGGCGTGTTTGTATAGATCTGAAAACAAGTATATTCAATGGTGCCTCAAGGAAATGGCAGCTGAGCTAGTTTAAAGATATTTTCAGAGACTTATCACTAAACTAGTAGTGGTCTAAAATGAGTTTTCTCTAATACGCTTTCTCCAGTTTTTCTTATTTCAGTCCAAGAAGGTAAATATAAAAGTCTGAGATGAAAAATTCAAAGTTAAAAATGGAGTCAGGAAATGAAGAACAGCCACTTGTGTCTGAACGTGGATTTCAATCTCATTTTCTTTGTGCAGGAACAAGTAATGTCTATGAATAAATTATAGGCTGGATCTGGTAGGAAATATTTTCATAGATTTTTAAGTACTAAATAGTCTTTATTCCAGGATTACCAAAACTGTGTTTAGTCAGTCACGTGAGTTCAAGAATTGTTCTTGAAGGAAACAGTCACTGTCAGTAATCATAGCCTGAGTTAAGAGCAACTTACAAAATGTTTAAGAGGATGCATCTTTGATATCAATCATTAGTGGAAAAAGTGGTTTCTTTGAGCCATTCATGAGGTATTTTTGAAGGACTGTATTTATGACTTCACCTCCTGTGTACATGTCTTTGTAAGCAAACCATGTGCAAAAAAAGAATTAAGAAGCTGCTATTTGGTACAATCTAGAGATTTCACTCTGCATGCACAGGTTGAAACTTGGCCCCAGGAAGCGCCCGTGGGGTGCCAGGTGCCAGAAGCCTGCGCAAGGACAGGCAGGAGCGAGGAGGGAGGGTCAGCTAATTCAGTCCCATTGACTGCAGGATGGACCCCAGAAGGGAAGAGGGAATGGTTAGCTGGGAGTTAAGATGTAAGACCAGACGCAGCACTGGGAACAAAACTGTTGGGACAGAGAAGTTAGGTACGAGCAAGATGATTATTTGTATTCTTTCTAAGCTCTACAGAAAAACAGTATATCGAGGGCAAGGTGTGTATGTACAAACAAATTATAAGCTTTTCAAAGCAGTTTGCCTTTTTTTTTTTGTTTTTTTTTAAACTCTTTCTCTTCTCGAACTCAGGAAAAGCCAGGAAAGGTATGAAAACATTCCCTTACCTGGCTGTATCTGTCATTGTCATGTTTTGGCAAAAGTACCGATTGCATCAGCACTGTCAAGTACTTCCCAAAATCTTGGAAAATTTTTCAATAGTTGTTAAATAATGATAGGACTTCAAAAAATTCTTTTTTTCCTGCTGTCAAATAACCTGTCACAAAAAAACTTCTGACTAATGCTAATATCTGCAGAACTGCAGATTTGTGCAGGCCTAATTTTTTGCTTCTTTGCTGATAGCCACACAAATAGAGCAGAAAATTTAGAAATCTTTGCAGGTTTGTGGGTGACAATGACAAGGTAGACAGACTTGAGCTTCCTACTTTGGCATGTTTCCATACAAAAGATTTATCTTGACATGTTAATGTCAATCTCTTAAAAACAAAAAAGAAGAAAGAATAGAAATAAAGGAGAATTGTACTGTGATCTTTTTTATGAAATACTCGTGGGTTTTTTTAAATACTTGACAGTGCCACTTTCAATAACAGCTTTCACCTATAGTTCTGATCTCACCATCATTTTGTGGTGGTATATCTGGTTTTTGTGATTCTGCAATAACTCCTTTGGAATATTTTTTTTTATGATATGGCTTTATGGATATTTGCAATATTTTGCTCAACAGTATGTCCATTAACGGTGTTAAGTTTACTGTTTTACTACAGACAACACAAGTCAATGCAACAAGAAACATTTTAGCTCTTGTATCAGCTTAGACCTGGCTGATACAAGTCTTGGCTTGGCTTGTAGGAAACTTTTAGTGAAGTGCTGGCTCTTAAGAGGAGTCTAATATTTTTAAGTGCATGTTCTATGGATAAGCACCTGAGCAGTTAAAAATCCCTTAGGCGACAGATTGTGCCTGTGTGATGTGTAAGTGGGGCTGTAATGGAGGCAGGGTGGTAGCGAGGCTTCTCGGTGTTGGTATGCAGCTGATCCTGAGCTTTGAACTGCCTGTTGCTTACGGCATGAGGAGAAAATGAGAACATTCAGTTATGCTTTGTTGCTGTGAATGCATCTCATTTTGCGACCTAACAACTGCATAGTTCTTGCAGTGTGTAGTTACATTTGCATGATTACATAAATTTAACTGATAAATGTTTTACTTAAAAATGGGTTCTTTATCTTCATGGAAAGTTGACTTTCCTTTAGGAAAGCATTTGTAAAACTGCTATGTTTTTCTGTGCCTTTTAGATGGGTTTATTTTTCAGTGAAATATAAAATACGGAATTAAGATTTCAGAGTAGATGAGGTTTTGCAAAGGGCTTAACAGAAAAACATGCATTTGAATGAAGTTCTTTCAGTAATATGTTTTTTTCTCTCTTTCCATAATGAATAATTGATAACCATTTCACAGGAGCAATTAGTCATTCCAAAGGTTCGAGTATGAAAGGTAATTTTTTATCTGCAATAACATCAGCATTTGCTATAATAGTGGGAAAAAACCCAAATTGCACATGTGAGTCAGTAACACCTGCGTTGTGTGATGCTATTATCTATGACTGCTGAGGTGTACTTGTGTCCCTTTTGTCTTTTTTACTAATAGGTGCAATTGAACTTTTATTGAAATTTAGTGTTTTTTCAAATGGCAAGTGAAGTCCTATTAGTTCCTTAGAAACCAGCTTTAATTGTCTGCAAGACAATGCTATGGTACAGAGGGAAGTGAGGAGGAAAGAGGAAACTATCTGCCTTGGAAATGCTTGTAAGGCATGATTTCCTTAATAATATGCTTTAATTATTCAGCCTCAGTCATGCTTTTCAGATACCTTTTGGCAGCTATTATAGCCTTTCCAAGGTAGAGCTGCAGTTATTGGCTCCTTGAACTGGGATGCTCTCTACTCCGGCATGGCAAAAAATACCAGACAGTAGCCTTGTATGTGCAGAGAAAGAGAATAAGGCAGGCAAATATTCCCACTTTAAGCATGTTTTCCTAACATCAGTGTCTTAATGATGTCTAGTAAAAATTTTTATCTGGACTTTGCTGCATTTGTACATTTGTCTGCATTTTTCCGGTGTCTGTTTTTCTTAAATATGTGGAATGTCAGTGGCTGCCTTCCTGTACGAATGGGAGGTTTTCATGTAGTCTGACAGTCCTTCCTAATCTCCAGCTCTGGTCCCAGCTCAGATTTTTGGTCAGGAATGTGCAGAGAGTATTATAAACTTGACTGAGTATCAGAACTGTGAGAAAGTCTCGCTTCTGGCATTGATTGAAGGAAAAGAGGAGCAGTGCAGTTGCATTTGTAATCACATAGATTAAACAAACCTTAAAAGGGCACTGTAAAATAACTTCACCAGTTAAAACGACAACTGTCATTATACTCTCCTCTTCATCAGGCAAGCTCAACGGCCTCTCTGTAAGTCTGTATAAATACTGCTTCATTATTTACAAAGAGCAATGGAGACATGAGATAAAAATAATTCGGAAGAAATATTTTTTAAAGGAGACGTTGCCAAACAAAGCTCCCTGCGTTTAAGATGGATGGCTTTTCAGAAAGGATGATTTTGTTGAAAAATAACAGCACAAAGAACTTAAACGTTGCATAAACCTTGTTTTTCTTTACAGTCATTGAGCTATAGGGATCTGCTGAAATCATGCAGGGTGAACTGCAGTTTCTCAACTCCAGGAAAGTACCTCTACACTAGTAACTATGATGATGTGTCAATAGCCTATATTATTTCAGCTGAAACTAAAAGCTCAACTTGCAGTTACCAGAAGGCAAAGTTCCCCAAACAGACAAAAAATAATCCACATTCGTTAAAATCAACCAAACAAGTACTCAAGACCATCAAATATCAGGACTTTTTTTTTTTTTCTCTTTAATTTAATCAGTGTCAATTCTTCTAGATCCCTGAATTTAGCTGCATTACTTTCCAGATTAGGCCTAACTTTCATTTTAAAAGGAAAATTTCATTCATTCAAATTAAATTTTCATAATACACAGATAAGAATATATATTGAAAAGTCAGCCATACTAATCTGCATATGTTTGTGTCCATTATAGATAAAACAGTTATTTAAAGGTTTTATTTCAGTTACGATTAACTTGTGAAATTAACCATAATATTGTAGTACCTTGGTCATGGTGCAGTTAAGACTGAGGTGATGTTCAAAACGCTTGTGCTGCTAACACATTATGTTCAGGTCACAAAATTTCTGTGTAAAATATATGTTTCCTCTGTACTCTGTAGGGTATAATCATCAGCGTATCTGTGAAAACCAAAGGCAGAAGTCTCCTGAATTCTACAGCAGAACAGCATCTGAATCGAATGTGTATTTGAATAGTTTCCATTACCCAGATCGTAGTTACAAGGACCATGCCTTTGATACATTAAGCTTAGACAGTTCTGACAGTATGGAGACAAGCATATCAGCATGCTCACCAGATAACATTTCCAGGTAAATCATCTTTCTTTCTAGCATTGTAACGGTCATAGAGTTGTAACGGAAAAAGAGAATATGCACAATGTTGATGCTATGGTAATGTGAATGCTGCTAATTGGTTAAGAAAATATATGATCATTAGACAGGCATAATATTTAGTATTTGTGTAGCCTTTCATAATCAGGTTTAACTATCATCTCACCTCTTTATCTGAAGATGGAAAATAAAGATATGGAGAAGCTAAGTGATAATGTTGGAGGCCACAGAGAAATCAGTGTCGGTCCTGAACTGAAATTATGAAGTTGTCAATGCTCTTTTCAGTGGGTAATACCTGAGCTTCCTTCCCTGGCCACTACAGGGAAGGAATTTCCTGTGATAGAAAATTTCTCAGACATCTGCCAGCGATGAAGTACACTTGTTCCGCAAGTCCATCATGTTAACTTACTAGAGCCTTATGTTGAAACACTTAGGGCTCCTCCAGTGGTCATTTTTGCCATTTCCTCTCCCTTTTCTGGTTCAGTAAAAATAAAGACATGACACTGAAAGGCTTAGAGCCCTCCGCTGCTTTTCTCATCCTCACAGGCTGTCAGCTCAGACACCACTCCTCAGATGAAAGAAACATCAACGATCTGTGTTGAAAGTCCAGCTGAGTCTCAAAATTGTATGCAAACAATTTTCTTCTGACAGTCTGGTTTTAATGATAATGCTTTCATTTCTGCTCACAGTCCTGCCCCAGCAGTTTCACAAGCATAAATAGAGGCTGATAATTAAGTACAATGTTGTCACGGTATTAAGAATCCCTTGTGAACACAAGGACAGCTTTTTTGGCTAGCATGTTGTGTTTTATTCAGCATCTGTTTCCTGTAACAGGGTACCAGCCCACCGATTTCCTCTTGTAATCTTTATCACTGCAGTGATAAGGGTTTCAGAAAATACCAGTGGCACTCGTTCTGCTGGCTGGTGGGGTTTTTTGTTTAGTTGGTTTGGGGTTTTTTAAACATTAGGGGAGTTTTA
Organism: Elanoides forficatus; assembly: GCA_025311575.1. Lineage (NCBI taxonomy): Eukaryota > Metazoa > Chordata > Aves > Accipitriformes > Accipitridae > Elanoides > Elanoides forficatus. The sequence continues at coordinate 12,525,741 of JAOBAS010000029.1, forward strand.
AACATTGGGACTTGGGTCTTGAGTATTTCTGTTTTAAATAGATACACAGTTGGCAAGTTTCTGATAGCTGGAGACAGGCTGGGAATTAAGTCTATCGTTGCAGTGATCTAACACGACAGTGGTATGAAATCTGTCTCTCTTTGACTTGCTGCTCTGACCATTTTGGAGGAAGATGCTGTGTGTCTGAGCTACCTTGGGGCTATCTCGTAAGTGCAATCTCCAGCCAAGGATGGGGGAGCCCTGATGGCTGTTGAATTTCACTGGTGCTGTTTGCCCTTCTGCCTCCCTCTGGCTCTTCTGCAGCTTCCAGCCAATGCCAGAAGAAAAAAAAAAAAACAAAACCAAAAAACCCAAACCAATCCAAAAACCAGAAAAGGACCCATTACAACAGTTCTTTCAGTTTCTCACAAGGCAAACTTTGGTGAGGGAAGAAAAGAGCGTGGCTGATTTTGTTGATACAACTTGGAAGATAGGCAGTTAATTTTCCTTGACAAAACCTCCCTTAAGCAAAATTAATTCAGATTGTTTTAGATGGTGTTTGAGAATCTTTTCTAGCCATATCAGACTTTAGAGGAAAACAATTTATGATGCTTTGTTCTGACATATTTAAAATATGTAAGTTATATTCTACCTTGTATAAGGTGAGAGAGACTTTTTTTGCTGGAAATGCATGAAATCTGTCTGTACTCAAAGTACAGAAGAAAGAGAACCACTGTAGTCACTCATCAACTCACCAAACAGTAGTTGTTCCAAGGTTCATTAGCAACTTATTTTTCATGGGTGAGGTTTCAGAGACACTGATGATCTGCTATGCATTAATTTCTGTGAGCAGGATAAGCAAATCAAAGATGAAAGAATTTAAATAAACTGAAGTGTTAACCAGTTTAATATGGGAAAACCTACTGCAAATAACTATCTTCCAGGTTGCCCAAATGACTTTTAATTTATGGCCCCATTGCTTTTACTGAAGTTATTTGACCCAGATTCTCTTGGCCCATCAACTAAATATACTTTGACCAAACTAGGCTTAGGCATCTAAGTCAGTGGCCTGATTTTTTTTCAGAGACAGTAAGCTTTTAGAGTTCAGATAAATTTCAGATGGATTATACCTTTTCTGCAAGCTTGGGTTAAATGAGGTATGTTATTTGTATATTGCATTTTATCCTCTCATGAAACATATCCCCAGTATCAGACAGAGAAATATCTTCTGAAGACTGTCATACTTCTGACAAAAATCCCGGTCTTACAGACATAAGCATCAGAGGTGTGCTCAGAAAGTGAAGGATGTTGTTTTTACTTTTTTCTTTTCCTTGCTCAGGACATGTCTTTGAACTACTTCCATTCTACCTGTGTCCCTTCACAGTTGGTCTGTATGCTATTAAGTAGCATGAACAAATCTGCCATCTGACACCCAATTCCACTTAAGTGGACGTATAGCGTTTTCAGTATAATCCCAAGTCAAGTTTCTCTCTCTGCCCTAAACATTTGAATCCATTCTATTTCCTCACATAGTGCTTTAGTCTAATGGCATTATTAATGGTAGTACAGTAACATTCAACATCAACTGTTTTTCTTGAACAGCATAAGATGAAAAATAAAATAATAGAATAAATAAATAATAATATAAAAAGCTCAGTGAGACACAAAACAAAGACAGTCTACAGCCAGAAAGACTGAATATACCTATTCAGATGGCTGCTAATGCCAGCTCTGAAGATCAGTAGTGTATTTTGTTAGAACACGGTAACCATTTCCATCCATATTCTGTTATCTGAGAGAAGATGACAAATCACAGGGGACTGACAAGATGCATTTTTAGGCACTCAAGCCTGCATTTTTCACAACTCTGCATGGGGAATGTATACATTGAGAGCATACCATATACTTTATACATAATTTTTTTGTTAGTGCCTACTGCACTGAATTAGATCAGAACAGTATCAACTCCATTCTTAAACTGTCTAATGTTGGACTGTAAAATATGTCTTTAAATACCAAGTATTCTTTTAAGTAACTCTGATTTTTTTGTTCAGTGCTAGCACTTCAAATGTTGCAAGAATAGAAGAGATGGAGAGACTTCTGAAACAAGCACATGCTGAAAAGACTAGGCTGCTTGAGACCAGGGTAAGCATAATTTAATGAGTAAAACTAAGAGTGGGCACATTAGTTAGGTAATATCCTCCTAAATGCAACACTGGACCCTAAATAGTTTATAACCTAATAGTCACTTAAAAAATTACCTCTTCGCCCTTAGTTTGGTCTGGTTTCACCTTCATACTACATCTTTGAGCAACAGCTGCTATCTCAGTGGGTGAGTTGATGGCGAAATCCCATCAGAAGCTAGGTCAGCATTGCTCCTACGCCTTCTAGGAGAGCTCCTTAAGAAGAACCTTCATTTCTAGAATGGCAGTATTTGCAATTCTTATTCTAATTCTTGGTCCACTTTGCTGGATATATATTTCTGCCTACTTAAGAGGCAAAACCGGATTTAGTCCTAGCTTAGAAATTACATTACCAACTATAGTTTCACATATAATTGAAGTTCTGCATGTTCTGTGGTATTTAGGAACGGGAGATGGAAGCTAAAAAACGAGCTCTGGAAGAAGAGAAGCGCCGCAGAGAGCAACTGGAGAAAAGATTGGAAGAAGAAACTAGCCAGAGACAAAAATTAATTGAAAAGGAAGTCAAAATAAGAGAGAAACAAAGAGCACAGGTGAGATGTTGACATGAAATGGTTTTTAAGTGCAAGACTTCCCCTTGGTATACAGAAGGGACTAAGTGTATTTCTGCCAATGGTAAACAGAACTGCTTTCAGTTGAATAGATGGATTTAATATTTCTGAAGTATAACTGTGCTGCTAAAACTATGTTTGGGCTCTTGGAGCCTTAGATAGATGTCCGAGTATTCATGTAAAGTTAAATAATAGCATAGATATCTATTTAGCATCTTATATCTAAAAGTGTAAATATAAATTCTATAAGGTCTGTTACTGAGTATGGGTAGAGCAGAACTTTTTAGCCTGAACAACAGAAATTTGTGAGTGTGCTTAATTTTATAAACGATTGGTGTGTTTTTTTCTTTCTTTTAATACATAAAATATCTTGGAATGTGAATTGTCACTTCCAAATATTTGACTGAAAAAAAAGACAGATAAAGAAGCTTTTCCAGCTCCACATCTACTGTAGGGAGGAAATAGTATTTTTTTCTAATGTTACTGGGACTATACAACATGAGAAACATTATTTAATTAAAACAGTGTTACCTCCTACATCTTCTTGCTTCTTGTTAGGATTTAGAGGTATCTTGAGCTTTATTTAGGCTTAAAGGTCTTACCTATTTGTTTATTCCACCACAACTAATAAGATCTACATGGTACAGCGAATAGGCTAGGCAGTCATTTTATCAGTAGTATAATATAGCAAGACAATGTCTCTATCTTAATGCATGTATCTGAGTGCAAAAGATTCCCTATCATATCTTAATCTCTTTCTGCTTTTATCTGCGCTACCTTTGCTAAATCTTTGTTTTATGAGTTACTATCATATTTTGTTATGAACATTCCCACATAACTTGCCTTTCTAATTGATAACACTAAATCAGAACAATAGGACAACGCCAGAGGAACTTTAAGTTGTTTCTGGTAAAATATATTCATTCCTTTGTTTTTATATAAAATGCAATTACCACATGTTAAATTTTATGTGTACTTTATTTGAATGCCTTCTTTCTTCCAAGAAGTTTTAATACTACTCCGGTATGATGTAGACAATGGTGCAATGCTTATATCTTTATCCCAAATTGGAGCATGCATGTGTTGTAATAGAATGCCCTATCAGTTACTGCTAATTGGCAGACTTGGCAGAGAGGCTGAAGTCTGAATTGGCCGGAAGACGAAATGCATCCGTCAAAAATAACTACAATTTTTTTGTTAACTTTTTTCTTTCCTTTGTACAGTAAGACTCAATTTTTTAACTTTTTTTCAGCACCTCCTGACACTTCAAAATGTAAGCTGGGGGAAGGAATGAGAGAGTCATGAGAATGCCATGAGGGAATGTCCCTTCAATTTGTGACTCACAGTGGGATTTAACAGGCTAACTTTAGGCACGGAGCAGGGGCAGATTAGGCTCGCCAGGTCACTGACTTCTCTGGAGTCGGGGGGAGAGGGGGAAGGAGATGCTCCTTTCACAGCTCATTCAACGCACCTAAATTCAGCTTCTGTTCCGAATCGCCCTGTGATGTAGCCTCTGTCTGCCTTGACTGCAGCAGGAGCCTTGGGAGACTTATGTGTTTAAAATGGAGGGGGGTTAGGCACCGACCCTTCAGGCACAGCAAACAAGCATATTCCCTCAGCTGGCAGAGGTCCCAAATCTCTGCCTCCTCCTGCTTGTTCTCCCAGCTGATGCTATCCAGGCTTGATGCAAAGTCTTGAACTGCAGTCAAGAGTGAGGCACCGTTTCCTGTGCTGCTTTGCTGTCTCTAGCAGAGGGGTGCACTGCAGCTCTCTATACCGTATTCCTGACTGTGAACTAGATACCACATTTAATTTGTCCAGAAGAAAATTATTCTATTTTGTTCACAGCAATCTCTGTGAGACTAACTACCCATTACAGTTCACTCTCATTATTAGTTTTTCCTGTAATATCATGTTCTTATTATTGATATTATACTTTGCGTGAAAATACCTGTAGCAGTAAAATATTAATGAGTGAGATATGTGTAGTGAGCACCTAGCCCAGAGAAATAAAGGGTTTACTTAACATCATGCAAATGAAGTTCTTACACTTCATCTAAAGCCGCAACACACCTTTACATTTAATTAATGTTTCAATTCTAAAACAACCTTTCTATGGTGTGGCCCCTGTTTTACCAGCTTACCAACTGATTATTTCAAGAAACTCCTATGCTCTAATCTGGCTTTTATAAAGTTACCCAACACTATGTAAAGTTACAAATTTTAAGGATTTTTTTTTTTTTTTTAAAGAAAATCAGGGCTGTAGCAAAAGCTCTTTATTTTTCTTACGTTCATTCTTAGAATCTATGGGCAGTTTGCAGTTATGTCCTTGTGGCAGAAAGGGTGAAGGAGAAGTTAAGAGTTCTGTTAAAAATAATACGATTTTCTTTTCTTTACTGTAGGCCCGTCCTTTGACTCGCTATTTGCCCATTAGAAAGGAAGACTTCGACCTGCGAAGTCACATCGAAACAGCTGGTCACAACATAGAGACCTGTTACCATGTCTCCCTCACGGAGAAGACCTGCCGAGGCTTTCTGATTAAAATGGGAGGAAAAATCAAAACATGGAAAAAACGATGGTTTGTTTTTGACAGAAACAAGAGAACTTTTACTTATTATGCAGGTAGGTTGCAGGATCACTACTAGGGTACATCTGTCCCTCTATTTTCCTGTCAACCTCAGCTGAGTTATGAACATGTAGGGAGTCCTGAATAAAAGTTACATTTCCATTTCATCGGGTGTTTTACACGCACACTTAGAGCTTGTGCAATCCCTTCCCTATAGCGCTCAATCCTAATGCCAGGTAAGGCAGCAATGAGCATTACAGACAAAGGGAGAGATGCGGATAGGCAAGAAGAAAAAATGGAAGATCATCAGGTTCCTAGCACACAGAATAATGGCTCCACATAATTTATTTTTAAATATTATATACTTCCCTTCATGACAGAATGATTTCTTGCACCCTTCATACAAGAATATAATTTATTATACTTACCATGAAAATTAAATGGAATGCTTCTGCAGTCCCGTTTCTTGATGTGCTGAAAAGTCTTTCAGGAAATTAAATGTACAGGAGTAGACTTTCTGAGTTTGCCATATTTTGAGAGTCTAAGGAATTTCAAATTAACATGCAATACTCTACAGAGGTTTCTGTACACTAAGTTGTGTTATACGATATCTGGAGCCATTATAAGCATTACGTTAATTTGTTCTCTCGGGGTAAGCCCAGGAATTTGGAATTTAAGGACATATATGTCTCTCCAATTGCTGTGCAAATCTACACGTGGTTTGACTTCGAAGTTTCAGAGGAAGCCAGAAAAATGACTTTGTGTTCTGAATATTTATTGTTAGGAGAGGCCAGACAGGGGCATATGTAGGATGTTCATTGCTAAGAAGCAGAAGAAAACATCAAGTACAAAACCCACCCAAACAGTTCCATTTCCTTTTATGACATTACTGCTTTCCAGCAACTTATAAGGAACTTAAAATTGGTGGTAGGGTTACGCATTGCTCAGTCCATCTTTTTTAAAACACATATTTGAATTCATTACATTCATTCATGACATACCCACTGAGTATTTCTTACTAGTTTGCAGTAATACTATGAAGAATGTGACAAACTTTTTTTTATTTTGTTCTTAACATCTGATTTATTGCTTAGCAAGGCCTGTAACATACAGTAGTGTTCCCATCTGGTACTGTTTTTTCTTTTTTTGTAGTAGTAGTTATGTTAATAGTTAACAGTTTCGGTTTTGAGTGCAGTACAGTTGCCATAATGCAATTTGAATTACCAAAGAAAACTTTTCATAATGTCTCAAGAACTGCAGCCAACAAACATAGTTTGTATGAGTGAGGATCCATCTAGATCTTTAAATATATAGTTAAAACTTCCAAAATAAATATTCATGCTGTAAATTCAGAATAATTGAACTCTAAGTGAATATACTGGTACATTGTTTTAGTTCTGCAAGCGTACTGAACAAAGAACTTACCCTAAAGTCTAACAATTTGGTGCAGCAACTGAAGCATCTGCACTTTCTGACCTGATGCACACAGGGAACTCCACAAAGACTGGGAGCTTGTGGGTACTTAAATGCTCTTGTAACCAAGACCCCAGGTGGGGCTTGAAAGGAGAGTAGCTCACTGTTTGCTTGTACTGCATAGACAGTATACTTTGTCTGGTATTGCGTTTAGCTTAGTATAATGTGTGCTGTAACGTCGTAATCTTATACCTCAGTACTTCTACAGGTCCCCTGGGGGCTGGCAGGGAGATTCCCAACACTATATTGTTTGGTCTCTGGGATTTCTTTTTGCCATCATGTGAAGCTTTCAAAACTGCCTGCAGCTACCGATAGGATGTAAGCTGAATTTCCTGAGTGTTCAAAATGACAGCAGAATCTCTCATGGGACTGATAAAGATGTTCTGCATGACTGTTCAGTGTTTAGGTGATACTAACTTGGGGTCAGAAGGCATTTTATTCCCTTAACATAAAAGTACTGGGAGTGGAAGGAAGTTTGCCCTTCAGTGTCACATGCAGTTGTGATGCTTCTTAACACCCACTGGGATTATTTAACAGTTTCACTTCCATTGCAGCAAAACAGAGGGTACTGTAGATGCTTACCTGCCCTGTTCCTTTTTTCTTGTTAAACATGATAGTTGTGACTGTTAAGGTGTTAAGTTCACGGTCTATCCTCCTTGCCCTAACGATTCAATAGCTAATGCTGGGACAGAAGGCAATATTAGATGATATCTAAAATAGTTTAAAATTGACCCTCTGCAAGTGTCTGCTTCTTTCCATTGCTTTTAAAGGGAGATTAAGTCAGCGGTGTCTCCGTTGTAGGTATCAAAACTTAAGTGCGAAGACTCCCACCCTGTCTTTCAGGTTTGCTGCAGTGGGATATTGGTACCAGAAGCACAGTACCACTGGGTAACAGCCTACTCCTTGTTAGCAGCCTCCCTGCAGTAACTATCATTCCGGCGTTCTTATCTCGGGCGCTCCGAAGCAAATGAGGAGTTCCCTTTCGCAAGGGGGGCAAACCACATCTAATTAATTTGGCTTTTACATGGGTGTCAGAGTAGGAGAGTGCAAACAGACAATTATCATGCTGCAGCTGGTGCCCAGGAACTTTTAATCTCCTGTAAACTTTTCCACGCCAAAGGTCACTGAAATTTGCCTACAACCTGCTAACCTCACATTTGAATAATAAATATTAGCTTG
>JAOBAS010000029.1:12539074-12549130 GCA_025311575.1 Elanoides forficatus
CGGCCGGGACCTCGGCCCGCTCCCGCAGCAGAGCAGGTCCCCCCCTCCCCGGGGACAGGAGGCTGCAGGTTAACCGCGCCGGGATCCCGGGGAGCGGCCCTGGGGGAAGCCAGTGCTGCAGCCGGGGGGGACCCCCCTCCCTGCCTGACCATCCCGGCGGCTCCCATCCCGGGGCGGAGCGGGTGGGCACACAGCTGAAGTGCAGGGGGGGTTCGTTTGGTGACTCCCCCCCACGTCCCCTTCCACTTTCCTCCCCGGTAAGATTCCCCTGCCCTTAGCAGAGCCGGGGCAGTGGGGGCCTGAAGGGGTCCCGGCGGAGCCCCCGAGCGGGGGACGGACCTACCTGAGCGCCGGGTACCGAAGTCCGGCCGCAGGTGAGCAGTAGACGCTGCAGTGCATTATTATGCCATAGATCAGGAGTGCTAGAATCGCTTTGCTACACATTGCCACTCTGTGCGGGAGGGAAAGGAAAACTGCTGTCAAAAAAAACCTCGAAAAAACCACCACGAAAAAAAAAACCAAAAAACCACCCCACGACCCATCAAGACCCCTGCCGAGCCTGCGGGGGCCGGTTCGGTGTCGGTGCTCGGGGGAGGGCAGGTGCCGCGCAAAGCTGTGCGTCCCCCGCAGAGCAGCTGCTTTCCCGCCTGTGTCGAGTTCGCCGTAAGCCCCTCCTGCCGCTGCTGCTCTCGGGGGAGCTGGAAGTAAGTGGGCCGGTTCGCTTGCTTGGATGTGGAACGTGCCTACCGGGGAGGCTTCGCCAGGCACCTGAAGGGCTTCGCTGGCGTTCAGTTCTGAGGGAGCGAGCCTCCCCCCAAACACATAGTGCCCCTCCTTGCCGTTCCAGGTGCAGTGCTTGTCTGACTTCTTGAGTTTATTCATTGCCTTAAATTTTGAGAGGCAGCTGCTCCTCTTATGAGGTAATTAACCTCATCTGAGTTTGCCCGATGTAGGAGTGAGTAAAACTTACTTGCCACTGAGGGTGCACGTGTCATATCTGCGTAAAGACATGAATATGGTGGGGTTTTGTTGATGTTCTGTCTTTCTGTGTATTCAGAGTGATAGTGTGATCAGAATAGCTGGTTCATGAGTGCACCATTAGGTGCTCTGAGACTGGGCTAAGCAGCAGTACCTGCTGGCAGAACTGGTGGCCGCCTTACTGCTGTAGTGTGTGTGATGGCATGAAACAAGGTGTGGACAATGTTGTATCTGTTATCTACCAGAGCTGTGTTACTCTGCTGCTGCTACTGGCAGTGGGTAGGTCACAGTGCTGGAGCATTCCCAAGGTTATTTGGAGGATTTCTTTGGCTTTGCATGTGGCACTGGTCCTGATCACAGTGTCTGTTGGTCATAACACAATTAAAATTGCACAGTGATTCTGATATGAAGAGAATTCCATAGCATCAGGCAAGGATCCTGTGGTCTTCCTGTAGCTAGCTCCTTCTATCTGTAACTTGCTTTTGTAAATACTAAGTACCACCTTACACCCTTCAGATGTGCTTCCCTGTTGGGACCATGGTCTTTCACTGAAATCAGGAGGAGAAATTACTGGATAGCTGCTCAGTGGTTGATGGTTTTGTTTGTCTAAAGGGAAGTCTGAGAGCATGACTCTGCTGAGCCTTGCTTTTGGATTGGCTGGGGTAGTTGCTTTGGGGTTTTGCGTTAATTCAGGTTAGGATTGCTGCTGATGCACTTAGAGTAACTTGTTAAATGCAGAATACTAGTTTGTGGAATAGCTTAGCAGTTGTGTCTTGTAGCTGCAGTTTAAACCCTGCCCAAATGTGTTGAATCAGTTTGAGCATACCTCCAGAGTGCTGCAGGATGGAAAACCAGTGACTTAAGAGATGGTTACCAGGGCTTGGGGGGGGGGCGGGGAATACTCCTTTATCTATCAAGTTTAGCACTTCTTGGTGTATGTCCTCTGTTACTGGCAGGTGAAGAAGTGACTGGCTTACTGATAGAGACACAAACAAACCAAAAGCCATAGCATGGATGCATCTGAGTAAATATACTTTTGGTGAGGCATTTATACCCTTTATAATAATTGATGCATCAATAGGATAAAGAACCGTCTCATTGTTTCAGGAAAGATTTAATGGTTTTAATCTATAGTTCAAGTGGTATAATTTCTGTTAGACTGTAGGAAAGTGCTGGATACTAGCTGCATCTTGCATCTTCTATGCATCCACATTTACTAATGCACATGCAAATTTAACAACAAACAAAACTCCCAAAACCCCGTGAATGTAATCTCTCTGATTGTGAGAAAACAGAACTCAAAGCAGTGGAACAGTTAAGTGGTGTGATACTGTCACGGCCTGTTTTTGCAGTATTTATCCAGTTGTTGTACCACTAGGAAGCCCTGATGTATTTGGGGTTGCATAGTTTTTGTAGCCCCCTATCGATTGACAGTATTGAAAAACCAGTCATCTTCTAATCTAAGAATTGAGAGTATCAAAGTCTTAGAAGTCTCGACCAAGCTTTCAGTTTAACAAATTATCTTGCTGAGTGGGATAATAGAGTGGATTAAGTCTCCATAACACCTCTCTACAAATCACTTGCCCCCACCCACAGCAGAGGTACAACTGACTGCTAAACTTAGATTGAATACTATAGCAGCTGTTGAGATTCAGCATAGTTATTCATTAGTTAGCATTTCCTTTGTTAATCTTTTTTCCTTGTTTGAAACGAACTCAACTTTCTGATGGTTATTAATGTGAATAACAGAGTCCACCCTAGTGTTTGCTTTCTACATGTGTCTGGTTTGTTATCTTGAACTAAAACAAAACAAAATAATTTTAAGTTTATGCTGATAGGAAAACTTCTCTCTCATGTAATGTGTTGCAGATCACTTTGACAGATTGCACTAAATGATCTTTCAGTTTTTAAATATTTGCAAAATATTTAGGTTTGCAAAGTGCTGTTTCATTCTGGATAAACATAGAACAATCTGAGTACTGAAATAATGTAACCTCTCCAGTGAGAATACACCAAACCACGTAATGGGGTATCTGTGCCTCTCCTGGAGATGCATAAGAAAATCATAGCTCTGCAATGGTTGACTGTTTCTTATGGGATATTTTTAATGTATTGCTCTGTATTTACAGAAAATGTAGCTTTATTTTGTTTTTTTTACCTTCTGTACTTCATATCTGAGAAAAAGATTGATGTTAAGATGGCATAGTGTTAAAGTGAGCCTCTTTTTCAGTGTCCCTGGCAATAATCTTTAACTTAAGCAGAAATAGCTGCTGCTGATATAATGTAAAAGGCTAGGTGTTACTTATTTAATTTGGTTTTAAACAATGCTAATGTTGTTTTATGTTCATCATGTTGAAAAAGTTAGTCACAAGATTCTTTCCCAGTTCCCACTTTTGAACTTCCCCATTGTGTATCTCCTTCATAGATCTTGTGGATCTGGATTTTTGATGCAGATGCAGTTTTGTCCTTCAGTTTTAATTTTCATCAAAAATTGTCACTTCATGTACTTGTAAACTTGCCATTGCACAGAATACTTCAGTCCCAATTTTTTTTTTTTTTTTTTTTTTAATTCAGTCTGGAAAAAAACAAAGAGGAAAAATAAAAAGTTGAACTAAGCAGGTGAAAAATCTTACCATTTCATGTGCAATGAATAAATATATTCAAGATGGTATAAAACATGAGGACAAATAAGTATAGGAAATCTTAGCATTTGGCTTCAGTCAACCACTTTGCTAATTGTTGAGTGAACTCCTTACATGGTTGGCATTTAATGGTTTGAGAATGAATCACAATCAGTTTTCCCTTTCAGGCTGATCAATATTAGTTAGTCATTAAGGAATACAGGAGATACTTTTCTCTTGAGCCAGAGTATCTTATTTTCACATAATATGCCCGTATTTCCTGAATCCTAGTTTTATAAAATATTAGTATTTCTGCCAAGGTTATCATGATGATTGTACTAAATAGCTCTTTTTATTAGTTTGCAGGCTGAAATCATCAGTCAGCTTTCTTACTCGACCAGATCGACCAAATCTTGCTTATCATAAACTAAAAGGCAGGAATCCAGGGGTTATTTTCCTTCCAGGCTTTAATTCAAATATGAATGGTGAGAAAGCAACTGCCCTTGAAGATTTCTGCAACTCTCTAGGTCATGCCTTCATCAGGTACATGCAGAGCATTGTTCTTGAGAAAATGGAACTAGTATCATGCGTTGTGGGAAGGGTTTTTAAGAAAAATATGTAAACTTTGGCATTTGGATTGGAATGCATGCTGTACACAAGCTAAGAAGTGTCTGTCTTCCATTTCAAATGTAGGTTTTCTGTCTGTAGCGAGACTGAGGTAAATCAGGAGAATGTATTCTGAAAGTAATTTAGAAAATTCTCTGATAAATTTCTGTAGTCTAGCCAGTGCTATGTGTTACATTAAGGCTATAATAGGCACAAAAATTAAAAAGAAAGGACCTGGAGTTCTAATTTTTTGCATTGCCACTATAAGCATGCTTCTTAACTGCCAAATCTTACTAAATTATCCAGTATCTTCTGTGGTTTTAGAAGATCATGCACATGCTTGGTGATACTCTCCTTTGATAGACTAGGTTGAATGCTGAGTTTCCTAAGTCTTTGTATTTGGGTATAGCATTTGAAAGAGTGTTCGTACATTTTAAAAATACCTTTAAAATGGAAGTATTTTGGGCTTTTGTCTGTAAGGGAAATTCTTTGGGAAATATACTGGTAAATTTGGATATTGTTATGTCAAATGATAAGAGAATGCTGCATCACTTAGTTGCATATGTTGTGTTTAAACCTCTTTTCATGTGATTTCTGGTGCTAGTGATACAATGGGACCAAGTAAGAAGATATTCAGTGCAGTATCTTGTCCAGTGTTTAATTTGATTAAATGGTACTGTTTAGTTAGCTTCTATGTTGCTGTAGACAGTACTATGACTTTTGTTTTGATGGTTACTTTTTCAGATTTGATTATACAGGATGTGGAAGTTCAGATGGTAAATTTGAGGAGTGTACAATTGGAAAGTGGAGAAAAGATGTTCTGTCTATACTGGATGAACTTACAGATGGACCACAGGTTATATTTTATTTTTAAATATAGAATGCTTTTTGTCCTCAAGGTAGAACATTAATCAAAAAAATGCCATAATAGGTCTGGTCGATAGTAGCTTCCATTTAACAACTGACGCTTGCTTGCTTCCAGGCTGAATCATTTGAGAGGTCATATTCATCAGAACTCTTTTGCAAGCAGGTAGATCACATAATCATGGAAACATGAGTTGGCAGGACCTCCTGGAGGTTGTTTAGTAGAGCCTCCTGCTTAGAGCAGGGCTGTCATCCTAGGGAGTCTGAGAAAGCCTCATGGTGGAGGTTCCACCTGACAGGAGACAGGGGAAATGTTCCAGTGCGGTGCAGCCCTCTTAATGAAAAAGTGTGTCACTGTCCCATGCTGATGCATTAATTAAAGGATTTGCAGGAATGTTACAAGTTAAGATACTCTATATGATAAAATAGCTAAAAAAAAAAAAAACAAACAAAAAACAAAACCAGCAGAAGCAGCATTTGACTTCTTCAGTTACTTTAGAAATGACTGTGAGAAACTTGAAATCTCCTGCAACCTGGAAATACCTAGTATTGTGTTTAAGACGATTTTGTATTATGAATTCCTTGTGTTGACATCTTTCACTGCACTGAGCCTTTACCACATGCATTTATTTTGAGAAGGAAACATAAAGTATGCATGTGATACTGAATTGTTTCAACTCTCATTTTGTTTACAGTGTTTCAGTCTCAGACAGCAATAACCAGCCATGCCAAACAAAAAGAATAATAAAATACCAGCTCCTGTGGTGCTTACTCAGGCAAAATTTCCACTGGAGGTGACAGCAGTTCTGCCTGGGTAAGGACAGCAGGATTATGCCCAAGGTTTAAATAGTTTAAAAAAAAATAAAACTGATACTTTGTAGAAGAAGAAAGAAAATTATTAGCGGTTTCTGTGAAAAAATATCTTATTTTCTCTCTTTTTCAGATTCTGGTGGGCTCCAGCTTGGGTGGATGGCTGATGCTTCATGCTGCAATAGCACGCCCAGATAAAGTAGCTGCTCTAGTTGGAGTAGCTGTAGCAGCAGACCACCTTGTAACAACTTTCAAGAAGCTGCCCATTGAGGTAAATGTTGATGGTTGGCTTCTGTGCAATCTAAAAATCTATCAAGCATTTAACAAATTCTGTTGTTCAAACTACTTTTCCTGCAAGTCTTCTGGTAAGTTTTCTGTGTTTGTGATGGAGGTAAGCTGAAAATTTACATTAACCTAGAAGTCTGAAAAATACTGTGCTTCTAGTATGAAGCTAGTACAAACACATTCTAGGTAGTGCTCACATTATTACTGTGGCATATAGGGCATGAAGTCAGGTCCCTGTAGTTCAGCAGTCCATTAGATTTCAGTGTTGAATACCTTATATTTGCATCCAGATTGGATCCTTGTGCTTTCAAGGACAGAGAAGTAGCTGCTAAAGTAATTGAGATGCCATTGGATGAGATGAGTCTGACACAGGTTGTGTGTCTAGAAGGGGAATTCTTCTGATTAGTGTGTTTATAAAGACTATAAGATTTAGGTAGTGGGAAGTCTCTTTCTGAGCTGCTTCCTTGGTTATGATAATGTCCAGTATTCAGGAAAGTAAGTCAGGTGTTATAATGTGACAAATAAATATGGCAATAAATAATTCATACTATAGAATAATTAAATTATTTTCCTGATTTTTTTTTTTTTTAATTTTTTTTCTAAGGCACTTCGTAGTGTCAGTGTTTCTACTTAAGACTAAGGTAAGATTCTGGAAATACAGTATTTAGACACAGCTATTGTGGCAAGGACTGAAAAGGCTGATAACTGGAAAATTCCTTTTTCCTAGGATTCTCCTTGTTTGAGATTCAGTGAACTGATTGAAGCCAAAGAGACTTACTGTTCACAGTGGCTATACATCTTTTTCTTTCTGATAGATTCTGGCTGAGAATTTCACTGGTGAATCCTAACTAGATTAATTTGCAGGAGAGATGTACACAGTAGCTTTTGTGACATGGTAGGGGGTTTGTCTTCTCAGATGCTGGAAGGCGAACAGGAATATACCTTCTCTGCTAATAAAAATGAACCAAGTAAAATTTTACACCTGGGGAAGTTTTACTGCATTTGGCACAGAAATAAGCTGAGGCGATCTAAAGATCGTATAACATCTGTCTTGTCTATTCTTTGCTTTCTTTTTTATAGGCACAAAAAGAAATAGAAGAAAAAGGTGAATGGAAGTTTCCAACAAAGCATAATGAGGAAGGATATTACTCCTTGACATATGACTTTATCAGAGAAGCAGAAAATCACTGCGTGCTAAATAGTCCTATTCCTATAACATGTCCTATACGACTTATTCATGGCATGAAGGATGGTGATGTCCCTTGGCAGATCTCTATGCAAGTTGCTGATCGTGTTTTGAGCAAAGATGTGGATGTTATCCTCCGCAAAATTGGCCAACATCGGATGAGTGAGAAGGAGGATACAAAACTTATTGTGAATACCGTTGATGATTTAATTGACAAGCTGGCAACACTAATATAAGCTGCAGAGTAGCATAAGTGCATGAACTCTATACCTGACTCTTTTCCATGAGTAGCAGAAACCTTATTCTTAACAAGATGATACCAGGCCTATGACTATCACAGTAGGAACTGAGCTTTATCTGCTGTTTCCTTACCTCTGTTTCATAAATACAGGTATTTTATTAACGCTGCATTTGCACAGGCAGTCCAAAATGTGAAGGAGTGCTGCTGTTGTGTTCAGAACCTCTCCTTCACCACTTAAACCTTCTTTTGCAAACTTCCTACACTTTTGTACTGAAATGTTGATTCATTTTTGTTACTATTGGCCTGTACAGTAAAACTTTTAATTTCCCATGTCTTTGACACCTTTTCAGTATAGTCCTTTTGCTGCAACATTCTTGTATCTTATGTCTGAAACCATCAGTGCAAGGCAAAATAAAACTTGTTTACTGAAGTTATTGTTATTAGAAATAGTGAACAACATGAAGTATAATAAACAGATTTCAGATAAATTATTATATTGTTCTTAAGTACTGTTAAAATTGAAAAGCAGAAGGCACACCCTGATGGTGTGCTTGGGGTACTACATAAAGAAGAAATTAACTTCTAAGAACGGAGGGCCTCAAAGTGCAGGTAGACCTCTTATCTATGCTTATCATTAGGGTTTATGTCCTCTTCTCCAGGCTGTCTTTTTGTAATAGTTAATTTGTGGGTCTGCTGTTAAGGGAACAATAAATAATCTTGGTGTAAATGGAAACTGGATCAATACAGTGACTCTTTTATAGTAGCTTCTTTAAAGTGGGGAGTACAGTACCATAGAGCATCACTGCCTCTTTTCTGTGGCTTGAGAACTGTAGATTACTAGGAACAGTGCCTTCCAGAGTTTGGAATTTGAGGTGCATGAGTGCAAGCCTGAAAACTGTAAATGAAACTTGATAATGCTTGTAATGTAAATCCATAGAATTTAATAGTAAATGGATTTAATTGCAAATGTCCAAAAATATGGTGCCATTCATATACTTAAGAGAGACAGAGGAACTTAGGTGAGAGGCTGGAATTAGTTCAGGCTGGCCTTAATATGAAACATCAGTCAAAAGTATATGGTTGTTTCTGGCTTTATTATTTTAAGTAGTAAGTGGCATCACTACTGCTACCTTAAAAGACTAAAGCTCCCGGGGGTAAGGTATTTCTAGAGAGTTTGTCATTTTCAGAGTTAGTATTGTCAGTAGGAGTAGATTGTCAGTAGAAGTACATTGTATGGAGCTTTGCTGAGGTAGTGGTTTTTAATTAAAAAACTCCCACACAACTAAAATAAAAAAACCAAAACCAACAACAAAACAAAAACCCCCTAAATTTCAGATGCATTCCTGTAGTATGGTTTTATTTAGGTTTCAATACTGCAAAACCCAAGAAGCTGCAATTCTGGTGTAAGAGTAGAAAAGATGGCTCTAGTTTAGATGCAAATGTTCTAATTCAAGTGTATGAATTCCCCAGTTCAATCTAGCTCAGGATACTTGTTTGAGAAATTACAACATTCCATGAAATAAATCTTGTTTCCAAGAATTTCTGTTTCTGGAGTAGATTTTTTTTTTTTTTTTCCCCTGTCTGTATGAATATGCAATTCACTACTTTCTTAAGCTTTAAAACCTCTTGAATGTGTTTTTTACTTTTGAGAAAAATTAGTTCAGATAATTTATGCAAATTGCTCAGCCACTTCCATTCCTGAAGGTTGAGCCATGTTTATGTATTGTTAAACAGTTGTCATCTTTATGTGTATTCATGTAACTTGCATCTGATAAAATCTGAAAAATAGATTTTGTGAGTTTTGAAGACACAGTCAGATCACAATTAAATTACCTGAAAACTTTCTGCTCTTAGCTTACCTATGACAGTTTTTAATCCACTTTTGTACATCTCTTAGATTGCTTAATTGGAAGAAAAATTTGAAAAAAGTGGACAGCAGTAATTCCAAAGTATTTAGTTTTAATTAAGATGCAAAGTTACCAGTTGTGATAGATCTACTTTTTGTTCACACATATTAAAGTTATTTCAGTAACTGAAAAGTTTTGAGCTATTTTTTTGAATTGGGAGTTATACCTATAAACACTCAATTTAACTGTAGTACTTCAGACAGGGAAAGTCTTTATATGTCTGCATAAACTGTAGCTGTGTATTTCTCTTGAAAGAATTGCATTGTATTCATTCAAAGCTTCATCTTAGCCTTTATTAAATAATTGATATTTTATGGGTAAGGTCTTTTTGTTACAATGCCTTAGAGCAAGATGGCTGAAAACAAATGTGAAGGGGAGCAGTTGTGTGAGCAGTTTTCAGGGTTGTTGGGTTTTTTTCTTGTTTGGTGGTGGGGCTTTTGTGTTTGGGTTTTTTTCCCCCCATTATTCTGCTGTAATAACATGAGGTGGGAGAAGGCAGCATAACAGCGTTGACACAGTTGTTGAAGATACAAAACTGCAGCATCAGTTGCTTAAACC
>JAOBAS010000029.1:12554097-12570079 GCA_025311575.1 Elanoides forficatus
GAGGGGGGGTGTGTGAAAGGTCCATTATTGCACAGTGGCATACCTGGGAAATAGAGCTTGGACTTCCCAGTTATTCTAATTGCTGGATAGCTTTGTCTGATGGGAATTGACCCAGCATACTTTGAAAGATAGTGCTTTGGAATGGCTGAAATACCTGGCTCTTTCTAAGGACAGAATTGCCAAACAGTGAATCTAACAAAGATTAAGGGTTGCTCTGTAGCAGGATAAGTTTTACCTTTCCCTCTGTGTTCCAGCTGGAAGACACTGAAACCTATTGAGTTACCCTGGATCTAAATGGGGGTAGTGAGCTAATTAATGTCGGGGCGGGGGGGGTTGTTGTTGGCAGCATTTGTTTATAGATTTTTCAAAGATTTTTAAATTTATAGGGTAATATTGTGATTATCTGAAAGCATAAGATAAGCCATAGCACTTACAGGCATGAAATCCTACTTCAAGAATTCAAGCTTCATCTCTATTTTTAGTCATAAGTTCCAATTTTGTGTTTCCAAGAAAAATAAGAGGACAAAATCCATTGGAAGCAGTAGGTGACGTGTTCTAATGGTAGTACCTTTGCTGCTGAAAACCTGCCCCTTTCTTCCACACATTACATTTCTAGCCATCAGTCTTTAATATGCCTGTGTCCAACAGAAGCAACTCAAGATCCTTCAGTTCTTCTTTGCTTTGTAGCCACATGTGCTTGCCATTTCTTAACTTCTGGTTTTGGTGAGCTAAACAGAGAATCCTTCTGAAGTGGTTACTGTAAAGGCTCTAATTTTCAATCCCCTGGTTACTGAAGTGACTATTTGAATTTAGTTCATTATTTCACCACTTTTTCTGGAAAGCGATTGCAGAACTGGATAGGATATTCCCATTGCTGTTGCACCTCTCATTTTATTCAGCCAAGCCTTTCGGTCACAGCGTCTTACCCAGCTTCTATGCCCACCTCCTCATCTTCCATCACACTCTGCATTTTTTTCTTAGCATTTGCTTTTTCATAGGACAGAGTGCTACGTTCTGAAAAGCACTGTTCTGGGGATGGCTAGACTTTGGCTGCAATGAGACACATTTTTGCCTGCTTCCAGGTAGACTGCTTTCAAGAAGTTTTCTTTATCTTTGTTATTTACTCATCACAGGTTGCATAAGCTGGGATTTTCTTAGGAGTCTGGAGGTTTTTTGTGACTTCTAATAACGTATTAAATAGTGCAGGCCTGGGAACACATTCTTGTACAAACTGAACAAAAATATACACAATCATTAATGATTTTTCAGTTACAGTCATATTATAGGATCTACTAGTTAGTCAGCTTTAATCTCTTTAATGTGTCACATTGTTTTGGAATCACTTTAGTTCCCTAATCAATGTGTCATGCAGTAGCCAGCTCTAATGTATTGCACAGCTTTTAGTAAATTGCACCAACGCTATCGCTTTAAAAAAAAAAAATTCATTCCATTGTTTTTCCCAGGATTGATGGCACAGAAACAGACTTATAATTTGATTACTTGTACTTTGGAAATATCGGGGGAGGGGGGGACTGGCTGGCATTTTTCCAATCCCCTGCAGCTTTCCCGCTTTTCAAAGCCTTATTAAAAATTGATATTGATGGACAAACTTGCTTTTCAGCTTTCACAGTATGGAACAGTCCCTCGAGAACAGGTTGCATAGCCAACATCTGTGAAGGGGGAGACCTCTGCTCTGCAGCTTAGGAGAGTTAAATTACCTGCGCCTGGCCCCAAGTTAGGAAACGGGGTCAGGGGCTGATGCAAAGGTAGGTGGCTTTCATGAAATCTCATTACCAGGGAGCACTGAACACCCTTGTGTGACCAGAAACAGCTAAGCAAGCTGGGTAGCTCCCTTCTAAACAGAAGAACACAAAAAGATCTGAAAGTGCAAAATAAAGCTTTGTGGGACTGGCTGAGGAGCGTAAGGCCTGGCCCTTAGCAGTTGCTTGAATGGAAAGGACACCGAATTCATGTACTGCCTTTTACTGTTGCAGCTGCGGTTTACTCCTCCTCCTATCTCCAGGCTTGGTTTGCAGTCTTGGTTCCTGCGCATTTGCTGTGCCTTCAACAGCACGTTCGCTGGGATGGAAAGTGCTCAAGTGGTGGCCCTGTCACGTAGCATGCTCTGAGTTATGTAATCAAATATTTCATAAGGTTTTAAAACTACCAGTGCAGGGAAGAGAAAGCACTAAAAGAAATGTCTGTGGAGGACAATGAATTAGGTGATCTATTAAATTTTTCATCTCTTGAGTCTGCTCAAGCCCCGCGGCATCCAAAGCAGTATAAATCTGAGAATTCATGGTCTAAAAATGAGAAAGTAATGGATGAAGAGACCATTATGAGCTAGATATACAAGGAGCTGTATTGCTTTCCCCCTTTTTTTTTTCTTTTTAAATGCAGCAGAAGGACTTTTGTTGGCAAAGCTGACTGTGAATCCACCTCAGGTTTATCAGCCTCCTTTCGTATTAAGCAGAACATGAATCATTTGGCAAAAGGGAACTATTTCGTAGCAGGGTGGATAATACAGCATGGATGAAAGACATTTGACAAAGTCTAGTGCAACTCGGAGGGGAGCAAAATTATTTTATTTAATAAAGGATAAATCTATGCAAATCAGACCAGAAGAAAAATCTCTTGTCTTAACTTTCCTTCTCTCCCCTCCCACCAATGCAGTGGTATAATCAGAATTTAAACTACCGTACATGGGCATAGCTCCCTTCTGTCACTGGAGGTATGCTGACTCATACCAGCAGAAAATACAATCCTTGTGCTTTATGGTAGGTTTGCTAGTTTTCAGTGATTTCCCCTTGTTTTTAGCAGTACAAGATGTATTCTCGGAACACTATTGCACTATTTCATAGCCTAATATATACTAATGATAGGGCATTAATAATATTCTACTACCTGCCTTCTCCTCCTTGACTTTTCATCCTATTGTCCCCTTGTTGAAACTTTTTATCAGCACTTGAACAGGGAAGAGGAGAAATTATTTTTTCACACTCTAAGCCTGTTAGCATCGTGATGCAGAACAGGGAGAAAAAGGATTTGCTTCTGCTTTGTGATTAAAAATAAACAAGATGTGTAGTCATTTCTGTTACCTTTGTTTAAGAGAGTGAAGTCCCTCTATTTGTATTTCTAACTACCTGGCACTGGGATGCTTGGTGCAGTTTGGGTTGATGCAGACTAGGTGGAGTAAAACTGAGACTGTAGGGTGTACAGCGCAAGGCTGAGGAAACATGCGTGAAGCCAGACTGCAGATGGGCGAGATAAACAGGATCCCCAGGCTGTGACTGAGTAGGCAGGCCTCTTTAATGGCTCTTAGCAACGCCCCTGCTTTGACCCTCCTCATATGCGAGGAAAATCAAATCAATACACTGTTCTTCAAACCACGATGCTGCAGCAGCAGCAGGGCATTGTGGCAGCCTTCGTCTCTTAAATTCATCGACGCTTTCCAATTTGCTGATCTCTGGATATCCATCCCTGCATCTCTGCTGGGGAAGATCCTGACTGCATCTTTAATCGGATTGCTTGAGCTCCCATGTACAACCTTCTTCTTACTAGCAAGTATTAGGTAGGCAATTTTAAAGTGCTTTTGGATTTGCAGGCAGCTTTAACATTGATCTGAGAACTCTATTGTATTCTCTGTAAACATAGCAGAAGCCTCTCTTTAAAACTACTCTATTTTAAATCTTGCTTTTCTTCTTCTGTTTTGTGGTTGGGCAGGGGGGACTGTTGTTTTTTCCTTCTTTTAAAAAAAAAAAAAACAAAAATTTTGTAGCTGATTTGTGCTTTTGGAAAAGGATATTCCCTTGTTGATCCCTCCCCTGTTCTGCACAACAGCTATAACCAGTGCCATACAGTTACTTTCAGTGTTGACGAACATCTGTTCAACTGTCTTAACATATAGGGCAGGCTGCTCACTCTTTTATTCTTTAATTTTCCGGTGCGGACTTCAAAGCTGCAGATCAGGACTCTACCCACTAAGTAAGTTCTGCTTTGGTTCCAGAGATGGCTAACAGAGGACCAAGCTATGGCTTAAGCCGAGAAGTTCAGGAAAAGATTGAACAGAAATATGACCCGGAATTAGAGTCTAGGCTGGTGAACTGGATTATTGTACAGTGTGGAGAACAGATAGAGCACCCTCCTCCTGGAAGGCAACATTTTCAGACCTGGTTGATGGATGGAACGGTAAGTGTTTTGTTCAATTATATACTTGCATGTGTTCATATGCACAGTGTCCTTGGGTTTTGTCTTCATCTAGCTAAATTGGTCAGAGCTCATGGCCCGTGCAAAAATATAGATCTTAGTATCTGATTTATTTCTGTTTGACCAGGAGTCTTAATCTCAGAAAAAAATTATTTTACTAGCGCACTGGAATTAGTACAGTACTTATGATTCTTATGAGTCATGCATGTTATATATGAGTATGACTCATTCCTTCAGCACCTTTTCTCATACAGTTAAATGAGATCTGTTTTAAAATCAGATGTATACTTTTCTCTTTAAGAAGTAATCAGTGTTGACAGGGAAACGTGAAGAGATGTAGAAAATTTGAAGGATTGGATTATGTCATAATTGTTTGTTTCTTGGGAATAATTCTGTAGCTGAAACATTGTATTCCATTGGTTTATTGAACAACAGGCAGATGCTGCTGTTTGCAGTGGGCTGTAAGAATACGCTAATCGTTGATTCTCTGCCAACATGACTTTAACAATATTTCTATTGACATTGCTTATTTTTTGGCTCGGGCATGTGGTTTCTTCTCTGTCAGTTGTTATATAACCTTTACCAGTGATTGCTTTGCTGTTTCTAGCAGATTAGGATTTATATGGTCAGGCTATTACCATCAGTTAATGAAAGCTTTAATGCATTTCTAATATACTTTGAGTATTATCAATTCACTTCTTTGTTTTTAATTGAAGAAATTATGTCCCTGACAGAAACTGGCCAGGTCAAAAGCATTTTTCAGCATCATTTCATGTGCAGAAATTGCCTTCTAGTTTGGTGACTGCTTTCTAATTTTGTTTCTGTATTTGTCTCTCAGCTGTTATGCAAGTTAATAAACAGTTTACATCCAAAGGGAAATGAGCCCATTGCAAAGATCTCTGAATCAAAAATGGCTTTCAAGCAGATGGAACAAATTTCTCAGTTCTTAAAAGCTGCTGAAATCTACGGAGTAAGAACAACAGATATTTTCCAGACAGTGGATTTGTGGGAAGGTAAAAATAATAAACTGGAAGTCAGCTTGCAGTCTTCATTTTACTTTGCTTTGATGGGTTGTAATAGTGCATTTTGTCTAAGGCATATTCTATAATATAATTATCTTTTGTTTCTGTTTGCTTTACCTCATTACCATGTTCTTCCGGTGGTGCATTATCTCCTCTGAGGGATTTATATTACCCTGAGGGCATAACGGAGCACTTCCAAGCTCATGTGTTATCCAAAAGCCCATCATTCTGATAGAAATCCACAGACATAATAAAATAAATGTTCTTTATGCTAATTATTTCCAATTAAATAGCTTCTAATAGCAAATATGGAAACCCCTTATTTTCTGATGACAAAATTTTATTGCCATTTTCAAATTACAAGCAAAGCTTAAATTACAGCTGTAAAATACATTCCCAGGAGCATATATGCCCCTGTGAAGCTTATGAGGGCTCATTTATGACTAGCGAGAAGCAAAACTCACTGCTAGCACCACGTTAGCTGAGCATCTCTCTCTGAGGATACAGTCTGTTAAGACAGGTCACTATGGCAACAGCAAAAAAAATTCAGAGTGCCCCTGTGGTTTTGCAGTAACCCAGGTGAAGGCTATCTCCATCCCATGCTCGAAATGGAAGCTGCGAATTCTAGTTCCTGAAGAGCTGAGTCATTTGTGCGTTGGCACGGCTGGCTTTGCCCTCTTCTGGGGTGATGCATCCCTTCCTGGTGCTCTAACCAAATACACTATATCCCATCTCTCTCTGGACAAGGCGAAGCAAAACGCTTTGTGCGGGGGCTCGGAGCAAGGACAGCTGTAGGGTAGTGAAAGGCAGGCGCGAAGGGTCAAAAATCTGCCATGAGAATGAAACAGTGGAAGGAGGAAAACGATCCATCGAGAAAGCTAGTCAGCATAGTTTGTGTAGGAACACACATGGAGCAAAAAAAATGGGGTCTCTTTTCACAGGCTGTCGGGATATGTGGAAGAGACCGCTCCTCTGAAGGACAGCTTGAGGAGTGAAAGACTAGGGAGCTCTTTATGGATGGGTGAGAAGGGAAGGACATACTGACAGCTGGAGTTACTGGGATCTGTAATGTTCTTAGGGTGCCAGATTTGCTTGACAAATCCTACCTTTGGGCACAAGGGCAGGACTGTTTCTTCCAGTTCAGCCTTTAGTGTTTCATCCAGTCTACCTTTAAATGTCTTAAATGAAGGCATTTTCACTTCCCTAGAGTAACACCCTCCCTGCCCTCAGCCTAGCAGGCTGTTGAAAGAGAAGCTCCATCTATCTTGTAAGGGATGATAATAGCTCATTTCAGATGGCTGATCTTTGCAGTCTTTTGCATCTCATAATGGGTTCACACCATGCAAATGAAAGTGTGGTACATTAATCCTTACGATGAAAAGGACTTGCTTTGAAGACAAAAAGCTCCTAATGATGGTGGCTTTCTCCTCATTTCTCTTCCTTTCACTCATGACCTTTTCTCAACAGATGTAAGGAAAAAAGCTAGTAACTTCCAGCGGACAGAAAGTCAAAACACAACTTGCAGCCTAGGAGAGAGACATACAAGACTTTTCTCCACTGTTATTCTAGGACTTCCCAAAACTGATCTGTGTCTCCTTACTTTCCCGCTCCCTTTTCATCCCTCCTGCTGCTCATTTCAGTGCTGAGATGAAACAGTATGTCTCTCCAGCAGTGAGTCACTGCAAGCTTTTTGTGTCTAACCATAATTCTGACCTCTAGCATCTGTGCCGCTTCAGGGCTGAATCGTCTGAACCTGGATGCATTAGCTGGAGAGAAAGGACAGTCTCTTTTTCACTGTGTCATAATTACAGCGCTCCTACACTTCAGGCCATAACCTCTTTAGGAAGAGAGGAGATGTCATTGTATGTTTATAGGGAAAGGAAAGTATGTGTGACTGAAAAACAGCTTTTCTCTGGCACTAATTGTTTTCTGAGAGCTTTTGCTTTGAAATTCTTAGTAATGATTAATGGAAATGTTTTAGGATGCAATCTGCTGTTGGCTCTTTCGAACTCACTCGGTCCATCTGGTGCATTTTTCTTCATCTCTGTGACTTCTTGGCCCAGGAGAAGCATCGCCTGTCTTTTGGTCCTTTCTTACTTAAACGTACTGTGCTGAGCAGCTTTCCCTAATCCATGCCCAAGATACTATGTTTGCTGGTTTTTACAGATACTGCCCCAGTATCTTTCCAGGCAGGCAGGAGGCAGCTGTACCTCTGAGTACTTGTTCAGCCTTTACAAAAAAGCATTTCAGGAATCCTATGTGGAGCAGTTCTCCATCTTTGGGTTTGAACCTTCCCCTTTCTGGACCTGGAGAAGGCGGCCTTCCA
Source organism: Elanoides forficatus (assembly GCA_025311575.1). Taxonomy (NCBI): domain Eukaryota; kingdom Metazoa; phylum Chordata; class Aves; order Accipitriformes; family Accipitridae; genus Elanoides; species Elanoides forficatus. The sequence goes on from JAOBAS010000029.1 coordinate 12,561,652, forward strand.
GCCAGGTTTCCCCCAAAGAGAAAGGTTTACTGTAAGAAGTGAGCAACGGCCCCTTCCTCCTTGTGCAGGCAGTGCCAGGATCCCCTGTGAGGCCGTGCTGTTCAAAGCACGCTGCAGAGGATGCTGAAGATGCAGAAGCAAAGAGGACACTGAAGACGCAGAGGCAAAGAGGACGCTGAAGGTGCGGAGGCAATGCTGTCGGCGTGGGTCCCCGCGGCAGGATTCGGGGAGGCTGAGGCTGGGGGCCTGGGCAGGCAGCCCACGTGGCTGTCGGTGAGCAAGTACTGGAGCCGGGGGAAGGCACTGACGGCAGTTTTCTGCAATGCCAGCGTCAAGCCTGGCTTCAGAGGATGCGGGTTATGCCTTCTGTCGGGTGGCTGCAGCCGTAGGTGAGTTTCTCAGTGGAAATTTAAAATTTTTCACAGCCCTTTTTATGCTGCCCACCGAGCCCCTCGTATCCTTTGGTGGAAGAGGGCAGATGCCACAAGACCACCGGGATTTGGCATGTTCCCTCACCCGCAGCACCCCTCGGATGCAGCAAGGAGGCTCTGCAAAGCAGGGCCGTGGCTTTGTTTTGTCACGTGGCACTCGGCTCCCACTCGGTCTGTTTTTCCCCTGCAGCATCTCCCACTCGCCAGTGACAAATAAAGCAGAGCTGAGCGCAGAGCAGGGGCGGGGGGGCTGCCAGATGGCTCCGCGAGGTCAATCGTCATATTTTGCTACCCGTCTTTTGTTTCTTTTTCTTTTTTCTGTGCTTGCCGTCATTATTCAGCTCATTTACTTTTAAATCCTTCTTCATGTCCCTCTTCATCCCAGTCAGTCGCCACACTCCTTGTTATATGGGAGGCATCCCAAGGACGTTGTATGTGGCAGCTGTGACAGCATATGGTACATCTGCTGTTTCGGGGAGCTCTGAGGGTTTCTGCCTCGCGCTCTTCCATGTGCGATTGTATACGTGTGCTCGTGGGATGTCGGCTCTTCAGCTGCCCTCTTAAGCAAGGACCCCGTCTGATGCAGTTTGCGTTAACAAATACAGTAAAATGAGGATTCTGGATGGCTGACAATTTATTTTCTGAGCAAATGGTCCCCTGCAGATAGGATTGCTATAAACTTTAATAGACTGTGCATGACAGCCACAGTTGGAAGCTGCTATATGTTTTCAGCTTTAGGGTGTCTTCCTCACCTCAGCCAGTGTTACGCATTTGAGTTTGTATGAACCAAAGCCCTGAACTGCATCTGCCTATAATCAGGGTGATGCATAACATAAACACAGAATGTGCAGCCCTTGCTTCCCTCTACACTCCAGCTGGTCTACAGGGATTTTCATTAATATTGGTCCACTGGAGGTATTTCTGAAACCTGTTATCATCATCATGTCTCTAGTACCTCATGTTTTTATGAATTACTTATTTTCCCATGTGAAGAACTTACTGTCAGAATCAGATCTCTTAACTAGATAAATTATTTTAGGAAAGAGGAAGAACTGGAACAGGAAGAAAGAGAGGAGAGTCATAGAAACACTTACGGAAGGATTTCAGATGAAGGGAGAGGCAAAAGGCAGATTTCAAACAACTTACCACCTCACACAATTGGAAATACACGCTGCAACTCATTTGTGCTAGAAAGTTTTCCAAAAGTTAACATGTCTGCATTGGGTAATGAGTTAAAGTCTGTCTGACTCTGATGTCTATGTATTCCCTGCCCTTTTTACACCAAGTGACAAAGTGCAGGGGAAGAACCGAGAAAAAAGGAGCTATGTTAATTTTTTAAAAATTTCTGTGTTTCCCTTGTTGGTTTTGGTTTGGTTTCATTTGTGATTTTTTTTTTTTTTAATTCACTGGAGGAATCGGAAAAGATGTTGACCGAAAAGCAAAGTTTATTTATTATCTTCATTTTGGAAGAAGACACAGGAAGAGGGGATACCAGTTTTTAAATGCAAACCTCTATTGAAAATAAGCCTTATATTTCAAAAGGTGTAAGGTGCCCTTTTGGAAACCTGGTGATATTTCTGTTAGGTGGAAGTTGTGCGTTTAACCAAGTGATAGGCAATTTCACCCTTCCCAATACAGATGGCATAAATTATCCCCTGAGAAGCTTTTCTCTCGCTATTGTTTATGGAGAGAACCTAAAGAACCAGTGATGACCAGATATGTAACATTTACTTGGCTAAAGATGAGATAAGCCCTGACTTTTTGAAATGAGGAATGAAGTGAGGTAACATAGGGAGGAAGTAGAAGAATAGTGGACTAGATGGCAGGAGCCACTGGAACAGGTTGCCTGGCGAGGTGGTGGATGCCCCATCCCTGGCAGTGTTCAAGGCCAGGCTGGATGGGGCTTTGAGCAACCTGGGCTAGTGGAAGGTGTCCCTGCCCATGGCAGGGGGGTTGGAACTAGATGATCTTTAAGGTCCCTTCCAACCCAAAACATTCTATGATTCTATGATTTTTGGCAGCTTGAGAAAGCAAGGATTTGGGAGGTGATCTGACAGTTAAATTGGGAAGGACTGGTAGGAGTTATCTGCAGAGGAGCTCTCCAGGACTGCTGTGAGCTCTGTTAGCACAGGGACTGTCTGGAATTGCCAGGATTTAAATGGTGGGATCAGTCTTACCAGTTTACAGGTGAAGAAACTGAGACACAGCACTGTTGTTTGACACACTGTACTCCTTAAGCCATGTTTTACTGTGTGTATTACCATTCTTTGTACACCAAAGTGATCTTTTCTTAGGAGAAAATTTTGCCAAAAGAGTTATCTGGAAGGACTTAAAATAGTATGGGGAAGGCATTAAAATAGCCAGAGGCCTGGAAATGTCTGAATTAAGTTTTGCTTTAACACTGTTCCTTTGATGACTTCTAATAAGCTCTTGCATGTCAGTACCTCCGTTTCAGCAATGGTAAAATAGCATTTATAATGCTATTAGTGCACTTTCTCAGGGGAGCTGAGGGAGTTAGTTAATACATTGGATAAGACTGTTTATCAGTGTGCCAAGCTATTTGTTGTGTGAGGATTTCTTATATTAATTCCGCTGTCTGGCTTTCTAGGGAAGGACATGGCAGCAGTGCAGAGAACCTTAATGGCTCTAGGGAGTTTGGCAGTCACCAAGGATGACGGCTGCTACAAAGGGGATCCATCCTGGTTTCACAGGTAAAGTCCAAAGCCCAGCTGCTCCGAGCCATCTTCCCTGGGAAGCTGGTGATATTGTCTACCTTTAGGATTTAAGGAAATTTTTTGGGAAAGGAAGAGAAGAATCTTTCCACAGTTTCCTTGTAATGGAGATATTTTTCTCTCCAGAGTCTAGAGGAGGGAAGCAAAGACCCAACCAGGCAGCAACATTTTCTACCCTTCGCTGGTTCCCAACTTTATCAGCATCATGGCTAGGTCCACATCCCACCATATCTTGTCGGCCTAAAGTTACACCAGGGCTGCTGGGGAGGAGCCCGGTGGGAGCTGTGCAGCGCAGCCTTTTCTCATGTAGCCCTGTCACACCACCTTACGTCTCCCTCCCGCCCCGCAGCTGGGACAGCACTACTGGAGCGAAGGAGCGCATTGCCCGTGGCTCCAGCGCTGCTTTCCTCCTGGAGGTGCCGCTTTTGGAGAAGGCTGTTACAGGCTGTGTTGGTGTGGACGTGTGCGTGCGTGGGGACCCTGCCGGCTGGCTGGCTTTTGGTAGTGCACACAGGCAGGGGTGCAGCATCCTGCTCCAGGCACCTGCGTAGCGTGTCCATCTTGCTGTGTGAGGAGCCCACACTGATCACTGAAAAAGGCAACATAATTTTCTTGTCCACTGACGTTATCCCTGACTCTTATTCCCTAGAAGGAGAGCAATGATACTTAGGAGATTCAGTCGCCACTTTGATGACATTTATCTATTTAGCAGCTTCAGCTAATCCTCTATATCCATTTATGAAGAAAAGGGAATGAAAATGGCAGCAGCCATGCAGATGTGTGTCCTAAAATTAGCTGGCAGGAAAAGTGTACTTTTGCCTGACATCAGATAGCAGACAGAAAGACTAATGAAGACAAGGGTGTCACGGATATCTGCAAGCCCCCATATAGCGACCCCTTTACTGAGCAAAGAGAAGGCACGAAGCCTCTTTCCATTTTTCATCAAACTAAAAATGATTTCATTTCCTAGTCATCTTTTTTGAGGGGGGAGCACCACTTATCTGTGAAGAATTCTCTGCCTTGGCAAAACTGTTTATTTGCTCTAAAACTCCATTTGTTTTGGCTAGGGAGGCCGAGAAGCAGGGACAGGAAGAAAAAGCAGTTCTCCCACAAGTAGCTCTCCTGCCCCACAGGCATATTATTGACATGAGATTCTGCTATCCAAGAGTACTTCTTATGCCAAAATGTCTTAGGCATGTTAGCAAAAAGAGTGCTGGCTGCTTGTCTTCAGTTTCCTTGAATTTTCAGATGTCTTGATGAGGATCAGCAAAAGTAAAGCAAACTTCACTTGGTTTGTCTTAAACCTTAAGCTGGTTTAACTGAGGCTAAGGGAGACTTGAATTGTAGGTGAATAAGTGCAAACTCCTATGCATTCTTTATATGAAATTAGTTTAAATTAACTTAATACAGTACAGTGCACAAATAGATTTGTATTTATGGAATATAATTGGGTTTAAAATTGGGTTCAAATCCAGTTACATGCTTTAATATAAACCAGACATGAAATCACTATGGCCCAGACAGGCTTATTTGTTTTATGTTACTAAAACAAAATCCTACATGGAAAAATTAATTTTCATCTGGACTCTTAATTGTGGGTGGGAATAGTTTTCATTGGCATAAATGAAGATGTGATCACCTCCCTTCTCCCCTAGCTGTCTGTCCTGCCCATACTGCTTGGATAGCCAATCCATATCTATTGCAGCCCCTGAGATACTATTTTATAGCCACTGCCTTAAGGAAAACTGGTGTTATTTCTATAAGGAAATAACATATTGCAGATCAGGAGCTGTTTTCTGAGTAGCTTACGCACCCCTTCAGGCAGACCAAGCCCCCTCACTGCCACCCAGTGTTAGTCAGGAATCAGGGCTTTCAGGCTGATTCTTAATTGCCTTAAGAAGTCAAGGTTAAATGGAATAAGTGTATCCATGCAGGGATCTACAGTGACTAAGATACCTCCCCACTTGAGCTAAGCCATTTAACTTTCCATTGCCAGGGTCTCGCATACCCAGTCCCACCAGACCTGATTCCCCCATTCCTTGTGTGCCCTAGCAAGGTTCATGGATCCATGGCTGTTTGTTACCTTGTGGGCTGGCAACCACAAGCACTGGTGCAAAGTTGGCACAAAAAGTTAACAGATCTGGCGGGCTCAGTTTGCGGTAAGGGTGATGCCAGGTGATGGCAGATAGGCCAAACAGACCTTGGCATAGTGTGAGACACCTCAGGGAATAGACTTGCCCTCACCTCTTTTTCTATGGTCTCTGTTTAAGGCCATTTCCACCAACCTAAAAGCAAAACGTAAGTATGTGTTGTTATCTGTAAGACTATCATATACTAAATGCAGTGCTTATGATGGTAAAAATAACACTGTATGATCCAAACTGTATGTGTAATCAACTTCTATTAACATATCCAGGTTTCCCCTTAGTGTCTCTTTTTACTTCTGCTTTGCAGTTCTCTTTTTTTTCCTGTTCAGAGTTATTTTTCAACTTTCTGTGGAATTACTCCACAACACAGCTGAAAATTCTACGAAAAAAGAGAAAAAAAATAATAAAATGTGTTCCTGGGATTTTAATTAAAATAAAGGCAGACAGTGAACCTGAGATTCAACGAGGTAATAGGAGTAGTTCTAAAAACATCCTCTCATGGAGGTCCTGTCAGTAGTTTGGTGCCTGTGTAAGTATTCTGGAAAAGAAATTAAGCAGCAGTGATTGGGGAATGCTTTCTGGGGCTCCCACAGTTCTGTGTGCCTCCCTCCAAACCAGCATGCTTTCTGGCAAGAGCTGTGGGATCTGAGAGCCTGTGATGGGCTTCTATAAGCCCTCTTGCTAGTCTATACATAAACATTGGAGACCTGTACTGAAAAATGACAGGTCAGTACTGGTTTCCTGTGGATCTTTCTCACCTTTCTGCTTTGCTGGGCTTTCACGCCAACATGGGCTCTTCTCCTGCAATGTCCTGAACATCCTGAGCCTAGCAAAGAGTTTAAGTGCTTTTTTTGGACTCGAGCCGGCATGCTTAGCACAGTACAGGATCAGACCCTCACAGAGAGGATCATGTTGATGGTTTTCAATAACAGCAGGCACTTAATCTAGCATTCTCATCTGGTGGTGGGGTGGGGAGAAAAGGGGAATTGCAAGGGGATGCCATATTGCAGGGTAACCTGATGCCAGGACAAACAGACACAGTGGGGAGAAAGATTGTACCCGGCTGGGAGTAGAGGCTGCTTGATGGAGAGCCTCCCTCTGTCTGGGGCTCTGCCGATTCATACAGCTTATTTGGTAGCAACAGACTGATCCTTCTCCCTTGTAAATTACTTGTTTTCACCACCTTGTATAAATGAAAGATTAATCTAAGGTGAACAGTTTCTCACAAGGCAGCAGGGCACAAACGTTTGTGCTGCTTCTTAACCGCCACTTTGGCCCTCAGTGCTATTTTCAGGGAAAAGAGGCTCTTTTTAAACTCCAACAAAGGTTCATTGATCCAAAGGGCTTTTGAGACTGGGGATACCGAACAAAAGTGGTCAGTATGTTTTGACAGAAGATAAAGGACTGTCATACAGTTAAGACACAGGTGCAAAGGGGAAAGTCTATTGCTCTAGAGGAGAGAGATCTGGAAACGGCAGCAGAGCAATTGTTCTGTCCTGCAGGAAACTACCATCCGCTCTGCGAAAACGAGCAAATCACTTCTCTGTCCCATTGTTTCTCTGGGTACATTCAGCCCTTATTTACTCCACTGAGTTAAATTATACCAATTTGTACTGTTGCTGGAGATGGGTATAAACTTGTATTATTATAGCACAGGTGTCCCATTGATTAGATTCCATGGACTACAGCTGTTAAGAGCCATAGGGCTTAACAAAAATTAAGCCTATTATGTGTGTTATATACAGCATAACATAAATATTTTACCTGTCATAGCTACTGGGGAAGTCTCTTGAGGATCTGGAGTAAGTACTACAGTGAAAGTCTGAAGTGGTGTAGGTTTGACTAGAGCATTACTTCTAACTGCAGGAAAGCAATTAGCCAGCCAGTATTGTCCAGCCCATGGGATGGTGCAAATGAACTATTGCATTACAGGGGACACGTCAGTTAACATGAGCCAATTTCAGATTACCTTTCATGATCCTCTGGGCATATGCAGAATGATGGTATGTGTCTATGTTGCTTTTTTGTGTCTATCTGGACAGGAAAGCACAGCAGAATCGACGAGGATTTTCAGAAGAGCAGCTTCGTCAGGGGCAGAACGTAATAGGCCTTCAGATGGGCAGCAACAAAGGAGCATCACAGTCGGGTATGACAGGCTATGGGATGCCAAGGCAGATTATCTAAAAGCATCTCTGTCTGTAGAGAAAACACTCCTTCTGCAGCATGGTCTGTTAGGAAAAAAAAAAAAAGCAAAAGGAAAAAAAAGCTCTTTAGTTCCCTTTCTGCCTGTTTTTTAATAGTTAGCACTCTCTGAGGTTTGGGGTATTTTTTGTTTGTTTCATTTGCAGCTGCAAAAATTCATCTAGGAACTTGGGTTTTCGTGGTGGTGTGTGTCAGTTCACAGCACGTGCGCACTGCTCCCTCCTACTTTTCACTTCTGAACTATGCAAAGACAATTATTCTGTATTAATTTGTTTGCAAAGTGTTATCTTCCACGTTTGTCTCACACTGCACTTGTATTTCAACCAGTAACCTCGTTCTTCAATTCAGTGATGATATTGTTTGACCTAAGAATAAAGACAATTTAAAGACACCTCTTAGACTTGTTATTTAAAGGAGGTAAAAGCAATTAAAACCAATGACCACATGGTACAGTACTAAGGAGTTAAATGTTTTGAACGGTCAATCTGTCTCACCTCTAATCCAGAGCCCTCTCTGACTGACTCCTTGCTATAGTGTTTACAGTCTATGTTACATGCTCAATTTAGTGTTTGTTTAAAGGCACACCCAATGTATTTTCCTAAAAAGAAGAAAAGATGTATTATCCATTGAATCTGGTTCATGTAGTCCCACCCAGTTTAGCTCAGATTTCCCTTGACCTAGTGTGCTGGGATAACTGCAGCTGGCAAACTTGTAGATGGAGCTAAAATCAGTTTAATAGGGAAAGCAAAAGCTATGTGTGAAAACAAAGCAAAATAAGGAATTAATTCACGACTTCCCACTGGCAGGCAGACATTCAGCCACTTCCCAGAAAGCAGGGATGTAAAATTGTGTTGTATTACCTTGAAAATATTCCCAAACTTGCAGAGCACAGTGGGCCACTACAACCACACAACTA
>JAOBAS010000029.1:12570095-12584366 GCA_025311575.1 Elanoides forficatus
CAATTGGGGTCAGCTGTCCCAGCTGGGTCCCCTCCCAGCTTCTTGCCCACCCCCAGCTTCGAGGGCAGAATGAGAAAGGGAGAAGATCTTGACACTGTGCAGGCACTGTTTAGCAATAGCCACCACACTGATGGTCTGTTATCAACTGCTTTAGTCACAAATCCAAAGCACAGCACCCTACGGGATGCTGGGGAGAAGGTTAACTCCATCCCAGCTAGACCCAGTACAACCAGTAGCAGGTGAGTCTCCAAACTGGGGAATTCTTCACCATGAAAAGACAATCTGTTAGACAGAGGTGAGAACAGGCTTTACCTTGTGATAGTTGATATTATATCAAACAACATGCTGCAAAACAAAGTGTGTTTTAAATGCAAAGGAAGAAATAGAAGAAAAGTGCTAGAATGCTTCTGACCTTAAGAACCCCCACCGTCCAAATAATCTGTTATGCTCACCTGTGATGGGCTGTAAATGTGGCTGATAATTCATTTTGGGACAGTTTCCTGGAGAGTCAGGTGAAGAACTTGCTGACATAGTCATCTGGCCACAGAAGCTTGCCAGAGCAGTTGACCTGCTAGTCAGCGCAGGTTGCCTTGCGGCTGTGTGGCACGTGCTCTCGGGGGATGCACGCTATTTTCTCTGCAGGGTTTTCTTGCTGTTAACTATCTCTGCCGGCTTCACTCACAAAGCCCAATGGCTTCTTGCCCACAGGCATCTGGGAAGGGAAACTTATCAAAATTATCAAATTATAATTGAACTCTGTGGGCTTTTTTTTTAAATTCATGACAGACTTCCAAGAAGGCCTGAAAAGGTAATATCTGGGCAAGTAACAAATGAAGGGTAATCTGTTCTGACAGCTGTCTGCCTACATAGATAGGTAGGGGTGACTTTTGCCCGGGTTTGAATCTAGTGCCACATGGTGGCAGCTAATTGTCCACTATGTAGCCCTGGAGCCAGCGACACATGGATTGATGTGGTTTCAAAAGTTTCTACCACTGAGTGAACTGAAGGGATGACTCCCCTAGCTCAGATGAAGCTCTATCTTGCTTGTCAGGAGAAAGATGGGAATAACACCTCCCCACTTGAGTCAAGCTTTGCTGAAGCACTGTGGAGCACAGCAAGCAAGAAGGGATGTAAAGGTCACCTTACGTGGTTGGGGCTGAGGAGATCTGTAGCAGCTGCCACTGAAAAGATCCTGCCCCCACTTGTAGTACAGCCTCTTACAGCTGCCAGGGCATCTCTGCTCCTCCACTGTGCTCTTGTCAAGCACTTTCTTGTGTTTTCTACCTGTTTAGGGCTATTTTTCTGTTGTTTAGGTCAAATAGCTCAGCAGGGGATCAGATGACCACCCCAGGTGGTGCCTCTGGGGTAGGAGCTTACCTTTCAGCTGTGGTGGGGTGTTACCTCAGTGCAAAGTGTAACACGTAACTTCCCCCTAGATATCACGTTAGGTAATGTAACGTCACGTTAAGTGTAACGTGAAGAGAATACCAGTTTTTCTTACTAAAAGCAAATAAGCCGATAAAGAAAATCTGGGCTGATGGCAAGACAAACGACTGCCACCAGAAATTTCACCTTTGTGAATGTGAACAGGGACCACCTTTCCCTAACAGAAACTAGAAAGTCACAGCCACAGCAGACCAAATGGCTGGATGAGAGCAGCTGGAAGAACTGCCTTGCAGGTAAGAGGTCTGAGAGGTCACAACCTGGCCCCTCTGCCCCACACCGCATGCACGGGGGACACGGCATGCAGGAGCTGGGCCTGAGCTTGGTGACCTGGGTCTCTCCCTCTGTTTGGCTGCAGAATTGCCTTTCTGTATGCCTGGAAACACCGTTTTTGAGTGCCACGTGCCAATTGCTTTCCCAGGGTATGTTACTGATTTTCTGTATCCCTGATGCCACGCGGTGGCATCACTTGCCCCCCCTTCTCTGTCAATTTTTCTCCCTGGCCTTACAGCCTGCAGAGGGGACCTGGCAAGTTCAGGTCCCAGCCGTTAACGCAGCTGACTCAGAAGAGCAGACAGACCTACTGGTCGGAGCAGTGGTCCATCTAGCCCGGCACTCTGCCTCTGGCAGTGGGAAAAGAAGAGGCTACTTAGAGAGAGGACTTGAGCCTAGCTGCTTGCTGTGGTCCCTGCCCTTCCTTCTCCATCAGCATCTGCAATTGTTGCAATAGGGATGGGATGTATCTCAGCAGAAGAAAGACCATGCCCCAATTAAATGTTCTTTCATCAAAGCTACATTCCCTAATTAAATGTGCTTTCATTAGGTTTGGCATTCTAACAGCCTCATTGAAGGTATAGAAAACATTGTGCGCTTGCACAGAAAAAAACCCCAAACCATGGTAATTTTAAAAACCGTATTAGCAACATCACCTAAGTGCTCCAGGAAAGAAAACCTATACCCTGTGGCTGCAGAGGCAGGACCTGGTTAGTGTGGGAACAACAGTAAGGAAGACTGATTCTCCAGGATCTTATTTTTGGTATGCCCTCCCCAAGCTCACAACATATTCTTTCATTACCTTAAACCGTCAAACTAATCTAGCTGTTAATATCTGGCAGTAGATGCTGCAAAGTATACTTTATTCTGTGGGTTAACCTTATCCTTCCATATTCCTATATGATGGATATAGAAATAGTAATGTTATTATTAATTAAATGTTAACACACTCTGGCCTACTAATGTTGTCTTACTAAAACATCCTTGCCAGTGAGTCTACCAACATCTTAAGCTAAGAAGTAAATTAATATAGTACAAGGCTATTTTAGTAACCAAGTTAACAGGAAACATTATTGCTTTTCTTATATTAACAATAAACCATTGCAAGTTCGCTTCTACTGCATCAAAAACACTTATGCAGGTCTCCCAGAAGCCTAATTAATTTCTATTACAACCTTCCTGATTGTTACTACTAAAAGCCTTGATATACATTAGAATAGAGACATATGGGGGCTTTGCGCACATACGGAAGGGTATGGTGTGAGTGCTTGGGAGGGGAGGGAGAGAGCCCTCTCCTAGCTATTGGGCTCTCTAATGCTTAGGGGAGGGTTCCCTCTGCAGCTGATGAACAACATCTTTCTTACAAGGACTCAGTTTGACATCAAGTATGAGCTAAGGTAAGACTGCTCGCATGCTGCCTATAACCCTTTTTGAAGCCTGGCTGTAATTTGGTCTACTATCCCAGCTTAAAACCAAAATAAAATATTTTTTTTGTGAGAAAGTGCTTTAAATATCCTCTGCATCCCCCCTCCCGTCCCCCAACAGCTGTACCAAAGAAAGCCCCATCATAGCAGGCTGGACCAGAAACATCTTAAAAGTTGCTGCCCTTGTGCTTCAGTTTGCCAGTACCTGTAGAAACGTAAATGACGTTTATCTGCCTTCTTGAAGGTTTTGTAACCATGTCCTCATTATGGACAATTGCTCAGTAACTTCTTTTCACCGTTAAGGTGACATCTAATGGCCTTCTGAAAGGATGCTGTATAGGTGTGTGAGTAAGGAAGAACAACATACATGAGCGTGGAATCCAAGTTTATCCCAATTTATAAGGAGAGCAGAAAGCAAATACAATAAACAGAAAGTCAATATTAAGTTCAGCCAGCTCAATTAACCTGGAGCTTGAGGATTATTAAGCTAACATAACATGACATGTTTTAAATAAAAACTACTGAGGGTGAACGGCATGAAGAGGCTTCCCTCTTCGGTAAATTTGCCTGTAGCATCACTTTGCAACATGCTTCTGCTGAGCAGCATCCCCCGCACTCAGCAAGGGTGCGAGGAGAAGGTGCTGTGGCAGCGACGGGCGCCAGCCGAGCCTTCTCTGCTGCCCGCGAGCTGCCAGCGTGGGCTCTTCGCACTCCAGCCACAGCACATTCGGACCAAGCTGACTGGTTTTACTAACTGCTTAGGCCAAAGCAGAGCCACCAGGGAGGAAGGGTGAGGACCGAGGGCATCAGAGGTTCATTTCTATGTCTGTAATCTGTCGCCTTTGGCTCTGGCTGCATTGTTTGGCTTTGCTGTTTCTCTTCTCCCTTAACAGTGATGGCTTGAACAGCTCAGGCATTAATAGCTTCAGTGATATGGTAATGTCCCCTAACTAGAAATAAGCTTGAGAAGACAAGCGAGCACCTTTAGATGAAAAAAATTCAGCCCCTTCTGTGACTGCCATGGTAGTTCCTGAGCCAGGGAGTGAGGAGCCGCCAAGGCTGCGGATGAGCATGTGTAGACAGACCCTCCTCCGGCTACTTGGTCTCCTATAAACGTAAACACAAAAGCTGATTTTTGTAATGCATGCATAAGCTACTAAGGCAAACAATCTGCGACACCCTAAATTTAAGGTGATCCCCAAACAGATGGGGAGAGGAGCAGGCAATTTTGTCAGCACAGGTATTGCGCACAGTATGCTCTTGAGCGGAAATGTGTTTTCCCTCTCTGTGGGGCTTGGTGTCCTGCAGAAAAGGCAAGTGACATCGGCACAAAGACAGCACAAGCAACTGCCAGGAAAACACGTGCAGGCAGCCACCTCTCCCCATTCCAACAAACAGATTTACCTATTTAAACTTTGCTGAGGTTGTTCTTCACAGCTGAATCTCCAAAATAAAAACACCACAGGTCTGTGACTAAGCTCAAGCAAAAGAAAACCATGAGGTAAAATGAGAGGGGGGGATGAAAAATAAGATATTAACTATTGCTATAGGGGAAAGTCACAGCCTTGGATGGAAGGAAATTTTTTGCCTCTCATCTTGCAGTGTTTGTGCGACAGCACAGTGCACGATGCGGTGACATTCAAGTAAAGTTATAATGCCATTTCTCAGATGCAGAAATAAATTTGTCTGTAGTCCTATTGGATTTATAAAGGAAATTAGAAAGGTAACCTTTCTCCCTAATGAAGTTTCTGTTAAATGGCTCACTTCTTTAGTAGAAATGTTACTCTGTTATTGGGCAGGAGTAAATCCTATGCTCTAGTGAGTCCATGCTCTGCAGACCGCGTGGCAGGCTCATTGCCCATGTCTAGGTTCAGAAGAAGTGATGTCCAGAGAAACAGGAGCGGTCTCTGCTCTGCTCCGGTCCGAGGATCTGCAGGGCCAGGCTCGCCTGGCGAGGGGAGAGGCAGTGCTCGAGGGAAGGAACAGCCACCCCCAGGCACGTGGCTTGTGGGGGCTCGAGGCAGCACAACGTGTCTGAGACAGACCGACGACTGCTGGATATTTCCAAACTGGATTTTAAGAAAGGGTATGCATTGTCATCTTGTCAATAAAGGTGTGAGGTAGATGACAGCTGTTGCGTTTGCAGAAAAATCAGCTAAATGCTCTGTTTCTCTCATTTCTTGTTAAGGCACAGAAAAAGGGAAAGACAAAAGCGAGCAGGGATTGTTTTGAGAGCAGGTTTTGCATTAGTGTCATTATGAGTCAACACTTCATTCTAAGTTTCTTTGTATTAGCTCCCACACAGAATGTAGAAGGAAGGATAGCTCTGCTGCTTCCAGCTCCTTCCAACATGTAACCCAAGAGGCATTGTTTTGACCAGGTTCTTAAAGATGCTGGAGCACCCCCCCACCTTAACACCCCCCAGAGCTGCTGAGCACCAGACCTGGTCTTTGTGGGTTTGGCTCTTGGTAAAAGGGGGGCAAAACCACTTCCTCATTTCGCAGGAAAACAGTCACATCAATGCAGGTCTGGCTTTAAAGCGCTTGGATACCATGGCAACTTTGGTTTTCCAAGTGAATAGAAAAAGCTTTTGATGCGAGGAGGAAAAACATCAGTACTTGAGGTAGCAGTTTGGCAGGTGCATGCGGGATATCAAGGGAACCTGTGCATGTGTCAGGAGTGATCATCATCTCCTGACATCCTCCGCAGAGACCTCCTCCCCTGATCTGCCACGACAGTGCAGATGAATCAAGCACAGTGCCACGGTTGTGGCAGTGGTGTTAAATCAAAGCAGTATTTCTTAGATTCCCTCTACCTCAGAAGGGTATTTTGGAATGTGGTTAATGATTGGACTCGATGATCTTAAAGGTCTTTTCCAACCTAAATGATTCTCTGAAGATGGGCTACATCTGAGTCCCCACACAAATAGCAGGTGGAGAAGGTTGTGCTACTGAAAAGCAAGAGTTTGAGCTGTAGCCAGGTGGATTTGGTTGCTGGATTACATGAAGAAACTGCAGTGCAAGGGTTAGGCCTTGCCTGAGGAAAGATAAGGTGAGGTGAGCAAAACTCAGGCTTGTGTGCGTAAGCTGAAGTGCACTTTGCTGTCCTGTTGTGGGACCTTTTGCTCTGGGGTAGTGTCTCTAAAATGGTTCAGCAGTGGCAGGAGCTGCTGGGAATGTAGCAAAGCAGCTGTTAATCGTCCGTGGCTGTTTGTTCTTAACTGTGTTTTATTGCTGGATGTTGATGGAGCCGTTACTAACCAGGGGCAGCGTGGCCACAGCTGAAAGTGAACTGCGTAGGAGTGCGGGGGGATGAAGGCATCTGTCTCCTGAGCGCGCTTGGTCCTTGCAGGAGCCGCTGGGGGCAGAGGACAGCTGGCTCACATGAGAAAGGCTCATAGCTCAGATGTGCTGACTGCCACCATGGTGAAGGTCAATGTAGTGAGTTTGAAAGAAAGGACCTGCAGTTCCTAAGTCCTGGGAATTATTTTTTCGGACTCCTGCACATTCAGTTTTGCTCTCTACCGTTTGTATCGGAGACTTATTCTTTAGGATTTCCTAGTGTAATTAAGAAATGTTTCTGCTCAGGTCTCAAAGAGACCCATTGAAATCATAGTGTGCGTTTCATAAGAGATTTACTTAGCCCTGGAGGTCTTGCTTAAAAACAAAAGTTACTTTCTTTTTCTACTGTTACGCTATGTGAATCCTTCCCCCAGAAGCATTACCACAATACAAGCTGTTTTATGAGGTGCCAAATACAATGGCTGTAACAGAGATGGTTGTTGGGTTTTTTTGTATGTGTGTGTGTGTGTTAACAAGTCAAGCTATTGCTGTAACCTTTCAAAAGAGAATACAAAAAGAAGTATTATGTGAAGGTGATTGCTCTGGTAGGTTTTTATATTTTCTGCATGTGAAACACCTGTAACCAATTGAGTCAAAGTAAGTAGGAAAAAAAGAGTAGTGCATTTGTAGTAATTGGGTATTTTTCTTTTTTCCTATTACTTCTCTTTTCTTCTTTCTTTTAATACACTTGGTGTAGGATGAGGATCAAAAGCAAAATTACTGTTTACAGCCAGATTCGGCAGTTTCTATATTCTGTAAAATGAATCCATGAATGATTAAACAGTTTTTGTGCTGTTTGCTTTTTAAGTGGGAGTTGTGAAATAAAGGTAAGCCATAGTACTGCCATGTCACTGAAGCAGGCTGCATGAGTGAACCTCGCTTTGGCAGAATAAGTTCTGTATTTAAAATGTCTGTCTCTGTGTAATACGGTGAGTCTCTTAAGAGCTACCTTCTGCAGTTGCTCTGTGAATTGCACTCCCACTGGTGTCAAGTACCTCCAGGCAAATTGGATTATTAGCTGGAGATAAATGGGCCTAGGGAGCACTTAACTGAAGGAGTGATGATCCTCATGCCCTTCAACTAAGTGTAAATGCTGCCTCTTACAAAAGCAGGAGGTATGGAAGAAGGATGTTTCAGTTCTGAACATTGTCTACTTTCTTTAAGAAGCTGCGTACTAGCTATAATGGGGTGAATCATAAGCCTTAGCATTCATCTAGAATGAATCTTTAGTTCTGAAGACAAAGAATTTCAGGAAATGTTACCTTCTTCACAGTAATTTTGAAATGAAAGGAGCAATTTATTTTATTGTTTAGGACAATCTTCTTAAAATGATATTGTTAGTTTAATCTGTACTGTAGGTATAACATGCATGATTAAGGTCAGTTGAGAACAATTAGTACGCTTTAAACTTCAAAACCTTCCCTTGCAGTCATATTTTTAGAGTATCAGAAAATGGAGGATGGAAACAGCTGGATTTCTTTGTTCACCTGCAATGTCATGGTGGTGAGATGCAAGCCCCCAACAGAGCACTGTGTAGTTAGCGAAGTCTACAAGGAACTGAACTGCAGTGGTCATGACTGGTGTAAGGGGGGGATGATGCAGGCAATACCCCATAACAGGCGGAGAAAACTAAGGTATTTTTTTTGATTCCTGGACTCCTTGTTTAAATCTGAAAAGGCGGTGGTGCGGGGCAAATATGGTCTGATAGAAAAGAAAACCAAAAGAAAATATTTCCTACCTGCTGCTGACTTGGCTGTTTTATACATGTGGTGGGTCTTTATGAAAAAAAAATGCAAATTAGAAAGTAAATTAATTAGAAGAATAGATGGATTTAAAGTTGTCTTTCCAGTGAGCAGGCTTGAAATAGCCCAAGAGATATGGGGAAGGATGGACAGAATAAAAAATGTTCTCAGAAAAAAAAAAAAAATATTAGAGTGGAGGGGATTCCCAGGAGGGGAACTAGCCACTCTATTAGAAAAAGGAGGATCCCCCTTATTTGGGGGGAGGAGGAGAAGGAGATGAATGACCTCTACAAATGGAAATGTAAACCAGTCAGACTTTAATGTTATCAATACCACTCCTTCTGTCATCACAGGTCACAAAGGGTCTCAAATTTTAGTTGTCCCTTTGGTCAACATTTGTATATTCTCAGTTAATACTTCTAATTTAAACCTATATATAGCAAGTGAAGGTGAGAGTCCTATGATATTGGCTGGGAACAAGGGAAGGCAGTTCTTTATTCTCATTAATGGGAAGTTGTTCGTAGTGGAGACCGGTAATGTACATTGCTTAAAGAGAACTGGCATTCGCTTGTTTACTTGGCTGTCTAAAAATAAGGCTGAATGCACAGCAAAACGCACATGCTCTCTCCAGAACCTCACCTCTGCACAGGCAAAGCTTCTGCACTGGGATAAACTGTTCCTGTGTCTGGTGGGAGCTACTGAAAGAACAAAGAAATAAAAGACAGTGTTCCTGCTGAAGGGTGTTTATTCTGGGATGGATGAGTGTCTATCCATCAAAAGGAAACCAGGACCTCCAGAAGAACAGGATTTTTAATTTTTTTTTTTAAACTGTTTTGCTCCTTGGAGTGAGGAAAATTACCTCCAAAAATAGCTCTTTAGAACATTACTTATGAACTGGGCACTTGTAACTACACTTTGTTCTTTGAGATAAAGGCTGTGGCTATTGCTGTTTGCTGGGCGTTTTACAGAATGAATCATGTTTTCTCCCTCGGGTTTCATTACAAATGCAAAGCACTTCTGAGACTTACTGTGGTGCCTGGGAGTCCTTTAAAATCCTCAAGAGGAGGGCTGCACTGAAAATGCAATGTACTATGAAGACTCGTTGAAAAATACAGTTTCTACAACCAATTTAAACCATAGGAATCATGTTGTACATACAGTCTTCTCCCTTTCCCCCCACTACACCCTGAAACATAGGGAAATTGGAGTCTAAATCTATTCTTAAAAATGTTACTAGAAAAAATTTTGAGAAATGATCAGACCGAGACAAGTTCAGAAATTTGGCCTCTTGAACAGGATCCCAACAATGTGAATGGTTTGGCATAAGCATGTAAGGGTAGCAGGGTGCTTACGGCTGCCTCACGGCACCGGTTTTGGAGGAGAAACATTGACAGCCCTGCATGCCGTTCGCAAGACTGAGAGCTGAGACACCATGAGGCTGCACAAGATCCTAAGCTATATGTGGAGGGGTCCAGGCTGTCCACATAAATCGTAGGCATTTTTTTGTCTTGTTTATATTGTTACGTGGCCATGGCAGTAAAAGCTCTTAGGAGGGTGGCTCTGCCAGCATCTCAGATGATCCTAAATTAGCTCTCCTCTCCTTTTGACTTGGCAAAATACCACATGGAGGAATCCCTGTTGCCTGTTAACATAAATCCACTACAAATCTGGACGGGTCAAAGGTAGGAAGATGACCGGCCAGCGTGGGAGTGGATATAGGGAGCTCCCTGTGTCTGAAGGTCAAGGCACACCGATGTTCAGCTCTGCTCTGTTACGCAGACGAAGCACAGAGTCTTGGCAGGTGCTGACGTTACTGTACACAACGGATGTAGTGTGGGGACCTTAGCCTGTGCTTTCCAGACGACAAAGGATACTGAAATTTCACTGCAGTAGGCAAGTGGAACTTAAGTGACCAGCTATCTTTTCTAGGCACTGTACTCATACATGTGTGATCAGCTTCTGTTTCCCATGATAAGCTCCTGATCCTCGAGTACTGATCCTTGAACAAATCTCAGGTGGCTTCCCCAGTTTGGCCAATTGCTGATCAGACTGATTTTCCCAATGGTCTTGATTAGCTTTTGTGAGGTGGTTGGCACTAACATTGAGCGGGTTCGACCTGCTGACATAGGACTGTTTATTTGAAAGAAAGAATATGGAGCAGGGCCTGCTTCTGGAAAAATACAATATTTAAATCCCAGATAAAGCTTTTGTCCACAGAGCTAGCTCAAGTGGTATTGCTGTGAGATGTTGAGTGATGGAGCTGGATAACATGACAGTGGTGGAGGTAGGTTCACAAGCTCTTTGACTTGAGTCTGTATGGAGACCTAAGGGCTGGGAAGGGTGCTTCCCTTTGCTGAATTTCCACACAGCATACACAAAAGGTAAAAACAAAAAAAAACCCCCTCAGCTCTAGTTCAAACTATGGTAGCATTTTTTTAGTCAGGGCTCTGTGATGGCATCGCAAATGGAGCGGACAGGGCTGTAGCTCCCTCCTGTTAAGAGCTCTTTAGTTCTTGCAATTTCAGCACGTGGCAGTGAATGCGGAAGGACACTGCCATATGCAGATCACGGCTCCATCCAGCCCTTTGAAGTCCCGCTGCTCTAACCAACATGCAAACAGCAATGTCTATAATGCTGAACCTAGAAGCAGGCAGGAGAAACGAATGCAGCTCATGTGGTTCACAGTAACGAGTTTTGTGTTTAGACTTTCATTTTAGTTTCCATCATTCCAGATTCTCCTGACTTCTGCCTGTTATTGCACTGCAAGCAGCCCAAGGACACGAGCAGATATTCAAGCTGGTGATCAACCCCGAATGAAGATTAGTGTCCCTGCAGCTGAGGTGTCAAGGTCAGAGGGGACTGTGATGACCAACTAGAACATCAGGAGTATCTCTGAAAAACAGTTTGAACAGGGGACCGTGCAATTTGGTGAATGGGAGTCGGTGCAGTCCTTGGTCAGTTGTACTCATGGTTAACAACCCTTGCTAGTGGTTCATCTCAACTGGTTTGTCTGTGCTCATGTGTGGTTTTTATTTTGAATACCAAATATTTTCTTTTGTAAGTTATCTAGTTGCACTGCCCTGCCTGTGCTGGCATTTAAAATTCTCTTTGTCTTGGTGAGGAGCTTGCCAATAACAGAGCTGTGCAATTCAAACACTAAAAATACTTTTGTTTAAACTTTTCCTTGTCAAATTAACTGGACTAACTTCCTGGTGTCCCTCCCTGTCAAGTATGTTTTTTCAGTCCTTGAATTAACCTCTGTAGGCCTTTTGGGTACTCTGCTTACCAAAATTTTGGTGGGCAAGGGATGACAACAGCGGTGTCAGTTTCTTTTAAGGGGTGGAACATCGAGCTGCCCCATAATCCCTGAACAAAGAAACTGAAACACCAAATTCTCAGACTGAGTGAAACAGTTTGTTTAACACATGGAAGTGCAAATAATCTTATTGTTTAATAGTAGGTTAATTCAAGTTACTTGCTTTAAGAACAAAAATGGGGGGGGAATCAGTTCTGCTCCTGAACAGTTTAAAGTTGTGTGTGCTTGCTGCAGTCTGTCACTGCCCGGATGATAACATCACAGGACTCTGCCACCTGACAGAGTAGGGATAAAAGTGGCACAGGTGGCCTGAGTGCCCTGCTGAGGTCTTTTAGGTGGAAGTAATGAAGCCAGAAAAAGCTTCAGGGTTGGATTTTGGGGTTTTTTTCCAGGCTTTTTTTTTGTTCTGTCCTCCTACTTAGAAGATGTTCAGAGAAACAGAAATGAGATGAAAGGTCAAGACTGAAAGGAAGGGGCATGGGTAGGTTTTTGAAAGAGAGAGGAGGGAAGACAAGGAGTTAAAATTCCAGTGCTGGTTTTCTTCCAGGGTATCGGAGGTACTCTCTGCTTAATTGCAATGAAAATGCAACTGTGGAAAGGCAGGACAAGTAGATTACGTTAGTGATTTACAGGGAAACTTATCTGTGGCGAGCACTGGGGCTAGGCTGGCATGAGGCTCGTGGGGCCCTTGGGCACAGTGTTTCCTGGGGGAGACACTGCAGTCCTGCATACGTAAGTGAGATATCTTTGGTTCACTTGCAGTCAACAGTAGCCTGGTTTCAGCTGGGCATCCGTTATGGCAACTGATTGCTATGGAAGTGTGGGAAGAGAGATGTTTTCCTGTTTGCCTTCTACGTGGCGCATAGGGTTTGATGTTAGAGAGTGGGGTATCCATTAATCATAACGGCTTCTGGGGGCCTTAGCCCCATGGACCAATGCTTTTGGACAGCACTGCTTATAAGCTGAAGCCTTGAACTTACAAATTTCATCTTTCTTCACTTTCAACAGGGCACCAGTTAAGGACCAGGTCATCAACAGAAGTGTGATTTGCAGGGGGGAGCACAGACACATTCACCAGTAAAAGTGCTTTGACTTGGCTTGTCAAAATCTGCTCAGGCCTGACCTATCCAAGCACACATGACTGAGCGCTCTGATAGATGGGAGTTTGCACATCAGCACATCTCATCACCTGAAAAGCTACAAACATTGCTTTTGCTTGGCTGAAGCACTCCCATGACATGGCTTCTGTAGAGGGTGTTATCGTTGGCTTCAGTGCTAGCTGGGTCAACCTCATTATTGTAGAAACTCTATTTTTTTAATATATTATTTTATTTGAAATATAGCAGGTTTCCTAGCACTGTGATTCTCCTAACAAGCCACATTTAATCTAGTAGTACAATTCATGTACACTGTGTCAATATTACTTGTCTTTTTCCCTGCCACACATAGCTGTCCAGTTTCATATAAGGAAGAGAGAAATTGAGAGTAAAATTAGCTAGTGGCCCCAATAAGAGGCGAGTGGTGCAAGACCATTAACTGATGGAATAGCAGGGCTTGTCTGTGCTTAAAATGCCACAGACTGATAAATGGATGCTGTGCCCGAAAGATGTGCTCGCTTAGCCTTTTTATTTTAATTTAAATTGCTGGGGATACAAATAACTAAGCTGTTCTCAGTCTGCGTAGCCGAGGCAAAATAGCTCTATTAGCACTCAGGCAAGCTGCCTATGCAAGGCGGTCAGCTGCTTCATTTCAGGTGATATGCTCTGTCAACGGCTGTTACGTGTTGTGTCTGCATCTTTGAAGGCGGCTCAATTACCTGTAATTTCCAAGATGATTTTGTCTGTTGGAAACTGTTTTGTTACATCAGAGGCCTCTAGTGCATAGTCAAGCACTGTCAGGAATCAGAAATTAAGTAAGAGCCCAAGGAGAGGAAAACAAATAGGAGCACTGTGATTTGAAGCTCCATCTCCAGATGACAAAGGTCTTGAAAGCAAGCAGCACAGTATTCGTTCAGTGGAGGAGGAGACAGAGGTTGAAAGTTGATACTGAAACATATGTTAGTAGACAATTATTAATAATTTAGTATTTAGTAATCAATTACCACCCACTTCCATACTTTTGTTAAAAGCCTCATTTCAACTTGCTCACAATTTCAGCTTCCAAAAAATTAAAGAAACAGCTATTGTGTGCTGTGTCTCCTGTGATGGAAAAGATGTATCCAAAATGTTCATGGCTTGCTTGTGTGTACGCAGATCTTCGCAGACTATTAATACCACACCAGTTATTATTAGTACATGCTTATCGAAGGTATAGGTATTTGACCTTCTCTAGGTTCAAAATGAAGCTAAATTACAAATTTGGCCTGCACAGGCAAGGCAAATTACAAATTCAGCTGGGTTATTTGGAAGGACAGCCAAAACCTTTTCTTCCTCTGTTGGAAGTAATCTTGACTGTAATTTGAAGAAATTGTTCAATGGACAAAATACGCAATCAAACAGTGTTAGTCTGTGTCAGCTCTGATGAAAATTGATTGACTTAAGAATCTTTATGAATGCTTTCTCAAATGTTATCATAAATCATCATTTAAACCCTTGTTTAGTTTTCACAGACTGTCATGGTTTAACCCCAGCCAGCAACTGAGCACCACACAGCCGCTCACTCCCCCCACCCCCGCCCCGGGATGGGGAAGGAAATTGGGAAAAGAAGTAAAACTCATGGGTTGAGATAAGAAC
>JAOBAS010000029.1:12586552-12603408 GCA_025311575.1 Elanoides forficatus
TGGGGGTGGGGGGTTATGGACAGCATACAATGGCTTCTCTCTGCTGCTCCTTCTTCCTCACTCTTTTCCTCTGCTCCAGCACAGGCTTTCCATGGGCCGCAATCCTTCAGGAATATCCATCTGCTCCAGTGTGGTGTCCTCCACGGGCTGCAGCATGGATCTCTGCTCTGGCACCTGGAGGACCTACTCCTCCTTCTCCATCATTTTATTTTTAGCTTAATTTATTTATTTTGTGCAAGCGGCCCATACACACCTTCAGTATGTGAAAGGTGTATAATAAAGTTATTTACCTCATTGAAGGAATGGAGGTAACTTCCACCTCAGCCTTTCTGTGTAATCTAGAGAAAATGGTATATAATTTTCTTACCAGGTTTAAAGCACATATTTAATGCTATACTTTTTGATTGACTCTTGTTGCTACTTCAATAACAAACACCATGGTTATTTTTACCTTCTCAGGAGAAAAATATGTGAAGTTAAACAGCTGAAGGTAAGTGAAATCTGGAGGTGATAACTGTGCTTTCTCAGAGCATAAAGGACTTATTGAATAAACATGCAGAAGTCTTTGATACAGACAAAGGGAAACTATTTTTATGTACAGTGCTCTCTTAATCTATGGGCCAGCTTCTGAAATGCCATTTGTATCCTAGTAACTCCCTGTGCACAGGACAGTGGAAGGCTTTGGGGAATTACATGGACACTTTAAAAGAACCACAGTAGTCCCCCCAAAATTGAGTATAATTAAAAAAAAAAGTGGGAGTTGGAAGCGATTATATATAGTAATATGCAATAAATTAATAGATTTTCCTATGCTACTAAAGCACTAATAAAGCCCAGAGCTTAAAGTATCACTTCATGCGGTTAAAATATGTTGCAGTTTTTGAACAAATAACAAAGACTGAGGACATAAATATTGTGCTTCAGGGCATAAGCCAAATAGTAACACACAGATAAGAAATATTTAGTTTACAAGTAAGTTATCTAACTGTAGGATTTTTTGCCTTGTAGCTGAAGTCATCTATTGCTGGTTATACAGATGGAGGATCATACCTCACCTTTTATGAGGTCTGACTACCTCTTTTCTATACCTCTACACTACTGTGTTGCTGAAGTTTTTATGAATGTTAGTCTAAGTTTTATATCTTCAAAGATAAACTAATAGAAGGATTTTATTTTTTAATAAAAAGTTGGCATTTATCCAGTGCCAGTTCTGAGGTTGACCCAAGAAAGGCATTGAGGTTTTTTTATCACTTAAAAGTAAAGACAGGTCTATACTTAGCATCCATCGAGGAAAGTACTGGTTTACATCCTCTATGAATATTTAATTACCAAAGAAAATAGGATGGAACTGTTATGGTACAAGTGACTTCCTGCATCTGATTACAAGAAGGATTCTCAGCTTGAAGCCTGATCCCTTTTAACAATATGAAATATGTTGCCTAGAGCGGCTTAGTTTTCCGTTACAATAAAATAACCAAATTTTGGTGTTCAAAAGGTATATTATGGAATTCTGGAAAAGAGTCAAAATACTATTCTTGGTTTGCAATGGTCATCTGCTATTTGCAGCACTCTTACTCAAGGTACTTAGATTTATTTTCCTTCTTTTTAGGTGCATGATTTTGCTCTCATATTTACATTTTACTTGCTACTTTTCTTGTTTATGGCAGCTAATTTTGTGAAGTTTTAATGATCTATAGATTTAAGCACTGTGATTTTGTTTTAACAAGTTGGAGTCTATTTCAGCTTAAAAAGACTATGAAAAGTCTGTTTATTCAGTCCCACTTTGATGTCTAAAGTTACTTGATAGCATTCTTCTAATATTCACCAAAGAGCAACAGGGCAGATGAGATTACAGTTGGAAACTCAGCAAAGTAAATTGACGCCGCTCTTGGTCCTGGACATTGCTGTTAGCTGTCTTCAGCTTCAGAAGTAGGAGTAGTGCCTGGGAAAAGGTGCAAGGCTCTTTTTCAGCTGGGACAAGCAATAAAATTAATTCTGCTGGAATGGATAAAAAAAATGATCACCCAGCAGCTAAACCTGAAGATGAACTAAGTGTAAGTAGGTGACTTAAACATTCTTGATTTCATACACTTCTTGACACTATTAGATCTCTTATGATCTAACTCTCAAGTATTAAACTTAACATCCCAGTTGATTTGTTATAACTTTCTGGTTTATAACTCAATCTGAAAATGTCAACATATGTTTGTATATCTTCAGATTTGCTAGTAACAAGTATTTTCAGACAACTGAAATGATGGGAATGTCAGTGTGACAATATGAAAAGCTTTTATCGGTGTCATGGCAGCACATTTTTCCAAAAAGAAATCAATTTCTAGGCAAAAAAGGCAACTTTAAAGCAGGTAAAGTGTTTTGCTTTTCCCTGAGAAGATACAGAAGGGGATTACTGCCTGAGCGTTAACTCTTGACAAAGAAGTAATTAAATAATTTAGTGTATGGTGATAGTCAAATTGCAGCTTTAGCTGGAAACCAGTTCTAGAATACAAGAAGTAAGTTGCAGTAGAAAGGAAAGCTGAATTAAGAGCTGTGATCTTTACTGAGGGAAGGAAACCACTTTTGCTCTTGTTTTTCATACTACAAAGTGTTTATGGTAAACTAATGTAACCTTGGGAAATATTTAAAATGCAGAGCATAGCATTCAATATTCCTATGACTCCTGTGTAACAGACAACTTTGCCGTGCAAGCAAAGTTGATTCATGCACTTGATTCATGACATGCATTTTTTAAAATAAGGTTAGAATTGCAGTAGATGCAATGAAGACATTATTTGTTTCAAGTGCATACTTACAGTCCAGTGATGTCAGTCTTGAGCAGTCTTTAACAATCCTTGATGGGAACTTGGTATCTAGTTTTTAAGAGTAAATCTGTCTGATTAGATCTACAGCTACAAAAAGGAATGACATAGAAAAACTTAAATATAAAATATTCTTGGGGGAATATTGATGAAAGAGGCAACTGTCCCCACTGATCCATAGTGACCCAAATCTCAGATGTCAGAACTGAGTATTCATTGGGCTCTCTTAAGCTGTCCTATTGAATGTCTGGGTGTATAAGGGAACTTTACATAATAGATCAGAGCTTTAAACAAATAGGTAATTTTGTTTTCAGCCTTACATAAAATTGTACTCAATACGGTTTTAAAAAAATACAGAAGACGAACAAATTGAGTCCTTCTTGAGAACGTGCAAAACAAGTGCAGTTAATTACCTAGATAGAACATACGAGTCTGAAATCTTCCAGTTCAGTGTTTTCATGTTCTCTTTGAGGAAATTGTGAAGTCATTACTGGGTACACAGAGCTCTCTTACTGAAGGCATTGTCCCCCTGACTTCTCTAGGCATGGCTCAGGTGTATGGCCCTCATGGTTAAAATCCAATTTTTAATTTTTTTTTTCTTTTCTCCACCCCTCCCCTCCTCCAGCTGGAATTTCCCCTGCTGCCATGTGTAACTGTTGTGGCTGTCTCTTCACTGTGCATCAGTGAGACAAGTGGGGCTCTGTCTTCTCCATAACCCACTTTAGGTAGGGAAATCTATAATTAGATTTACTTGCAAACTTTGCCTTCTTGTCACCAGCTAAACAACCACAGGGCTCTCAACTTTTTGCTGTACATCATATCCTCCAGTCCCTTGCCTCCTGGTGGCCCTCTCCTGGAATCACTCCAGTTTATCAACATCTCTGTTATACTGATAGGCCCAAAACTGGACACAGTACTCCAGATACAGCTCTACTAGTGTCGGGCAGAAGGAAACAACCGCTTACTGTAGATTATTTCACAGCACTGCTTTTGCTAATGGCTAGAAATTATGTTTGGCATTTCCTGGGCTCCATCAAAGCACAGTTTTTGTAGCCTCCGTGTTAAACTTAGCATCCCATGTTGATAACCTGGAGTTCAGTTCTTAGCCGGGTACTTCCTGACTTTCATAGTCTTCTCCCTCTAAGTGGAATATAGTTAGTAGGAATGAAAATCGAGTCTTGCGTCCACACCTTTTAGTCTACAACAGGCCACAGGGTCTTACAGTGTACCTTCTGAGATGCTTCAAAGAATGAAATGATGGTAAATAGCCTGGCAGCCGGTTGCAGCCTTTCTCCTCGCTGCCAACCCCTTGTAGCTCTGCAGAGGCTAAGAAGGGTCTATTGAGTATAGGGAACAGCCAGACCTGCCCAAGTCAACGTCTATGCTGTTGTACATGCATCTGTTCTGGTGTGGTTGTGAACTCTTTGGCGTGTTTCTGTGTGGGCGCTGAAAGGGATAGGTGGTGGGACAGGGGTATGTCCCTCAGCAGAGAGAGGCTATCTGCACCTCGAGAAAATCATACACCAGTTATCATTGGTCTTTGTCAGAGATTCCTAACTTGCATTGCTGAGAGATAACGTACCTCTGAGTAGGTCCTAGCCCACAAGTGGCATAAAGTCAGCGGAGGTGGGGAGACCCACTTTGAAAATGCCCTTCAAAGGAATTAAGCTATTCCAAAGACTAGGACCAAACCAAACAAACAAAAAAGCTTTTTCCTTATATTTAAGATGGTGAAGTTCAGATTTATCCTTGTATATATGAGGTCCTGAGCCAGGTCTTTTTGTCTCAAAGTCTTTTTTGTGCTTCACAGAAGACTTTGTGCTAAAACTCTTGCTGCCGCTTGCTGACTGCTGTTTGTCAACACCCCCAGTCATGGAGGACCCACAATAACCTAAGGCAGCCTCTTGAGAGCTTCCCTCTCACTAGCATCAACATGTTTTTGGAATATTGTTCCTGAACATTCCATATTGATGTGGCAATATTATGTAACTTATGTTATAGTTGTGATATAAGGAAGAGATTCAAGGGGTTTTTTTATAGTTCTAATTCTGGTGCAGCTGGATATCACAGCTATGCTTGTGTTCATACCCAGTGCACTTGGTCATTAATGCTCTCAGTGGTCCAGGAATTTGCCAGTTAACCTCTGCAGAGATGAGATAATGAATTGATTTGAGAAAAGGTGATTGAACCTTTAGCTGATCTCACAACAAAGTATTTGACTGTCACAGAAGATCTCCAAGAGGGAATTTTATGAAGTCCCAGAGATTTTCCCCGGCACCTCTTGCTGTGCCTGCAGCAACTGATAGACATTATTTGTATGCTTAAATGCATGGATTATCTCCTGCAGAGGAAAATGTGTGGGGGAGTGTCTGGTACAGACTTTCCAGAACAGACCAAAGTGTAGATAGATATGATACTTACAGGAAGGAGAAACTGCTGCTGCAAATACAGAAATGGCCACACAGTACTCTTTTGTACCTAGATAAGACGGTCAAGAGATATTTTGAATCTAGCTTTAGAAAATCTGGCACTGTAGTCCAAAACAAACTGTCAAAGGGCTGGATAACCAAGTGAAGACCTTGTCCTGGTCCCATCCCAGAATTACTTGTGCTGTGTCCTCCTGTTCAATGGAGGGAACTTCCCACAGGGACCTGGACATGCGGGAGGAGGCTGTCCATACCCACTGCTCCTCATCCTGAAAAGAAGTGGAACTTTTTCTCTGAGAAATGAATGGGTTGAGCCCACTCATATTGGGACAGTTCTGCTCTGAGAAAAAAGTAGCTTTTAAAAAATTTTTTTAGGGGAAGAGCAGTGTCATGTTGACCACGAGCTGGAAGGTGTGCATGTACTTGTCTTCCCTTAGCAGGGAAGTGTCAATCCTTGTTCCAATAGCATGGCTTGTTTATTTGAGTATCGTGCTAACCCCTCCCTCCCACTTCACACAAAAGCAGGAATGAATGGCTGAATGTGTGTCTGCTTCTGCAGCAAACTTGCATAAGCATAGCAAAAGATTTGGGTCCTGAGACACCTGGTTAGGTTATGTTACCCAGCTGCTGTTGAAGAGCTGCTGTTCTACAGTACTTGTCTGTGTATACATCTTGACTGCAGACAGCGCAAGGTAATTCAACGTTGTCTACCCTCTGGTCTAAAGAGGGAGAATTTACTTTACACTGATAAGGTACGCACAAGGATATCAGCATTCATTCATATGGTTAATGCTGGGTAGCTGTTGCACGTTGAGCTGTTATCCTAGGGTATGTTGTGCTTTTACATCCTTATGCAATAGGCACTGACTCCGTGTTACATTTGCAAATGTTTGGAAGAAAAGGACCATACTTTCTGACTGGAGTTTTAAACAGCTACTAAGTTAATTATAGTTGTGTATATGCAGTAACAGACAAATTTATGTGGGAATCTCTTCTAGCTGTTGCTCAGTCAATTGCTCTTAGAAATGTTTCACATTTTTTTGTTGTCTTTCACCTTATTTTAGGTAGTCAACATCTCAGTCCAAATGGTAGCTGCAGAAGATAAGTTGGCAAAGAGGATTCTGGCAAGGAAAAAGCATGGCAAATTAAAAATGAAGAAAAAAGATAAGTTGCTGTGGAATTTCCAAAACAAAATAATTCTCTTTACCCTCATTCTATTCATTTTAGGAGTTGTAACTTGGACATTACTGTGGCTCTTCATTGGTGAGTTGCTGAAACCTCATGCCAATTTCGTACTTTACTGTCCCTAGTAGCACTTTCAGTTGGGTTTAGGATCTCACTTGTCCTGAAGGCTGTTTCTAAAATAAACATGGAACTTATTTAAATGGGGCCTGAAAGACTTTTGGGTGCCTTTGTTGAGACTTAAAAAGCAATTATAAGTGCAGGCAGAGCTGCTGGCTTTAGAAAGTGAGACTTTTTTTTAAGTATATGCAAAACATTTTTTATGTGCTAGCTAATTGCACAGACCTGACTGTTCCTATGAGCTTGATTGCTCAGAAATTTTGACTTCCACTGTGTTTCTTGGCTTGCTGAAGGTCAGGTAAGTCCTTTGTCTCTCATGCAGAATAGATTTAAAGACATTAAAGGGGAGCAAAATACAGATGTGTCTAATTGGGCAGTAAAAGCTATGTTCTCCTCTTTAGAACCCTGATGCTGATACTGCCTAAGATTCCTTAGGGATGCTCCAGCATCTGGATGTTGATATTGCCTTCATTATGCTGGTTCATTTGTATGGTGATACCTTACCTTGTGTGTGGGGAACAGGTGCTCAATGAATCTTCATATTGTGGTATTCATCTAGAATGGTTTGGCTGTGAAAACATAGTATTCTTTTGGTAGTTGTTTCCACTGTAAGGCTGAACAGGTTAATTTGGTTTAGAATTTCATCAGAAAAAAAATATCATTGTTATTTTAATAAAAAGTTAAAAAAAAAAAAAAAGAGGCTGACTGTCATCTTTGTTTCTTGCAGTTCAGGCAGAAAACAAAGATGCACTATATTTTGTTGGACTGTTTCGTGTTGCCAACATAGATTTTCTCCCAGAATATAGGCAGAAGGAGTCGAAAGAATTCCTCTCCATGGCACAGAATGTGCAGCACGTGGTAAGATGAGTGGGCTGCTTGGCTAGCAAAAAGATCAGAGCTGTGAACAAGAGGTGTGACTTTCACGTGCCATTGAGTCTGCTGTGGTGTTCTGCTTTTGTTGTTGTTGTTGTTGTTTTTGTTTTCTTTTTTTGCCCCTCTAGAAGACTGTGTACAAAGGGTGGCTATCTGGAGGTAGGAAGGAACTGACTGCTTTCAGCTTGTTAATCACAAACTGAGTTTTGAAAAGGTCTGTTTGACTTTTACATTTACTGAAAATTATACATATTTCCCCCCCACAAATTGGGGTCTATGAATAGAACTCTACAAAAGCCCTTTAAAACTTAATTGCCACTTTTGAGACATTATACCAATGAAGTCTTTTGCATGTAAATTGGTATCTGCTGCCAGTCTTCTGCCTTAAAGCACCTATAATTACCCTAGAGCTCTCAAGCATATTTACATTTACATTTCCTTCTGATGCTAGGTATTCTAAAGACCATTATTATTCCCAAACACCTTGCAGCAGTCAAAGCAGAAATAGCACTCTCCTGTAGACAGTTAAGGCTGCTCTACAGTGGGAAGAGAGGGCTAGGAATCTTGGTTAAAAGGGAATTTGACTTTCAAGACATTTAGTGTAGGGAGGAAAAGACAATAATGCCAGGAAATGCAGCACTGTCTGCATAAGGATTCAAGCAATAGTACAAAAACTACTAAACAAACAAAAAAAATAATAGTGTCAGATGCAACCAAGAGATTTTTGAATAGCTGCAAATTTTTTGTCATCTTATAATATGAACTTGTATTCCTGTTTTCCAGTTCTGTCTTTTTTTTCTCCCCTCTCTAAAAGCTGGATCACAAAAGACCTGAAAGCAGACAGTCTAGTTTTCCTAGTCCTGCACGTTAACAACTGAAGTGCTTTCAGGCAGGAGTGACAGACAACAAGCACAAGAAGTGTCCTTTTCCCACTCTCCATGGAGCACCTCTAACCTGCCCTGAGCCTTGTGTCTTGCACTTATCCCAGAGCATCCTGCCTTTGTCACACATGGTGGAGAGAGGTGACAGACAGCAGGTGTGACTGCCAGTGTCGCCACCTCCTACTTGAACGTAACTTGGAAATTGCTTTTTTTATCTGTAAACTTTGCCTGAAGTCACCAATGGATTTTACATAGCTGAAACTGCACTTCTTTGGTGACTTGACTGTTGACTAAAATTGCCAGCAGGGCTGTGCAGGATTTTGGGGTTTGTTTGGTTTTCTCCTTGAAACCCTTTTGTTCATGGCTCCTGGCCCAGAGACCCCCAGAGGGCTACTGGAAGAACCTCTCAAGACAGGCTCCTTTCTCCTTTGATAGGAACAATAATATATAAAATCCCTTGTAGCCTAATCTGGAGAAAGATTGAGCTCCACTCATTTTATTTAGGCCCTTAAAAATAATTGTTCAACCTTATAGTGTCAAACACTAAAAGTTAGGAACTAATATTAATGTGACGTTTACAGCCTTTGCTTCAAAATAATCCATGTTGCAGTCCCTTGGGCACTAATTTTAACCATTAAGGAGCAGGAGGAGGTCTGAACAGCTTGAGGTACATGCCACCTTGTGGCTTTAGAAGTGTGTGCCTCTGAACAAGAGGGGTGAAGGTCATTGTCACCATCACACACATACAAAAAACTGGTGGAATTGAGAGCTTGCTTTCCCCAAAGGCAGTCCCACAGCATGAAATGAACAGAGTTTTTCCTTCTCCACATATATTACACTGTGTATTGGAAAGAAATATGTTAATATGAAGCTGTTAGTGAAGAAAATAGACACAAACTGAATTGAAATGCAAGAAAATTCCACTTAAACTTTAGAAAAGCCATTTTGACTGTGAAGGTGATCAAACACTGGAGCAGATGCTCAACTGGACATGGCCCTGAGCAACCTGGTATAGTTGATCCTGCTTTGAGCAGAGGGGTTGGACTAGATGGTCTCCAGCAGTCCCTTCCAATCTCAGTCTTTCTGTGATTCTGTGAAAAAAGCTCTGATATGTGCTGTTAACTGCACCTTAGTACCAGCACACAGAATGTTATGAGTATGTGCTTATTTCCTGAAGACTGGCCCTAAGTTTCAACATCAGGATAGAGAAGCCCTCTGTGTTTGGGATTTTCTGGGCAAAGAATGTGCACTCTTTAAAAAAATCATTTATTTGGAAAAAGCATTGCTGTACAAGTCAGTGGGCCATAAGCAGAAGATTTGATGTTTCCTGGGAATACTGGACTTGCTATGTGTGCATTGCAGAGCTGGTCTGTTCTTGTCTGCTGCTCTGCCTATCTTGGCTGCTGTATGTCTGGAAATGTGCGCAGATTGCATATTCTTGGTGGAAAAGATGATGTTCCTAGGAAGCCTAGGCATATAACGTCTCTAGGTATGGCTGATTTTCAGAAATGCTAGATCTTCATTGGCTTAATACTTTCTCTTTCAGATGAACTTGGTCTACACAACTTCCTCTTTCTCCAAATTTTATAAGCAGTCTACAGTTTCAGAAGTCAGGTAAAACTGTAGTTAATGTAATTGCATTTCTGCTGGGTAGTATATAATGTAATAAGCCCACAAGAGATACCTATTTTTGGTGGTTATTTAATCTCTTTGCTATGCACTTGTACTAATAGCAAAATACATTTATAACCTGTACCAATTCATTTCACAAAAGTAAGGGCAAACTGAAGTCATATAAGCAGTTCCTTGTCTGCCAGGAGTATAATCTAAGGTAAACAGAAATAATGTCCCTAAAGAGGTTTTGTGATGCTTTGGCTGATAGGTCACACAGAAGTTTAACCACTTAAACATGCTGTTAGAGCACAACTCTGTATTATTGACCAAGTTGCGCATATTTTATAAGTAATGTTATTGGTAGAAAACTGTTTTCTACTGACAGAAGAAGTGGAAAAATCCCTATACTGCAATAAAGTACATTTACTCTAATATTATGTACGCAATTAATGCTAGAGGGTTAGTTATTCCAATCCAGTAATTTTCAGGAGATAATCCAGCTCTAATTCAAGTAGATATGATGACTTCCATAATCTCAAAAGTCAGAAGCCCTCAGGAATTCAGCCTAGTGAAGATGTCCAACTGGTCGTGAGGAGTGCATTTTGGGCTTTGTTTGTTTGGGGTTTTTTGTGGGTTTTTTTTTCTTATTTTTGTAGGAAAGAAAATACATTCAGTGTGTCAAAGCAACAAAGCAAGATGGAAATAAGCCATACTCTTCTAAATTTGCACTTCGGAAGCTTGTGTTGAGAATCCAGCCTTAAGAAAACTTTCAACGTGATGGTAACCTGTAGGACCTTTTCATTTCAGTAACAACAACAATGGAGGCCTCCTTATTCATTTCTGGATCGTATTTGTGGTACCACAGGCGAAAGGCCAAGCGTTGTGTGAGGATTGTGTGGCTGCCATTTTAAAGGATTCCATTCAGACAAGTGTCATTAACCGGACCTCAGTGGGAAGTCTTCAGGGCCTTGCGGTTGACATGGACTCCATTGTACTTAGCGGTTAGTATTAGCACATACCCATATCCTTGAGGAAACACTTCGTTAAGCAAACATTTTTTCTTGGAGTAGCAAATTCTAGAAATAAACCAAAATCTTAACCCAGCATCTTTAGCTTCTAATGCTAAAATCATTAGGGAGGGGGAATAAAAAAACAAAAAGAAAAAAAGAAAATGAAAACCAGATTCGAGGTCAAATCAAGGTACAACGTATCCTTGTGAACACCAATTGCAAAACTTCCTTTACGGAGTGCTTATGTTCCAACTCAGGAGCTAAGCCTGGTACCTTGTAGCCAGCTCAGGTTTGGGTTAGTCTGTGACTTCGTAAAAAAGATGAAGGGTTAAAGGTTTCCGCATGGATCAAGCTTTTTAGCCCCTCCATTGGAAGTGAGATTCTTGTTACCCCTTTACTAAAGATTAAGAAACAGATTATAAAGCTGCCCATTCATGAAACAAGTCCTGTGCCTTTCCTGTCTGGGAAAGAAATTAGCAATGTAGGATTCAAGTATTTGTTTCATGTAATTAGCTACAAAATGTTGTATGATTTTTCAGCTGTGTGACCAAAGGACAGAACAAGCTTCATTTGAACAGCTCTGTCCAACTGAAAGCTGAAAAAGACTGTGGTGAAGGGTGAGAAAATGATCTCCTGAGTACCTCTGTCTCAGTCCTTCAATTCAATTTGACTGCTTAATTGACATGCAGTCTCTTCTTGCCTCAGGTGCTAAGATGTCTGGGAACATGATACTTCCAAAGCTGCTTGCAGAATTTGCAGAAATTAAGGGGGCTCGGGCAGCCTCCCTTGTTGAGACAGCTGTTTTGTCCTGCATGTTTAGTGTTATGATTCAAGAAGTGTGATTGAATTAAACTCTGGATTTTGGGCAAATGAGAAGACTCACACAACTGTCTTTCTGTGTAGCAGGTCTTCGGTCAGATTATTGGTCGACAACAGGAACAGGTAATTCACCATTTTGGCAGCTTCCTGGCAGAGGAGAGGTGGAGAACAAAGCTTTTCATTCATGTCTTAGACTCAGAGATACTGTTCAGTGTTAATTTAAGAGTGTTGAATTCAGCCTTGGCATTTATGTCCTGAGTTGCTGTAAGAGTGACCAAGAGTCTTGAGTGCGACATACAGAAACTCTCTGCCTTTAGTCTGACTGGTAAATTTTTTAGGTGTACCTAGTGGCATGGTAGGAAATAAATATTGATGTTAAGGCTTTTTTAGGACTTTTATGGTATCTTTGACACAAAGGGAAAAGGATGACCTGCCATATTCTAGACGTCTTTCAGAGACTTAGTGTAGTCAACCACAGGTAGCAACTAGTATCTGAGAGGCCCAGTGCTGGTGTGCAATGAAGTTGCAGGGGAACAACAACATGGATTGCCACGGGAGTTGAGAAAGTCTTATATTTGTTGCAGTATCTTGAGTGTATCTGCGCAGGACCATAGAATATGGTGCAGAAGTGAAAGTGTTGATGCAGCAGCGTAGAAGGAAGGTGCCTCGCCTGGTTGTGTTTTGAGAGCAATGGAGTTACTTTGGCATGAAGATGCACCTAGTTATTAGTTCAAGTACAGCACTGGAGTGCAGATTTATTGAAGATTGTGTTGGAGAAGGGATTTGTAGAGTTTCAGCTACTGCGAGTGACTTGCATTGCTATGGTATCTGGCTATGCAGGGTCTGCTTGGGTAAAGACTGTATCCAGCTTTGGTTTCAAACTGGTATGCTTGCATTACTTCTAGTTCCAGAGCCAGCTCTAAAATCTCTGCACCATGCTCCTCACCAGCAGTGAGCTCGTCACGTTATTAACTACCTAGAAATGATTGCAGTCACATAATTCTAAAGATTCTGATCGAAGCCAGCTTTGTTAGAAGCAAGTAAATAAGCACAAATAACTATTATAAAAAAGAATGTTATTGTGATGAGGTAAGAACAAGAAGGAAGAACAATAGCTCAACCAAAGCTTTAAATAGTTACAACTGTAATTCAGTTGTATGGTATGTTATCCTTACAGATTGCTCATGAACATTCATAGCATTAGTTTCAAGACTGAAAATTAGAAATGGAAGTCAGACAAAGCCTGCCATTTCCTGCCTTGATTAACTGCTGGTTAAAAGGCCAACATTTACTTTGAGTCAACAATTGACAGTGAACTTTCACAGTGCTCTAATTGGTGTTCCATGATAGTAACTATTTCAGAGACTTGCCTTTTTAATAGGCAGAAATTAATGCAAATATTTACTTTGGATCTTATTATCCTAGTTTGCATTTTCCTCCTCCTCACCTTTCAAAGAGTTATGTTAAGAGTTTTAGATATGACCAAACAAAAAAATCCCTAAGCTATTTGCTGAATGGGAGCTGCAACATTGAATTTAAATAAAGACTTCAATACATTTGACTTGAAAGCAACAATTGTTTCAGTTTAATTGGAAAATTGGGTGCAAGTAGGGTAATTTTCTGGTGATTCTAAATTATGACACAGCCTTTTTCTTTTTTTTTTTTTTTTTTTAATAAAAGTGGCTTGTAGGTTAGGCCATGTTGTTTACATTTCATAGTACTTCCATCTCTAGCAGTGACTTCTAGTGCTGCAAAAGTTTTCAAGACTTGACAGGACAAACTCCTGGCCTGAATTAATTTTGACCCTGCTTCGAGCAGGGCATTGAACAAGAAAGGTCCTAGCATCCCTTCCAACCTGACTGAACTGGTAAATCCGAATTTAGTGGTAGCACTTACAGCTCATTTTACAATAAAACATTGAGAAGCCTGATGTTTGAAAAATTATCTAAAACACCCAGAGTAATAAAAAAATGTGGCTTGATTTTTATTTTGTTTTTATTTTATTTAGTATAAATTTCCTAATCTCTGTAGGGGTGAGTAGTTGATTTCTGCCTTGATGCACATTTCCCAGTGAACAATTATTTGATTTAAGTACTTTATCCTCTGGGGGCTCCCCAGATCTTTAACTGAGAATACTTGTACGAAATGGCGGTGCTTTTGTGCAGATACCCTACAAAGACTTATTTACAGCACTGTTTGCAATGTTCTGTAGTTTTATGAATAGACTTTTCCTTTACCACAGAATTGTAACTAAGATGCAAACAAAGAGTGACATACACTACTTTGTTTTCATGTTTAGCTATGCTTTCATATGTTGCTTTAGTTTAAAACTATTTTTAGGTGGGGTTTTTGGTTGGTTTTTTTTTTTTTTTCCTTTCTCCTTTTACTCCATGAGGATTTAACAGTTTTGTAGTGAGTGTCCAGTGTTGAAAATGTGACATTTCCACAGGAACAAATTGTATGTATGATCTGTATGCTGATCAGCTACACGAACACTTTCCTCTGGATATCCACACTACCTCAGGGGGAACGATCTGCTACTTTAAGCTGATTGCATCAGTGGGCCATCTTATTCGTCTTTCAATAGTATCCCTTCTGATTGAAGCAGATAACTGCATCACTGACTCGCTAACCATTTATGACTCTCTGATGCCAATCAAACATAAGATACTGTACCGGTGAGTATAAATTTTCATTGATAATTCATTGACAATCATTTGGGTTTTTTTTCCTGTAGATTTGTCGACTGCATTTTTGGTGGGTTTTAGTTTTTGTTAAAAATACTCTGCTTTTCGTGCATTATGCACACACCACCTGGCAAAATACTACTTTTTTTTTTTTTTTTTTTTTTAAGAAATAGAAATGTTGATCTTGCTAATAAAAGAAACAAATATTCTTTAAATCCTTCTTTCTTCTTCAACTGCAGTTCATCTTCATCTAGCTGCAGAAATATAAGAAGTTCACACATTACTGGGCGGAATTTTCTGTTTCTTATCAGGAAACAGATGCTAACTAAAAGAAAATGTCAAAATTTCCTCCCCTAAGCAAATTCTTCTTCCATATGAAGATTAGTGCTCTTCATATGAAGACTGAACTTCTAAAACTAAGTCTCGTGATTATTTGGATACTTACCACTACTCACCAGTTTAGCGCTTTTTTTAGCTGCTCTATTTGAGTAGCTTAGAGGGTTGTTAAAATCTAGAGTTGAAGCTCTGATGGGTTGAGAGATGTGGACTTTTTTTTAAAATTATTTTCTATTTTTTTCTCTCTCTAATGATCCAGTAGGCTTGCCTGGGGACTTTTTGTTTGAAATTCCTGGTAGCTAGTTCCATAGGTCTCTGTCACACCAAAAGGTGAAGGCAGCATGTCCATCAAATAGATGAAGAGCTCAGTGTTTTGACCCCTGAAATCCTTTTCTCTGGCCTGTCAGTGTGTGTATAAGCCTCAAAAGAGCATTGGCTTTTTAGTCCTCTTCGGGAGCTGTCCTCTAGTAATCCGAGTCACTCACTGACTTGTCTATAAAACAGCAGATGATGTTGACTTACTTGTTAGTATTTGTAGAGGACTGAGGATATCTGCTAGGTAATGCATATGGAAAGTAACACTTTTTTATGAGACTAGTTGATTGGCTCAGGTTCTTAATTTCTGACTTGAAGAATAACTTGCTTGTCCTTCCCACTCCCCAACCTAAATCTGTTGGTCTAATAAAATAAATTTTCTCTTTCTACAAGCCTTTCTTTACTATTGGCTTCATTCATTTTTTTTGCTTGGAGTGGAGGCTGAAAGTCAGTATTATCTCCTAGAGCTGACCATCTTCCTTTTTTATGTTTGCAATTTCTTTCTTTTTTTAAGAAGCGACTTTCCAATACTGTTTATATCTGGCCTTGTAACAGGTACTCCTGTGTTTAAGAGCATAGAGCTTTTACTAGGCTTTGAAATAGCTAAGCTCTCCACTAGTGGAAAATTTATGCGCAGAATGAGAGCAATGTGTTGGGGTTGTTTGCTTGTTTTTTACTGATTGCTTACGTTATGTACTCTCCTTTCTTCCCCCTCAGAGCTTGTGAACCAGCCAATTCATTGGTGTCACTTGTGTCCACAAATAATCTCATGCTAGTAATGTTTAAAGCAGCACAAATAAAGGAATGGAAGGAATTCCATGGCTATTTTGAGGTCATTACACAAGAAAGTAGGTTTGTTCAGTGTTTGGAAATGTGTTTATTGTATTGTTTCTGTCTAAGACCCCAAAGTGGCTGTCATGTTCCTGAGTACGGACAAATGACTCCTGTATCTCAGGTTTTTTTGTTGTTTTTTTTTTTCTACATGCCTGTCTCTTTCCTTCATCTCCTCTGCATTACTGATGTCTGCCTTCCTCTTGAGTAATTTAATCTGTGCAAATTAGCTGTTCTTAAGTGAAATATGAAGGTAGAAGGCTGAAACCAGCACTGAACGAATCCAGCTGGTCAAGACTGCAATGTGCCAGTAGATGGAGTTGTTATTCCAGGTGTAGCACTGCTCTGTCCTCTCTCCTGGTTTGGGACTCACCGATGATGTTAAAGGTGGAAGGAGTTCAGTGCTAAAAACTACTTTCAGAAAATAAAACTTCAGTAGCTTTGTCTGCATTTTCTATCGGTCCCTGCCTCCTCATTAAGACAAAGGAGTCAGTCAGTTGTGTTTGTGCATCAAGTCCATCATCTGATTTTTATTGCTTTAAGAAGTGGTTAGTTAGATCATAATCACAAATAGTACAAGGGACATCATGCCAGTAGCACAAGGAGAAAAATCTAACACAATCCAATGCAAGGAAATTCAAGCCACTCAGAACGATGCTGCATACTTTTCATGTTGAGAGTAATTATACATTAAAATACCATCATAAAAGCATGTGATATTCTCCATCGTAAGTAACTTTAAATTCAGGGCTGTTATTTTTGGTTGCTTGGTTTAAATTCAGGGCTGGGGTTTTGTCATGATTTAACCCCAGCCAGCAACTGAGCACCACACAGCCGCTCACTCGCTCCCCTCCACCCAGTGTGATGGCGGAGAGAATCAGGGGGAGGGGGGGAAGTGAAACTCATGGGTTGAGATAAGACCAATTGAATCGACCAGAAAAGAAGA
>JAOBAS010000029.1:12634156-12646490 GCA_025311575.1 Elanoides forficatus
ACCAGCTACTAGGAAGACAATTAACTCTATCCCAGCTGAAACCAGGACATATCTGAAAAAGTAGAAGAGAACAAACATCATTGATATATTGCAAAGAAACACCTTAGCATCGATACTAGTTGTTAGTTTAAGGGAAAGTGAAAGAAATTCTTGGTGAAAGGCTGTTTCATAATGAAATTACTAGATTTGAAAAGTGTTTGATAAAGCACTTATTCACATCAGACATGAAGTTGGCGTGTAGTAGCACAGAGATTACTTTCTACACCATTTTAGTGTCAGGAAATGTGTATTTCTAATACTACAGAGAATGCCTAGGTTTGACCTTTTTTTTTTCTTCTCCTTAGATGCTTCTGTGTAAAATACATTACCTTAACAATTTGAAGAGGTGTTCGCTATCGGTAGTAATTATGTATCTGTGCTGAATCACTTTCAACCTTTAGAGTGAGGCAGTGAATGTGAATTTAATTCTCTAAGTCCATTTAGGAGAATGTTCATTCATTTAATACAGGCTGCTTGATAAAAATCTTTGGCAGATTATGCCAAGATAGCAATTCCTTTTTTAACATGCAATTTAGTTTGTAAATGACACTAACTTTGGTTTTTAATAACCACTTTAATATTTCTTCATGGTACAGTCCTGCATTAATGCATTTAGAC
This sequence comes from Elanoides forficatus, assembly GCA_025311575.1. Classification (NCBI taxonomy): domain Eukaryota; kingdom Metazoa; phylum Chordata; class Aves; order Accipitriformes; family Accipitridae; genus Elanoides; species Elanoides forficatus. Next base: position 12,634,814 of record JAOBAS010000029.1, read on the forward strand.
TGTAACAGTATTTCTAGTGCCATTAATTTCTTATTTTTTCTAGCTTGTCCTTAGATGTGCAGATAGAACATACATTCCTTCAAGCAATCAGCTTGAAGGCTGGAAAGGCTGCTCAGAGGGTAATGATGGAATAGATTGTGGTAGGGCAGTTATTTCTTGTTTGTATTCTCCTGTAAACAGTTTGTTCCAGGAAGTTTAGAGACTGGCTGAAATTATCTTGAAAATATTGGTGGCAATCTTTAAGATCACATGAAGGATGTGGGTGAAAATCTGAAAGTCTGGAGAAGAGTCTGTGTAATTCATCCCTTTAAAGAGTGGGAGAACAGAAAAAATGAGAAGGGAATTTTACACCAATCTTTACAAGTTAAGCTTCCAGAAAAAAAAAAAAAAAAAAAAAAAAAGGCAACAAAGTGAACTATTTGCAAACAGTGGAAAAGGTATTAAAAACCAGCATGGAGTTTTTTATTTTGTTTTAGCTCTCCTCTGTGAGAGGATAAAGAGAGGAGAAGTTGTACTTTGACATTGTCTTGTGTGACAAACTTATCAGTAGTAAGTAAAGGAAACATGGTGAGAAAAAAATATAGAAAAATGTTTCCAGAAAATGATTACCAATGACTCATTATCAAAATAGAAGCTTATTTTTATTGTCATTCTCCTAGTATCTGTTATGCAACATATTATAATTTTTGTTAGTGATCTAAATGATGGATTAGAGAAGATGCTTATGAAATAGGAAAAGTTCCACACAAGAGAAAGAGGGACATATTTAAGAGGAATGTATTTATAAATGATGCTCACAAGCTGGAGAATATATATGGAGAAAATGATATTCCATTCAATAAAGACAAGAACTGAACTTAGGTAATCAAATACACATGTGGATTGCCTAAGTTGCTTTTCTGCTGAAAAATGACTGGGGGGTGACAGTGGCTCAAAAGCTGACCTGAGAGTCACAAAGTCATACAATTTTCTCTGTGTTTTGTGTTTGTTTGGGGTTTTTGGTTATTTGGGGGTTTTTGTTGTTTGTTTGAGGGTGGGGCTTTTTTTCGTTGTTTTTTTTTTTTTTATGTGTCACACTAGGATGTAAGACAGAAGTTTGAAAAGATCTTCCCAGTCACCAGTAGGAAGGTTTCAGCTAGAGTACTGTATCCAAGTTGGGCACTGCACATCAAAGAAGATAGGGAACAATGAAAAGATGTCAGAAAGAGTGACCAGAAGGTAATCCAAGGTCAGAGAGTGCAGCACAAGTTAGGTAATGCAACAAGTCTCTCTGTCACTAGAGGCTATTAAAAGCAAGGTAGATGAATGTCTGGCAGAGATGGCACAGTAACATCAAGGTGACATCTGGTAGGGAGCATAGCACATGGCTGCTAGCCAGCTATTTGGTTTATAAAGCATTTACAGACCTTTTTTCTTCAGGTTGTAATCCAGAACAGTTGAACTGCGGTGATGGGAAGTGTAAGCCTCAGTATAAGACTTGTAAAGATGATGACAGCTGTGGGGAGGACAGTGATGAAAACAACTGCTGTAAGTATATATTTTCAGCTATTTTCCAAAAGATGGTGGAAGACAGAAGCAAGAATATGCTTATTTTAATGGATAAATGTAGTGCTTTGTGCTATAAAAAATATATAGAGAAATACAAGTTTCATAATAGTGAAAACAAAACATACAGAGTATAACGAGTTCTTGGGAGAGTCTGGACAAGAAATTAATGATGCAAAATCCAAGATAACAGTGATTTTAGTTAGATGATCTAACCACAACTTGCTGGTGATCCTGTTGGAAGAGCACTTTTTTTCCCAACTGCTGCCAGATCAGTACCAAATAATGTAAAGGAGAGAGATAAAATAGCTTTGGGACTTTTGCCTTTAGCCACATATGTGGTCTCTTTACTGTAGATCTGCCATGGTTACAGACATTGCTGGTACTACTAATGTCTCCCTAGTGACTTGCTGCATTTTACTCTTATAATTTTTGCCTTGCTTGAATCTTAGGTCCTTGAGGTAGCCAGGGGTATGTCCTTGTTTGTTGAAAAAAAGAGAAAAAATCCCTCCCACTGTTTAGAAGTCACTATAAACAACTCATAATAAGAATAATAGTAATGGAAGCCTGTTGCTGAGATCTGTCAAGATTCCCACATAGTAAACTGTGATAGCCCTTAGCCAAAAATTTATTGGAGGGAGGTGTAAAATTCTTCCACAATTTTCTGAACTTCCACTTAAAAACAAAAAGGTTGACTTCCAGATGGTATCTACTGTGAAGATTATAATCTGTAATGCCAGTAACGCTGGTGAAGGTAAAACAACAGATTTGACAAGCCTAGCTTGCTCAGTTTAGAGTTAAGTAAAATGGGAGTGAGGACAGCTGGAGGCTCTTCTGTCTTTTTCCTCATGGACAGTGGAAATTGAAATTAGTGTGATCATTAATCAGAGTGGAACCTTCCTCCTGTCCCCTCTCCATAGAGGGACCAGTTTACACAGTACAGACTATGACTTCAAGCAGACTGGAGTGTGTAGGTTTGAGCAACTTTCACCGAGTGAATTGAACATACAAGGTTTTTTTAATCATTTGAAACCATGGCTCCAAACACGTGATGCTATCTTCTCTCTCTTATTTCAGCCTACAAAAGTTGCTCCCCTTATGCATACAAATGCCTCAGTGGAAAATGCTTGTTGAAAACAAATCCTGAGTGTGATGGGAAAAGGGACTGTGGAGATGGATCTGATGAAATGAACTGTGGTGTGGTAACATTTATTTTAAAATTAGTTAATGACTTGGGAAACTGAGTCAGGAGTTTGTGCTATGGTAAAGCATTATTGGATTAAGAATTCATTAAATCAGATGTAAATTAAAAAAAAAAAATCTCCTGGTAACATCTGTATGAAAACATCTGCCTTGAATTTTGCACAGTTTCATTTTAAATCCACTGATCCATTCTGTCTGTGATGACTTATGTCAAGCAATGCACACTTCCAGGATAAACTGGTAGGTCTTAGTGCTTGTTTAAGCTGAGTGGAATGCAGTCAAGGAGCTGTGTATGTAAAGAGGGAAAAGGTATGAGATTTTATTCAAGTGAACTTCTGGAAACAATGCAGCTTAGAATTGTGCTTAAATGTCTTTTTGAGTTACTAACCTCTTTAGAAAGCTGTAAGGGAGGATAGCCAATGATTGGTTTATTCCTGACCTGCCCATTGAGTGAAAATGGGCAAGTACCCTTACTATTTTACCAACTGCACAGTAAGAAAACACTTTTCTTCCAACAGCTTTGAGGTTTATGGGTAAAAGTTTATGTGTTTGCATAGCAAAGTGCAATGACCTTGTGGTTTTTGTTACTATTTTATTTAATTATTTCTATCAGCTTGTGGAAGACAGCAGCTTAAGAAAAACAGAATTGTTGGAGGTGAAGATGCAAGATCTGGAAAGTGGCCTTGGCAAGCAAGTTTACAGATGGGGGCACATGGCCATGTATGTGGCGCATCTGTTATTTCCAACAGGTGGCTCATATCTGCTGCCCATTGCTTCTTGGATTCTGATTCTGTGAGGTATGAAGAAGTTATACTGTCACAGAGTATTTGCAGTTTAACAACCTTACAGTGCTGCTTTCAAAAGTCTGCAGTAGCTATTCCTTGTCTAGGTAAGCTGATTCAGGGTATAACTCTCTGACGTGATATCACTACATGAACCCTCAATATTATATTCTGCTGTCTTCAAAAGTGCTAAGTATCTGAAGTAACCTTTTTGCCTCCATTGCCAGTGAATCCTGCATGATAAAACACACAGTTTTGTTAGATTCAGGGTAAACACCTTTTTTTTTTTTTTTTTTTTAGAAGGCAGGGATCTTCTGAGTAGAAGCTATGGCCTTTTCTCCCAAGAAAAGGACTATTTATTGTAAGTGGAGTGTAAAACTCACCAATGTTCAGTTTAGATAGTGTAAATTGAAAAGATATACCTCCTACATGTGGCAAGGAGGGAACAAACTTTAACAATACACTTTTCTGACTTCCAAAGCATGGTGCCTTGCAAGGGATTGGTCTTATAGTGCCAGGAAATTACTGTTTTCAAAATAGTAAGTAAAAACATCATGCAATGTTTTAGGAGACAGAGACTATAGTGCATCTATCTTCCTAAGTGGTATTCTACTCCATTCACTTTGGTTTTGATGAATCTCATTAAATACTGAAAAGTAGTAAAATAAGTGAACTGACACTGCATTACTTTTGAATGGGACATTCTAAAAACATTCTCTTTACAGATACTCCGTTCCTTCGGGGTGGAGAGCATATATGGGCTTACATACAATTAATGAAAAGAGCAATCGTGTAGCTATGAGATCAATCAAAAGGATTATTGTCCACCCACAGTATGATCAATCAATCTCAGACTATGATATTGCCCTGTTGGAAATGGAGACATCTGTATTCTTCAGTGAGCTGGTACAGCCCATTTGTTTACCCAGCACCTCTAGAATATTTGTTTATGGAACTGTCTGCTATGTAACTGGCTGGGGAGCCATAAAAGAAAATAGTATGTTCATTTCCTGGATATACTTCTTGCAAGTTTGGATTAGTTTTAAACTCTAACACTGAAATATTTATAGTTGTAAGAAAAAAAATACCTATGATTTGCTTAGTAAGTCTATAAAAAGCTAGAAAATGTTCCCCTAGCTACAGCCTGTGAACTCTGAATGTTTGCCTGGGTGGCAAGTGATACACGACAATATGGGTACTCGGGTGTCACAGACCATTGAAAAGTAAATGACCATAGATTTACAAAACTGTGCCCATTTTCATGCTCATGGCTCATTTTATCTGGCAAATAGGTCATAAGCAGTCTTACAGGTAAAGAAAATGACAACTTAAACTATTGCAGAGAAAGAATTTGTCTCTAAGACTGTTTGACAATAAGGGGCCGTGAAATTGCAAAAAATATTGCGAAGGATTTTTTTTGTCTGTCTTAACCAAAGGCAATTTAATGTATGCCCCATGAAGAGTTCTGCATCTGTGGAGCTTGGAGGAGCATGCTGCAGGGGGGGACAGGGAAAAAGCAAAGAGGTGGAGAGGGGTGGTGGGGAAGCCCAAGGGATCTTGGCCCTGTCTCAGCATTAAACAGCAGCCAGCTTTGAAACCTGGGCTTAGACAGCTCCGTAGTATTGCAGGGGTCCCCACAACTGCGCTGAGACCTAGTTCCTCCTGTTTGATCAGAAGTCATATGCTCTGGTAATTTTGGCTTTCTTAATATGCCTTTTAAAAAAAATATTTAAATCTAGATGATAACCTAATAGCCTAATGAAGTACAAATGGCTTTACAATTGATGCCTTCTTACAATGTCTTGCTTTTTAACAAAATGATGTAGGTAATATTTAAAAGTTAATATAATGGCATGTGAAAAAAACGTATTTTTCTGTCTTACCTGTTTCATTCCCAACCCACCCTCAGAGTTGAATGAGCAAACAAACCAAAACCCAGTACTTCCTCCTATCATCCAGGTATTGAAAAAGTTACGTTCGCTGTTGTGCCAAAACATGACTGAGGATATTTAGTTCACAATGACACCTTATGCCAATACTATAGTACAGAATTAAGCTCTTAGCATCACTTGTGACTTACATGCTTGATTTTTTTTTTTTTATTATTTATTTTTCCCCTCTCAGCTTCATTCCTCAGCTCCTTCCCAGAAGTGAGAGGATTGAAAAGAATGTAGAAATTGCATTTAGTAGGACTTGGACAATGTTTGGAGCACAGGCATAGTGTAAATAACAACAAAAAGTTTTGGGCATAATTTGAAACGGCACTCAAAATTAGTCACACTGTGTGGAATCTTGTATTATGGTCATAATTTGCATGGCGCTTTTACTATTTTCCGGCAGAACAAGTTCATAAGGATAAAGACCAAGAAAATAGAAAGGTGGTACATAGGGACTTCTGTGTCTAGAGGGTAGTGTAGGCAACAGCTTTCAAAAGCTGAGGGCAGGCTACAATTGAAGGGAGGGGAATTACTCTCCTGTCATCAGCTGTGTAGGTTTTGAGTTTGGAACAATTCTCTTTTGTTTTGACAAGTGATATGTCTATTAGAAATTGTACCGCCATAACCTCTGTAATACCATTTGTATTTTTTCTAGGTCACCTTGCCAAAACGCTGCAGGAAGCTCGAGTGAGAATAATTAACCAAAGTGTTTGCAACAAGCTGTATGATGATCTTATCACATCACGTATGCTGTGTGCTGGGAATCTTAATGGTGGCGTTGATGCATGCCAGGTAATCCGGAACTTGTAGAAAAACTACAAAGTAATATTTATTCTCATTGGAAAACGGTTCAGAGTTGTGTGTTGTCTGTGGGTTTTTTCTTTTTTTTCTTAGTAATAGAGTGAGATGTCTTGAGTGGATGGCTAATTTAACATGGTGATTAAAGGTTTTCCAAAATGAGGAAGGAAATTTGGCATAGATAATCTCTGAATCTCTTGAGAAATGTTGCTTTGCAAAGACAAGGGGTAAAATGTGTTGAAAAGAATTCTTTTTCCTATTCAACAGTTACATTTCCTGTAAAAGAACAGAGCAGAGATGTAACGATAAAGGAATAAAGTTAGGGTCACCTGTGACTTTTGCTATTCATATTGATTTTTTTTTTCTTTTTTGATGTCTGGGTGTGGGATTAATAAAATACTGTAACAGTATGATGAGTAATGTTAAAGGCAAAGGTAAGATAGGTTTGGTAAATGCAGTTGCGATGCTGCCTTTTAGTTTCAAATGTTCATTTATGTGTATAATTACAAGTTTTGATTACATCGTGGTATCATAAGTTATGTTACCTAGTTTATTTGCACAAACAGTCAGAAACTGCTCTTTGGATGCACTTCAAGTGTCTTGATTTTGCCTTCTTTCTCCTTCTCAGTTATTAGACTAGTTGTGTACTTTATCAGTATTGAAACTTACTATGATGAATAACCACTTTCAAAATTACAAACATGGTTATTACACCAGTTACTGTGTAAAGGGAGAGAAACTTATTACTAATTTTAGACTGTGGTAATTCGATCGAAATTTTGTGTAATATATAAATTCTACTATTTTAAGGTAATAGAATAACTTTTTGCCAGATCATAGCTCATAATGGGTTAAACTTATTTATACACAATAGACTATTTTGCTGGGTCTTCCTGCAGTCTCTAAATTCTAATTTGATGAATTACTATTTTTCTTAAATTTGTGCAGTTTGTCTGCACAATTCCACCTTAGACTGTGGAACTGTTTTGCTAAAAGAAATTGGTTTAGAGGCTTGATGTTCTTCCAGAAAGTGTGTTGCTTAAGCAATGCTCTTGAGTTATTAGATGGACATTTTAACCAATTTGGCTATATACCATACTGGTCATTCCAATCTCCAACATAATATGCTGTGTTTGAGTCCTAGCATGCTGGCCCTCTGGGTCCTTAAGTTCTTAGTCTGGGTAGCATCTTTGCTATTTCTTTCTCTTCTGTCACTAGTATATTTCCTGTGCAGTGCTAGAGAGGGATGATGTCGGCAGTTCAGGAAATTCCCCACAGCCCCCCGAAACCCTTTTACTACAGTTCCAGACTTGGGGGCATCCTGATTTGTTTCATTTCTTCACGGACACGTAAGCTGTGCATGTACTGCACGGGTTCTGTGAAGCTTCCAAACACCTTTCCTCTTTAGAGGATGTGATACTTACAATGAGAAATAAGACATTTACTCTTTCAGACTCTGTTTTCTTATCGCTCTAGGATGTTCTTTGATGTCGGTTCCTCTTTTTAGAATCTTTCCCCTCTCCACCAGCATACAGCCCCTTCGGTCTTTCAGAAGGGGCTGTGTAATTGGCCGGACCGTGTAGCCTCCTTTCTCAAGCCACTTTGAGATCAGCCTCTTGCATTATCAAAACTGCCAGCGTGACAGCAGCCAGCGGGAGAGGAAGAACTGTTCCGGCTCCTTTACTTCTCTCTAGATAATTTTGTCTCGTTGGGTGATGAAGGCTTTCTATTATTACTCTTTTTTCAGTACATGGCTTTCTTCTGAGCTCTTTGATGTTTTAGCTCCAAGTAGGAGTGGCAAACAAACCCCAGGGTCAAGCTGGAGGCTGCTGACTGCCTTGTGTGCGTAAGCAGCAGCTGCAGAGATGAGCTGCATTCATAACTGCTTGGAGTTCTGGTCACAGAAGGCATATGAGGTTAAAACGTGAAGGGCACAAAGCATCTGTGAGCCCAAATGCATTTTGATCCTGTGAACCGAACTAAATGGGAATTTTTACTTTTCTGCATTGCTGTACAGAGCTGCATGCTCCCTTTGAGAAGCCAGGTCTTACTTGCACATTCATTGCTCTTTGTTCCTTCCTCTCCCTCTGTGAATGTAAACACAGTCTTGATTATGAAACTGCTGATAATACTTAATCGTGCCTGGTTTGGTTTTCGGTTGTTTTGTTTTTTTGGTTTGTTGTTTGGTTTGGGTTTGGTTTGGGTTTTGGTTTTTGTTTGGTTTTTTTTGTTTTTGTGGGGTTTTTTTTTTGATTGGGAGTGTCTGGTATCTTTCCGTTCTTTTTTAATACACGGTATAGGAGTTCTGCCTTCAACCTGTGAACAACTTATGGTCAAATGGTAGTAGAATTCCTACTCTCCATCCCTGTCTTCTCTTCTCCCCATTCAGCTTGTGATCAGTTGCTTCATGAATCCTGTAATGGGACATTAGCAATGAGTAATTTTTTAAACTTCTTGCCATTGCTTTATATTGACTAGTGTGCTACTTCCGTAAGTTAAAATAAATTGAAAAAATTCGACATCTAGCTGGGTACATTCTATCCAGAAGTAATATTCTAGTATTAAATTGTAATTTGAGAAAGAGGGGAGCAGGTACTTACTGTCCTTAAACAACCGAACTTCTGTTACAGTGCTCTGTGTGTGCGTGCATGCGCACTAATGGCTGAAGTCCCTTCATTTTAGGGAGATTCTGGAGGTCCCTTGGCCTGCACAGGAAAGGGAAATAGGTGGTACCTCGCTGGCATTGTGAGCTGGGGTGAAGGCTGTGCTCGGCGCAATCGTCCTGGTGTATACACTAAGGTGACGGCACTTTACGACTGGATTCGTCAGAATACAAACTGATGTGCCAAGGAGAAAATGCAGATCATCTCCCTTATGAAAGCTGCCTCCTACAGCAGTCTACCACCTCCATCTCTGATGATGTAACATGAAAGTGCCATTGACTGTTTCTTTGTGAAAGAATGCACTTTCTTAATGAAGAAACTATTATTTGTTGTTCACCTAGTAGTAACTGTTCAGATTCAGAGCAACTTCAGATTCCTTATGGATTCATCTTCCTTATCCCCAGCTGCAGAAACAGCACTGCTTCAAAACCAAAATAAAACGGGTTAGAACCTGTAACAGAAATCCAGCCAGATCTCTCTTTTGCAAATCTTCTCCCCTCCTTCCATCTCCCTTGCTATCTATATGTCCATATATGTTTCCACATACACATATATGAATATTCATGGCCACATCCCATATATACTCATATGTATTATCTTAGTGATGTTACGGGATTCTGAACACAATTATTTCAAGTTTCTTGAAAATACAAATACCATAATCACTGTAGTGTACAAAGCTGAGATAAATTCATTCTCTAGTTATGCTGCCACTGCATGACTGTTCCTTTCTGGGCTGTAACTTTTGGGTTGTCTCCTGTGTTTTCCTAAAAACTTCAGATATACAGATCAAAAATGTTAGGATGCAAGAAATTTTCATTAAAGAACTGGAAGAGCATCATTTAGGTTCTTTGGGACGATGTTTAAATAAGAGGAAATAAATACTCAGCTTTAATTAATTAAACAAAAGGAAACTTTAGTGCTTGCTTACATTCTCTTTACAATTTGAACATAGCTGTAGGGTCCGATGTTTGGAAAATGTTACAAGTGTATTTCTCCAGCTGTGGCTCCGGCACGCTTTGTGAATTTTTAGCATGCTCCTGGTGGGTTTGCACTGCTTTTCCTGATGTCCTTGGTCTGCAGCAAGCAGAGTTTCAGGGTCAGGATTTTTGCTTTGTATGTCTTCCTGGGCTGTGCTCACATGGCCACACTACATTGAAAGGGACACAAAAGGAAAAGGGGTTTATGTGGTTGGATGCATCCTTGGGCTCAAAGAGAACAGAAGAGGAAATGACAGCCACATTCCTTTAACTCTAGCAGTAAATCTAGTTTTGATAATTATAATCTCCTTATGAGCCAATCAGCCCAAATCTAGCTGATTTAAGGTTTCAAAAGCTGCTTATGGTACTTAAGAATGATGGTATTCAGTTTAATAAAAGATGTGTCTAGATGGTCTTAAAATTGCACTCAGTATTTGGAAGTGTTTAGCTTTCACCTTTTATGTATAAAAATAAAATAATGAAGCTGGCAATTTGAATACCAGTCATTGCTGTCCACAGAGCACACTTTTATTCTACAGTACATAAATATGCAATCCTTGTTTAGCTTTAGACCCACGTTGCCAACATGTGGGGAAAACATTGGAATGAGCTAGCACTGTAATCTGCATACAGTGAGATTCCTGTGTCTAACACTGATACTGCTTTTCCTTCCTTTCTTGCACTAGTGTTGAGCATTTCCCTCCCCACAATGCTTGTGTCAAACTTACTATATAAGCTATACTCAAAGCCTATATTTTGGAGGGGGGTGGTAGTATCTTCAATGTCTAGTCAGTCATTCACATCTTCCTTTTCAATAAACACGTGCTAAAAATGCAAGTGGCTATGTTTTGTTTGTTTGATTGTGCTTCTGAAGCTCTAATTCCCAGGTGCAATCAGAACTGCATTTGTACCTTGGAGTTTCCTCTTTTTGTAAAGCTGAGCCTAACTTGCCCATTTTACTCAAGTGCACATTTAAGGGCACAAGTTTCTTTTCCTTATACTGAAACCAGAGATCCCTTCGCTATGGAAGAAAACAGTTTTCCTGCTGTTCTGTTTTAGATAAAAACCTAGGCCAGAAAGTTCAGATCAGTTCTCAACTTCCCATTTTTTTTAAGAGTTTCTGAGCTCCATGCGTCAGAAGGGTCAGTTACTTCATGTGCAAGAAAGGCATCGAGTGTGGAAGTCAGATCACCAGACAAAAGAAACTCAAGACTTTGTAAGGAGCTCCTTCACAGATGTAAATAAAAGGACTTTGGCTTTTGCAGGGCGAGATCCATAATCATTAACTTACTTGTCTGAAACCAAAACAGGTTTTTTAAAGTTAATTCAGTAGGAAGGTAAGGTCTTTTGCTGTGAGCGGAAATTAAATAAATGAAGCTCATCTCAGCAGGAGTACTGAGAACCAGCAGGTAAAGGCTTTTTTCATGAAGATGTCCCAGGCAAAATTTTGTGGATCCAGACACACGTTTTGATCTTGATGACTGTTCAGCTTCATCCTCAGTCCTCTGGAGTTTTAAGGATTCTCCAGAACCAAAAGGTGGGGTATAAAATTTATATTTCCTTTTATTTGCTGAATGAAACCAAGCCGTGTACTTAGCTTCATGGAGTACCTTTGCCTGGATGGCTGTGATGTGACATGGGGAATCGGAACCCCTGGGAGTGCTCCAGGCATCAGTAGCCAAATGAGTTGCACGAAGAGAAAATGGGAGAAGAGAAAATTGGGGGGTGGGGGGGGTGGGGGGGGGAATTATCATCAGCGTTAGGCAGGA
>JAOBAS010000029.1:12649661-12659723 GCA_025311575.1 Elanoides forficatus
GGGGTGTCTGCAGAGAGCGCTTCCGCTTTCTCTGCCCCCGCTCCTGGAGAAATGACTCTTGCAAGATCTTTCTGTGGGTGTCCGTTTTCTCTCCCTGTTCATCTGCCACCCCCAAAGAAGCTTTAAACCAGCTGGTGGATGTCAGTTAAATTCAGCGAAAGGCTTTCTATTATGCTGGGTTCTTAGAAAGTTCAAAAAGTAAAGGAAGGTAACCCGGGTTAGTGCCTCCAGCCAGCAGCTGATTCCTGCCAACCTGCACATGTGTGGCCCAGACAACCTACAGGGTGTGCTTTTCCTTGCCCGGTACTGATGTCAAAAAGGGGATGGAGCTTACTGCTGGGTTTGTGGTGGATGGGGAGGAGGAGGAGGAATTAAAAAGGCAGCATGGTCTACTTATGAATTCATGCCCTTCCTTCAGTCTTCCAGCTGTGGAACAAAACAGTTGGAGGGTTTTGGTTTTTTTAAATATTAGTACTGCTGGGGTAAATAATTAAGAGACTAACTTCTGCCATGGTCTTAAATCTTATTAAAAAATTAAATGAAAGGCAACTATTATCCTTTCTCCTCTGTATGAATGTACATGCATGCACAATTGCTTTGAAGAGAGTTTCCTTGTGATCTCCTAGAACAGGTGAGATTTGTAATAAACTTTCTGTTAAATATACTCAACAGTCTTCAAGTTTCCAATCTTCTGAAGAAACAGGGAGCCAGCTGTAAAAGTCCCAATTATTTTAAGGTGTTTTTTAAAGCAATAGTGTCTAATTAATAGGGTCCAATTCCTTTGGGTGCTGGCACCCAGGAGCTATGGAGATTGATATCATCAATGCAGAGGTGAATGATTCTGGAAATTCCTCCACAGACACCTTTTTGGTTGGGAGAGATGGCAAACATTAAAAGGATGGTTTGTGGAACATAGAAATCAAATTGATGTAGTTTTTTAAAAATTTGGAAGCTATGAAAGCACCTTTGTAGCACCTTAACTTTATGGGCAATTCAGGAGTTGGAAATTCTGCACAAATGGGAAATGGTACGTGTCTCTTTCAAGTAATAGCTTGCCTGTGAATGTCCTTTGCCTTCTGCAGGTCTGTGTTCCCACCTGCAGCAGTAGTTAAGGGTGGGAACCCCTGGTGTAGGGCATTGCTTACCAGTGAGGCTCTCCCATCTGTGTGGGGTTTTTGTTACTACGTGTGACAGAAGAGGCGTGCTTCAATATCTTTTCCTGCCTTATTTCATTAATCAATATGCCCTTTCCTTTTATAACTAGGAGAGAGATCCCTGGAAATCATGCAGGAATGTAGTTTTCTGGAAGTGTAAACTATGGATGGTTATAACTACAATTTTTCTAGTATTCTTCCTGGTCATTGTCATCAGCCTATTTCTTTATTCTAGTAAGTATTTCGCTCTTGGTTCGTCCTCTAATACAAATGTACAATATGTACAATCTAATATAGCACAAATTGAACAGAAGCATCCTTCAAACGCCTTCTGTAAACTGCTGAAGGGACTGGGATGCTGACTGCAGAGGGTGGTGTGTTGAGCAACGGATGTGAAGGCTTTTATTTTAGCAGGCAGCAAGCAACTTGTATCCTAATCAGATGGCAATTCCAGTTTGTAGCTAAGTGAGAAAATGTCTTGAGAACAGTTGGGCATGAGGATGGAAATGATGCTCATGACATTACAAGTACAGTGGGTCACTTCCATCCTCTCGTGTGGTGTCAGTGCCTGTCAGGCTCTCAAAGCAGGTGACTTTCACTAACGGGGCAGGTGATCGACATCCATGTGCTGTCACTTTTCTTCAGCCGACTTGCACTTTCTTTCTGTCACTTTGAATCAGTCATTACCTAGGAAACTTGTGAGAAAGCCACCCTGGAGAAAGCCAAGAGGGTTTGGTTTTTTTCATTACTTCTGCTAACTGGAACTTTTCCCTCCCCTTTCTATCTCCTTTTGAATATTAGATGTTTACACAGATGAAGATGACTATTGGGATCCTGATGCCCTACTAGATAGTGGAAATCGTTGCAATTTTTCGGGAACATTGAAGTTAATGTGTGGTCTCCCACGCCTTTTCTCTGAAGACATTACTAAGAGGGTATGTATCGATGTGGTTCTTGGCAAAGCTGATTCTGCTTGTAACACAGATACAGTGCTTTCCCTTACAAGAAGTTTCTGTTTCTCTGTGTAGCAACTCAGTCATTTGCAAGTCCACAAAAAATTCTGAGTTGTACTCTTTCTAGTATAATTTTAAGTTCTGATCTAGAAAAAATTGTCTGCTTTTAAGCACACAAACAATTTAAATTTATTTTTTAAAAAAGCACCTGATTTTTTCTTTTTTTTCCCCCAAATTTGAGTAATGGTTGGGACATAGTCTTCGCCTTTTCCATAGAAATATTGAATAACTTAGGTTAGGAGGGGCCTGTGAAGGTCATCTAAACCCAGTGCTGGCTAAAAATCCTATGTGTTACATTCTCCTGTTAGTACAAGATGGCAGCCTGGGTTTATAGCTGCCATTTCTATTGAGCCATCACAGCTCTGAGTTATGGCTGAAAAAAGCTCAGCCAGCATGGCAGTGCTGATTTAAGCTTATTGTGGAAAGGGAGTCTCAGTAGAGAGACCATTCCCTCTACCAAGTAAGAGTAGAAAGGCTTTTTGGTACTAAGAAAAACCCAAGCCAAACAACATAAATTGGACATGGCAATACAAGCACATACTTTTAATTCACCCTGAATGCCTCCATTGTGTTAAGGTAATATAGTAATCACTCAAACACACAGATTAACTTGTCTGTCAAGCTAAAAGGGATTGTGTACCTTTTCCAGGGCAGATATTTGCTGATATTAGACCTTCAGCACCTGTGTTTATGTCCCTTAAAACACCTTGTAAGAATGATTTGTTGTACTTTCTTTTATGGGGAAAAGAGAGACTGAATGGAAGAATTTTTTTTTTTTCTTTTTCTTTTCTTTTTTCTCTCCAAGTTAACAGATGTCTACAGTTCATCTCCAGCTCTAGGACGCTACTTTAGGTCAGCTCAGGTGGTATATTTCAGGTAAGCAATTTCTGTCACCAAAACTATCTGACAATTCCGGGCTTTTGATGAGACATACATGTGCCTATGTAAATATGCACAACATTTAAATCTGTGAAAAATAGGTTGTTTGGGGGGAAGTTACACATATAGGTAGTGAAAACCCACCAAAGGATCCTCTGGTGTAAATGGCAAGTGCTGTTAATAATATATAATGACAGTAACATTATGTTGCTGTTATTATCGTCTCTGTTGTCTTTGATTCCAAGTGCAGCCCTTAATAAACATATTCAAGGATATTTATTAAAAGGAAAATGAGCTGCTGGAACTACTTGGGACCAACACAGCTTAAATAGCATTAAAGAAGTAAAACAGGGTTCACAGGGAGGGGAGAACTGTTTTGTTCCCGAAAGAGCTAAAGGCAACAGGGACGTAGAATTCATGAGAGCCAAAACAGTAATATTGCATTGCTGGTTTGTTTGGACTGCTTTCCCCCCTCCCTTTATTTTGGACAACAGGAGCAAATCTCAAAGCAGCAGCATGTTGGAGAGACTGGTGGAACAGGAGTAAGAGGCAGAGCAGGTGGCAGAGTGGAGTCTAGGCTAGCCTGGGTGGGAGATGCTTACACATGAAGGAGAAACTGAGTCACCAAAGGCTAGTGGAGCCAGAGGAGCAGCAGTGGTGGGAAGGAGGGGAAAAGCATCCAGGCCTGCCTTGCAGAGGCAAGAGAAAGCCTCAAGCTGGAACAGAGGGAGGATCTTACTCTCGGCACAAACCGTTGCTGGGGGAAGGCTAAGGAGTTTACTGTGCTTGAGACTGTAAAGTTTTAATTTATGGAGATACCACAGATTTACGACAGGAGGGAGGCTGAGCAGCGGAGGGAGAAGTGGGGCTGGAGAGATCAGCTACAGTGTGGTCCTGCCACGGAGACATAGCAGAGAGGCAAGGGAAGGCGGTCCGAGAGCTTCCCAAGGACTTCCGAGAAAGCACTGTTACAAAAGAGATTAGAAAGGCAGGAGAAAAATCAAGGGCAGTAGATTTGCAAAGTCCCAAGGCCCTTGAGAGAGCAAGGACCGAGGAAGAGCCCCCTTGGGCTGCGGCAAGGGGCAGCCCTGAGAGCACTTCGGGGAACGCGCTCTCCTGCGCTGCCAGCCTTGGGCATGCCAACTCTGTTCAGTGCGTGAGCTGTAGCTCCTTAGCCTTACGGGTAAAAATTATGATTTAGACCATCGAATACAAAGCTGTAGTTCTGCATACATATTGACTAGCTGATCCCTCCTCTCAGCCCCCTGTTTTGTGTGTGTGTGTCTGTCTCTATGCCTCTTTCTCTCTCTGTGTCTCCTTGTCTTTTACCCTATCCGACTGCTTTTTTGATGTTTTGCATTCTGCGAGTACAAAATGTAACTGTCAAATTGTAGTCAGTGGATTTGGTAGACCACAAACAATGAAATGTCCAGAGATGGACTCCAGTTTGGTCGTTTGCATAACCCACTCCAGAGCTGAGTTAGGAGCACAGCTGGGTGGCCCCACATACCGCTAGCAGGAAAGCACATCTTTCTGCAGGTTCTCAGCTAACCTATGCATGAGATATTGTAGCACCTCTTATCATTATGTACTTGTGAAGCACAAATGCTGAAAACCTCACCCCATTAGGACACGTGTCCAATTGCCCTTTGTGCGTTGGCTTAACGTCTGGTTAACGTTTCAGGTTGGCTTCAGGTATGTGCCCAGTTTCTGTTAATGTCAAGAGCGATTCTAAGAAGGGAGGGGGAGGAGGTAACTGGAATCTTTGATGGCAGTTTTCTTTTATAATGCTTTTTTCTAGAACAAGCTTAAAAAAAATGCAGGCCAACATTGATATGAAAATTCAGTCTTCTCAAAAAAGAAAAGATCCAGTGGGGACATGAAGGCATTCATACTTGACTTTTTTTGTTTTTCAGTAATGAAAGCTCCACTGTATTTTATCAGCTAGAATTTTCTGTACCACCATCAACAGAGGGGTTTATGGAAAACACAATGAATCCAGATTTTATAAGGAACGTTTTACGTCAAAATATTTATGATGAAGATGATACTTTTAATCCTGGGACATCTGAATGTAACAGGTTAAAGCTTGACCCGACTTCTCTCACATTAACATGTAAGTGCTGTATACTAGAGAGTTTATTTCTTTACAAAGAGCAGAATTATTTACTTGAAAGGAGAGAAACCTTTCTGGAAAGGTGTTGAGATTTGTTAGTAAATATATTTTGCACAACAGTATTACGAAAATTGTAAAATATGCAGTCTTCAAGAAAATCTTGCTATGCTTAACTTACCATGTAGGATTCACTGTTTGGTCCTCTGATGAGAAAGGGAGTAGTGGCTAGACTGGTTAGCTACAGACTCCAACCAAACTTTTCAGATCTCTTGCATTTTGTGCATACAAAGAAAATCTCCTC
Organism: Elanoides forficatus; assembly: GCA_025311575.1. Taxonomy (NCBI): domain Eukaryota; kingdom Metazoa; phylum Chordata; class Aves; order Accipitriformes; family Accipitridae; genus Elanoides; species Elanoides forficatus. Next base: position 12,655,125 of record JAOBAS010000029.1, read on the forward strand.
ATATGTGTGTGTACCATAATGGGGAGCCAAATAATTAAGAGTGTTTCTCCTCATTCTATATTCATGTCTGAATGCTTATAAAACAAATTTTAATCCAAGTAAAACAGGGTAAGTAATTTGGGAGTGAATTTCTGTGGGGTGTTTTGTGGGTTTTTTTTTTCATGGTCAAGAATGAAAAAGTCTCCAGATTTTTGTCTTTTCAGAGTTTTTTTGGAAAAAGTATTATGCACAGAGAGGCCTTTTAAAGGAACTAAATATTCATTCTTCCAGGTTTTCTAGGTAGTGATTCCAATGCATTTAGATTTTCCTTGATTGAAATGTCAGTATAAAAGTCCTATGAGCTTTGCAGTTTTACTGAAAACAACGCATGGAGCTGCTTCCCCCCACCCCCAACTTACTTAGCCACACCTACGTGCTTTCAGAATACTTCTAGGCTAACAAATCACCATACAGCGTATATAGGTAAGATTTGTGATTAACTTATATTGACTTTTCTTGGTACTCTTATCAAGGGACAAGAGAGCAACAAGTCATGAATTCCAATTCTCAGCATCATTTTGTTCCTTATATATTGACAAGATTCATAGAAAATGCATTGTAAAAGGGACAGGAAAAAAGGTGCTGAAATATCTAACTAAAGTTTTGTTTTAATGCTAACAAAGTACTGTTTTAACTTTCAGAGAAATGATGGAAATACGCCTCATCTTCCTTACCACCTAGAAGAGATGGGCTTCTCCTACCTATTAGTAATCCTAGGGTAGGAAGCTATTTGTTTGGTAGAAACACTTCTAAAGATGTTGTCCTGTAAATACTGTCTGTGATGCAATATTGTAAATGGAAAATGTGGTATAACAGTGTTATGCTCCTATAACACCGCTACCTCCTTCTTTATTGTTGTCTTGATATGTCAATAATCCATTTCACTCTTGTGAAAATCACATATCTTGTCTGATACATGCTTTGTTGACTTTGAAACCTCTGCTTTGTCTTGCCTTATGATTAAATCTGGATTCTCTGCACGAGCTTTAAAAGCAGTCTTGCACATGGGTCCTTTCTTTTTCTCTTGGCTTATCCAAAATTATCTGCACAGCTTCATCCTTAATGCTCACTTCCACCCATGCTCATGTCTCTTACTTTTTTCCCTGCTGACTTCATATGCCATGTTTCCCCTTTGTTCTTTTCTCATAAAACAGCCTGAAAAATTAGATATCCTCTCTATTTTCTTTAATTACATGAAGACCTTTACACTAGCTTCTTAAGTGAGCTTCAACTCTCGTCATTCCCTTGTTCATCCTACAGTCTTCCTGGATAAGGTGGTATCTGTTCTATTTTTCTCTTCTGTAATGTAAAATAGAAATGAAGGAAGAAACATCAGGAAGAAATATATCTTGTTCACTAACGCATCTGAATGCCACAGGAATCTTTCAAGGGTCAAGTTAGCTGTTTGCTCTAAAAAATTAGCTACTGATACTAGTGAATAGACAGCTATTTGACCCGCATTTGTAAATTCAAAGAGAAACTAGTCTATACCCTTAATTATACTCCCTGTCCCAGCAGTGGGTATAAAAATGAACAGGTGCAAGATATTTGCCTTAATAAGGCAGCAAATAGTTGTTCTCGTTGACAAGAGATCAGATGAGATGGACCAATGCCAAGAGCAAGGTGCTGAAGCAGACTGTGTAGGCCAGCATGGTGTGAGAGTTATAGCTATAACTGGCTATAACATGAAAATTAAAAATCAAGCATTAACTTTACGCAGAATGGAATGGATTCACTACCATGTTTGCAAAGTGTAGCTTCTTGTCATTTGTTTATAGCCAGTGTAAATGTTAGTACCGTTGGATAAACAAATTTATTTTAAGAAAACTTTTGTATTGTGAGAAATATGTTATGAGAAATTGTGTTTTACTTTTTCTAATATTACTAGTTTATTTAAGGAGTAATCTGACAATTTTACTGTGCATTAAATTATTTATTTTTACTCTTAAAGTGATTGTTTTCATTCTTCAGCAGCTCCAGTCTTTCAGCTGGAATAACAGTTGGAGTTCTGAATGCTGAAAGCTGTATGAAACATCTGTCTGACACAGCCATGCACTCAAACCCATATTTATTGTTGCCTGAGTTTTAACTGAGCTTGCGAACCAGCCGGAACCAAATTAGTAGTTCACATGACGCTCTCACTTGTGGCAAATTCTCACCCCATCTTGATTTGTAAGATGTAGTGTTGGCTGTAAGAACCATAATTTCTCTTGATGCTATATTCTACACAGCATAGAGCTTGACGAGGTGTTCCTTCTGGTTCTTACGCTGGAGAAGGATAAAATTCATGGTTTGTATTGTTAGCCCCAAAAGCAGCAGGCTATGAAAATACCAGCAGCAAAGAAATAATTTGACTTTGAAATGCTGCTTGATCTTATCGCTCTTATTAAAATGACTGAACCTGCCCTTAGACACTTCTTTATCTTGATTCTAAGAACTGAAAAATAATACCATAATAATGCTTCTTTATAGTGATACCCTGATGTGCATTAAGAGTTGACAGAAAAAAGGAGCCAAGCATTCTTTTTTTTTCTTTTTTTTTTTTTCTAGTCACTCTCCTCTGCCCCAGTACCTTTACCCTAGCAATTCACAGGAAAGAAGGAGGTGGAATTGTAGCAAGATGTTGTGATATTCAACAGAAAATGTCTGACTTCACAGTTTACCTCCAGTCAAGCTTTGAAATCTCATTGAAGGAAATGTCAAAAAGTGACCAAAAAGTGGTTTCTGGTTTTATATCTTTGAGGTAAATTGATCATGTAAAAGAAACCAACCAAGTGAATTAATTATGACTTCATCCATTAGGGAGAGAGCAGTGTGAAAACACATTACTTCATCAAGTTAGGTATTTTGTGTGAATGCTTAATGTTAATTTTTATGGATGGAGTGTGGGTAATACTTTGATGACTGAGGCAACTGAGACACTGTTAAAAAGGGAGAGAAAAGATAGTTCTGGTAATTCAGCTCGCGGAGTAGACAACCAGCCCTTTAAAATTCCATGGCATCCCATGTAGGCACAGCAGCCAGTACAAATTTTGGGCAGATTCAGCTGCCTGTCACTGAATCATGTCGCTGCACCATGCTGGCAGCGTGTCCATCCACTGCTGCATGCAACCATTCCCCTGTGGGACTGTCCCCGGCACCGAAACTGCAGGTGGGAATAGCAGAGGCACTACACTGTAAAGCCCAGACTGCAGCCAGCGATCACATACAAAGGAAGATTTAAAATCAGGAAAACCTTTCAACTGTTTATTCCAAATTGTTTTATTACAAAAATGGAGGAAGCAAAAAAACATGCTTAAGCAAGAGCACAGGCACATAATCACTTTATGAGTGCTGGTGAACAGTTGAGTAACTGGTGTCAGTCCTATGCGCATGTCCAGAAATGCTGCTTACAGAGGGATGGTGGGCTATGAGGAGGTTATGTTCTGGCATTGCAGAGAGGCAAACCTGAGACTCCAGCAGGAGTGAGCTGGAAGCGTTCTGCCACAGGCAACACCTGGGAATCTTCTACTGAGAGGTGTGCAGTTATCGCCTGTGCAGCATCGATCTTCATAGTCTTCTAAGGGGCTGGAATTTTTGGTTTGCCTGCAGTTTGTTGCTTTTTTTTATTCAATTCCAACTTTGTTAAGACTTCACTCTAAGATAAGTAGTATTACATTAAAGCCGGGGGGCAGAGAGGAAGCACTTTGAGAAATGAGTTATTTATCAAAATTACACACTGTATAGTGGTATATATAGGCCAGAGAAACTTGGAAAAGAGTAAGTGCATCTAATGCAGGCTCTGTGCTTTCATTTAAAAAACAAAGACACACACACACCCAGCAAACAAAAACCCCAACGACAAGAGGTGTTTTTATTACATTTGGAGGATTTCTATCAGTAGTTCTGTAAGACTCCTTTTTAAAGAAAAGAACTGTAAAAATCCAGAAAAATGCGCAGCCTCGGTTTCTTATAGGAAGGAAGCACCTGATTTTCTATAGTGAAACATTGTCTTTCAATGGCACTTGCTGCCGATTCTGCCTGGTTTAATTGTCAAGACCTGTACCCTGTCCATGTCTCTCTCTGATCACCTTTTCATGGACAGATTTGTCTCATTGGAAATGACTGGCAGATGTGTCCTAACAAGAAAGCTTGGTAACGAGAGAGAGATGTTTGTTTGAAGACCTGACAGCAGGGGTAGGATAGTTAGCAAGGCTGCACACGTTCAAATAAAAGGGTGCCTTGGGAGCAGAAAGTCTCCCTTTTTTCTAAGTTATCAGGACATAATCATATTCATGGTGCTCTTCAGCGCTGGCAATATTTTCCTTCTTCTTGGGCACTTTGACAGCCGCATATTCTGTCTCATTATTGCTGTAAGTCACAGGGGCTTTACGTTTTACATCCTTGCTGACAGTAGAATACCATAGTTCACTGGAATTCATAAAATCTTTTTTGGCAAAATGTTCCTGAGGGGGGGGAAGGGAGAGAGATAAGCTTCAACATGATTATACCCTGAAGAAGTTTGCAAAGTGAAGAAATCTGGTGTAGCCTGTGCCCTCATGCGGTGGCGTTGACCCATAT
>JAOBAS010000029.1:12667909-12692459 GCA_025311575.1 Elanoides forficatus
GGTCCTCACCTACACATGGGCTGATTCACATCAAGTTGATGAACTTTGCCTGCCAGTCTCACTGGAGTGATAATTTGGGGTTATTTCCTCCACTTGACTGCAAATTTTCCCAAGCCTTATAGGCACTTTCCCACCTGCAGGTGCCCATCTACTTTGATTTTTTCCAGATCTGGGTAAAGCTACTCAGGAGAGATGCTGACAGCTGGATGGTGTGACTGCATGAGCCTCATTCCCTAGGAATTTGGGTTTGTAACAACATAAGCTGTGGATGCAGAACACAAATGCTTTGTGGAGGATTTTTGGAGGTGGGTATGTGCCTAGGGTCTAAGACAAGAAACAGAGGTGCTTTGGGGAACCTTAGAGCGATTGCTATGGACTTGATCCTGCAGCAGTACTAAGCACCTTCAGGAATGCAGGATCAGGTTGGTGTGGATGGGCTGACTGCTATGAGATACTTATAAAGTTTTATGTCGTAACATGAGCTTTTCCTTTAGCCTGACTGTCAGCCTGCCCTGTGCTGTGGAGCAGAGGAGCCCTTCCTAGCTGACCCTCAGTCTCTGCCTCTCACGCTGCCTGGTGAGCAGCAGCGGCCCAGGCTGGAGCTCCGCAGCACTGGGGCTTTGCAAGGATGCTGAATCACTGCACAGGCATGACAGTTTTTCAGAAAAAAACAACAACAACAAAACAAAACAAAAAAAAACCCAAAAAACAAAACAACTTCATTATTTCTCTATTCCTCTGAACTTCTATGATTTTTCAGAAAGTCACTGCTTTATCAGCAATCAGGCGGCTCGGACTGAGGAGTGACGTGCTACACAAAACTCTTGGCGAGCTGACACTGCTTATCGACAGGAGCTGGAGTGAGATGGGTTGCACTTGTTCGCTGTCCTGCAAGGGCAGGTAGTTAATGCTCTCCCCGTGTTACCTCTCCTGGCAGTGGTTTGTTAGAGAAGAATTTTTGAAAGTGAGGAAAACAGGATACAGAGCTGCATGAGCACAGGCTGCGACATGGCACTATGCCGGTGCCGTCTTTTACGGCAGTGGACCTCTTTCCCCTCCCCTCTGATGGGGCACATGAGCTTCCCATCCCCATCAACAGCTAGCAGGAAAAATCTGCTTTATGAAAACCTTGCTCGCAGTGTTCTGATTCTGGCTCCTAAAAAGCAGTCGGGAATATTTTCAAAAGCAGCAGAAGTCCCATCTATAAGTGTGACACAGGCACTTAAAGCCATGGGGATTCACCTAGCTTGGGAGCAAAGAGCCTGGGGCTGAGACCCTACAGGCATGTGAGCTCATCGCTGCTCCTTGCTGCCACAGGTGAGGACCCACCAGCTTCACATGGATTTTGTTGGCCTTGACTCAAACTGCTTCTGAGAGCAAGGCTAGGTAAAGTGGTCACGCCATAGATGTCTGGCCACAGACTTGGAGGGAGGCGAGGGATGCACTCACTTTGCAAGCAAGCAGAACATTTAATTTTGGCAACAAAGTGCCTCATCTGAGCCCCTTAAGACCCAGTAAGCAGTCAGGGTACAGTACTCAGAGGCTGCACAACTTTTTCTTTGATCTACCAAGAAGACAAGGGGAAAGAGAGGGAATTTTCCTCTCTGTGAGCCTTCAAGGAAATCATCTGTCCACACAGTGGTTTTTTGGTTGTTCCTACTAGGAGACGTGTTACCAAGGAGCCCTGATGACCATCCCTTGGAAGTACAAAGGCACAGACCGAGAGCCAGGACAGTATTAGCAGAAGCAAAGCTGCGACACGAATACCCAGCAAAGCAACAGCCAGAGGGGCTGGATGCTGCTCTGAAGTGGTGTTGCCTTTTCCAGGTGTCTTTTCCTATGCCTGTGGCTAGCCAAGCCAGGCAAAACACCGCTGCGTACCACAACACAGCAAGGCTGGAGGGCGAGAGAGCCCCGAGCAGCTGCGGCACGGTGGTGGGGTCCCCCAGCCCGGCTGGGCCAGCCTCGGACACCCCGCACAGCACTGCCAGCTGCGGTGCCGGCTCTCACCCGCTTGCGTCTCTCTGGGGATCTGCCTCTCACCTTCCTCACTTCCATAATATTTAGGCACCCTCCTTGAAAAATCCCACTCTGCTTTAAGATAGTACGCGAGTTGCCGTTTTCCCAGAGCAAACCCCCTTTTGTTTGTGTTTGTGAAAGAGATCATTGCTTGAGCCAGCTTTGAGTGTGGGGGGTTCATTACTATTACTTAAAAATTTCCAGCTACATGCTTTACCATATCCAGCTAACAAGGAAATTCCTAATATAATTCCAGGTAAAAGGGAAATTTCTAATATAATTTGCCCCCTTTCTATGAGTGACGGTAAAGAGTGCTGCACTGAAGAGTGGCGAATCCTGCCCCAGGGAGAGCAGCGAGGGCAGCCTGTTGGCCATAGCAGAGGGGCAGCCCGGCCGGTGCCCGGTGGTGCTCGGTGTCCCTGCACTGAGCATCTCCGGCACTGAGCATCTCCTGCACTGAGCATCTCCGGCACAGACGGCGCCGAAGGCAACCCACCCATCCTAGGTGGCTCCTGCCGAGCATCCTCCTCTGTCTTCACAGCTCCTTAGGAGACAATCTATTCCTAACCACTGTTGTACATATCTAGTATACTTATATATCCCGTGTATAGCATTTAAATATATTGTATAATTTAATCTATTTCTATATAGTGTAGAAAAAGCTTGTCTTTATGACACACAGTGCCAACAGGTAAGAGATGACAAGGTGAACCTCTAAGTGTAGTTCTGCTGCCTCAAAACTCAGAGCAGATGACAAGTACAGTCTGCTCCTTGTGTTCCTCACCTGTAACACCCTTCCTCCCTTCAGCAGGCTCCCAGTGCTGGGAGGCTATGGATGAAGTCACATCTCTAAAAATCATCCTGAGGTGATACTCTTTGACGTACTATGTTGTTCATCCTAATTTGCTTGCTAAATTACCTTTGTTTAATCAAGAGGCTCCTCATGGTCCCTTAAGGCTGATTCATTACGCATATCGTTGCTCCTATTTTTCATAAAATCACTCCCTTAGCCCTCTTGTTTAGTAATTAAATGTAAAATGGTATTGAACCTACCTTATTTTTGGTAGGCAGTTTCCCATCCTTCCACTGGATCTCTGCACCCTTGGGTAGCCAATTTTGGTGTGGTTTCTCTGCTGGCTGAATTGTTTTCTGTACTGGCTGTGTTACAGAATGAAGCTCAGTGACCAAGGAGGCTCATTATCTCCCACACAGTAAGTGTATGCAGCACCCAGATAATGTGCACCTAAAAAAAGCCCAAACCCAAAGCCTCCACCACAGACAAGCACTGAGAGTGGGGGTAGGAGAGGAAGAGGGGAGGAATGGATAAATGACGTGGCTTCCTGGGGTGCCGGGGCTGCCAATGGTGTTCTGGTGCTGGTGGCTTCAATGAAGAGGCTAATGGGTTGCAGCATGGCCTCCTTCTAGGATCCCTCAACTGAAATAGCAACTTGGCGTGCCTTCAGCAAGAGGAAACCACGTGCCTGGCCATCTTGCTCTTCTGAGAAATGGTGCGACAAACGGAATAGTAAAAAACCAAACCTTTCAAACCCCAACAAAGCACAGCCTTTATAACTGAAGCTTTCCAATGCAATCTGGTTTTGCTTCCTCCTCTCCATTTTGTCTTTTTTTATCCCTTTTTCTTCCTCCTGAGCAACAAGGAAGAGGAAAAATAGAAGAACCAGAAATACAATTTGCAGGGCTGATGGTTCAGGGAGTAAGTATCTTTTAATCAAGCATTGAAATTGTGGGACATTGCTGGAAAAGAAAAAAAAAAAAATCTCTGTAAGACTTGAGGTGTCTGCAGAAATTTCATTAAAACACTAAAACACAGAGGTGAAAAGTGACGTGTGGTGGACCGGACAGTGTCACAACGTGTGCTGTCCACCAGTAACATGTGGTTTTGCAGATAGATGTATATCACCGCAAGCTAGATCTCAGCTAAGCAGCCCAGCTTGCCTCCTTTGTTTCTCTTTTGTGCTTTGCTAGGCAGTCCCACACCAGAGTTCAGCACTGGCAGCTGTAAGTTGCAGTCCTTTACCGCAGCCGACGGCAGTGTGGTAGCAGAGGGAGGGAGCCCAGTTTGGGAAGAGATCGCAGATCAAATACGTCGAAGTCAAACACAACCAAGGATAAACAGCTGTGGCTGTGTACAAGCTACCCTTGTGCCATCTGATCTAAGACTTGTTCACAAACATGACACTTTATAACCCTGCCCAAATGAGCACCACCTGGTCCTGCAGCATCCCTTGGCTACTGACTGCAGGTCCTGCCACAGCCTGCCCTGATGCAGCGACACAGGCTGGGGTGTGCTTCAGTAGATGCAGCTACTCTCTTTACCCCAGTGTAGTACAGCTCTCCAAATCCAGCCGAGATGTAAAGGGATTTGCTGTATGCCGGCATTATTTACAAACATGTTATAAAGTGCCAGGCTTGTTCAACTGCGTTTGAAAAGCTGCTTCCCAATAGTGGTACCTACTACTAGTACTGATGGACCAACCTCCAAAAGTCACTACAATTCAGCAGCAGATGAAACCATCTCCCTCTGTTTTGTTCTCTTCACAGGCATTGCCTTGAGAGGTGGCACTGAATCCTGCTGCCAAGGTAGGCAGCTACCTGGTTCTTACCCTGGGTTTGGATGGCTAAAACCCCAATGTTTTAGATTGATGATTGACAAAATAATGTTTTAGACTACAATTGTGCCTGAGTGGCTCCTGTCAGCAACATTTTCCAGAAATTCAAGTATGTGATTTATCAATATTATTAGTCACTTGGGCTGTGTGGAAATGTTGTCATTTAGTGACTGTGCAGTTAATTCTTGTATGTCTTTTTTTGTTTTACTGGGAACTAGAGAGACCATGCTAGTGCAGCAGAAAGGAAGGGAAGAATGTGAATCACTGGGCTTTTCAAGCAGTGATTGCAGAACTATTTTCTGCCTAATTTATTCCCCAGTTTATACTGGCTTTGCAAAGTGCCTGAAGCTCAGGCATGGTGTGCAGTTCTCAGAAATTAAGCTGCTGTGCAGCTGAAGCAGGAGAGCATGGGATCTGACTGACAATCAAGGAGGAGGTCTGTAATCCACCAAAAGTCTGTGCAAAGACGAACAGATCAGGAACTGTCAGAATAAATGCACTTAGACATGAACTCACAGAGTAGAAATAAGCGGTGGGGTTAATGAGTGGACCTCACATTCCTGCCTGCCTTATGTTTTAAAGTAACGAATCAGCTGCTGACGTTGGCTGGTCCCTGGAGGAAGAGGGGGGGTCAGAAAGAGGTGCTGCGGCAGTCGGACGCGCACGCAGACACCCACGCACGTAGGCTGGGAGGGAGATCCCTGCATGCCCAGGTTCCCGTGGTGTCAGGAGCTGTCAGGAGAGAGGCAGAGCCTGGAAGGAGCAGCCAACGTACGTGGCTCTTTATCACCAGGAAGGGAATGCTGTAAACAACTTAAAGTCAACACATTTTCCCAACCGCAACAGCCATCTCTATCCTTTGCTTGGATGTTGCTAAGACTGAAGGTTTGGTCTTTATTGAAAGGTGTTTGCTGCAGCAGCAGCCAGGTTTTCAGGGCTGTTTGGAAGGACTTTTGGAAGATTAGAGTGTTTCTGGCAGAAAATAAAATGGTTAAAGCCGACAAAAACATTTCCTATGAGCAGAAAAACACATCAGCTGGGTTTGCAGTTTTTTAAATCAAGTGCAGTTCCGTTTGTGGTCGCTAAGTGGTGAAGTTCAGCTATAAGGACTTCATCAACAGTGTCTGCAAGCTTGTGGGAAGTTCTATTAATCTTTTGTTTCAAAATTGTAGCAGGGCTAAGGTGAGGACACCAGCAAAGCTTGGAATGAATCTTTCCATACGTCTTGCTCTCTGCTAGGAGGCTTTGGTGCAAAAGGACGTAGTTTCAGCAAATCTTCAATGCTTTTTTCAGTTTTGGAAGTTCTGAGATGCTGACAATCAGAAATTAAATGTTTGCTGGTGAATCTCCATTTCAAGGTTGGCAGTTTTCTCTCTGGCTTGGTCCAGAGCGTGTTGGAGCTATTTGCATTGCTTAATAGCTGTAAAATGGTCTGGCAAGCCCCACAAGAACTGTTTTTCATTGAGTTCACTTTTTGGTCAGGCCAGAATGCCCTTTGAGAAACCTTGCAGGAAAATGCAACTAGGAAAATAACTCAAGGAAAGGAAAATGAGATGTGATACTTCAAAGGAAAAGACAATAATATGAAGCAATCACAATTTGCAGAGTGACAGGAATGAATGATTGAACCTACTCAAAAGCACATCTGAAATGTTTCTTTAGAGGAATACTGACACTTGAGCTGTTTCTATTTTCAGATAATTAATTACCACTTGGGAGAAGAGAAGAAACTGTGTATGCATAAGCATGTCTGAGAGGGGTTTTTTTGTCGCCTTATGATTTGGGCCTGTTGGCTTCCCCCAATCTATTTGCATGATTCAGGGTTAATCTGTGCAGCAATTCAACTAAAAGAAAACATTTTTAGTGCAATCATAGTCATTTGGAGTGGTAAGACTTTGCAAAAATGTAAGCCATCTAATCAGAAAGCTGAAACATGAAACACGGTTTACCAGTACAAGTTTGATTAGCAAATGAGGTCTCGCTGCCTGGTTGCCCCGCTGCACGGTGCGTGAGGGACCTGTGGGCTGAGGGCTTTGTTGGTTTCAGCAACGTGATCACAGCTGGCAGAAAAAGAGAAACACAGACCTAAAAATGACAAAGCAAGAAGGCACAAAAACAATGACTCAAAATGGCTGTGTGAGCTATTTTTATGTCACCTCAGGTGAGGGCAGAGGGGAAGGAGTGTGCTTGCGGGACGGCAGCCCTGTCTTTCCAAGGAGCATGAGCCTGTGGAGATGGGAGCAACCTCAATGGAGGAGAGAGGAGACCAAGGTTCTGGTTTTTCCCTAAGGCAACATATGACCTAGGTCCTGGGTTGGGTGCTTGGTTTCCTCTGGTCTCCTTACCCGGAAAAAAAGTTGTGTTACAGCAGCATCAGCAGCTCCTGGTCTAGATGTGGGGTGCAGATCCCCAACTGGGTCCTCTGCGTTACTCACCGGGGACATTTGTACTACTCATTACAGCATGACTATTGACCTGGGCTCCTTTCCCTGAGCTCAGGTCAGGGCCAGGGTGGCCTTTCCTCCTGTGCCCTGCAGATGTTGGGTGCTCAGCCAGCTTAGAAATCTGGGCTTGTATTTAGGCACTTGCAAAAACCTAACCTTATGGAAAAGGCGCTTGTGAAAAACCCAGCCTCATAACCCGTTACCCCTGTCCATCTAGCAGCCCGGCTGGGAAATCTTCAGTTTCTGGCTCTGACATCTGTTGTCATGTCCCCTGAAATTTTTGTTATTCAGCTGAGTGCCAGAGGAGCAGGAGGTTTTTACGAGGTGCCTCTTACCGTACGTGCAGGGAGGGGGAATGTCCCTCCAGTAAGAGCGAAGTGTATAAAAAAGGGGAAGCCGCACTCAATGGAACAGTCGCTCGCTCATCTCGCTGAGCGCACAGCTAACATGATGCTCCCTTGTTTGCTCCTCTTCAGCGTCTGGGCCGTTGCGTCAGGTAACTCCCTTGTCTGTCTGTCTGTCTGTATCGTTATCGTAATGGCATTAGGGACCTCGGTGGCCCTGCCAGCCTGCTGCTGTGCTGCTGGGTGCTGCAGTGCCCGGCTGGCATCCCTCCCAGGGCAAGCCCAGCGGTGACAGGGCACTTGTGGCACTGCGCACGACAGCACCGCTTGCGTGGGGCTTCAGACGTGTTGCTGCTGGGTGCGTTGACAGCATCCTCTCCTTAATTTACCACTGGTGTATTTATAAGCTGCAGACAGGTGTATGAATTTATTGCAATTTGCAGATCATAGCCCAGGCAAATGTGCAAACACTTCCAGTGACCTGTATGACTGAAGTTTGATTTCATCTCCTGTCGTGGCTGGGATTTGGGTCAGAGTATGGCACTGATTTGCTTTAGCCAGGACAGAATTATTTGTAGTGATGGACATGGTGCTTGTAGGTCTCTGCTCAGGCCACTAAAAGCACGGGTGTGTTACATTTGGTTTTGTAATTAAAAATCACGTAGAAAAGCCTGAATTTGTTTCAAACTACCTTCCATGGTCATAGTTTGTATTCTGCCTATGGCACTACCGAGCTCTGAAAAGCAAAATGACTGGCACAGCTTCATAGCTGGCTTCTTGGTCTCCGGCAGAGATTTGTCTGGCCATGGCCACAGCCATGGAGGGGGTAGGACCTGGGAGAGCTTTGTCAGGCGGGTTAGCCAGGTGTGCCTCAGGGAACTGCCGACAGCCTCACTCCTCTTTAAAGCCTACAAAGGTATTTCCCTTTCTTGCAAATTGAATTATATGTTTACAGTGCTATAACTGTCCCTGCTGGTATCTTCCTTCCCATGCTGATGTACACAAATAAACTTTAAAAACTATTATCCTAAGAGGACTATGGAGTTGAGCTGTCAAACCTGGGAGCATCCATTTCGCTTGCCTGTCCCCTTAATAGTTTTTCCACGTGTCTGTGAATTGGAAGAGGAGACTGATTCTTTTTTTTTCTTTTCCCTGGAGATCTTTAATACCAGGGCATTTATGCTATGAAAGTTTTCCATCTGTGGACCTTCAGCAGGGTATCAGCCGCTTCCCAGCTGCACAGCCTCAAGCCTGAGATAGGAGGATGGATGCAGTTTGCCTCTGCTCCTCCCTACATTGCTTTTTCCTTCTGGTTTTCTCTTCTCTTGTCAGTCTCTGACAAGTGTGGGTGCATGATGTGTAGTGATACACGTAATAATTTTTAGCAGCTTTACTGATTTGCTTCTCTCTGCACCGCAGGAGGACTCAGAGAGCCGTCTGGTCATTAGCAAGGCTGAACATTTAGGGAATGTTTCCATGGGTGCTTATGGGATAACAGTCTCAGCAGACAGAAATCAACTTCTCCCGGCACCAGGGCTGCCTTTCTTGGTGGTGCTCTCTGCAGCACAGCTACCAGGCTGGCAAGGTGCTTTGTGTGAGAGGTGTCAGGTCCAGTAAAAATCTCAGGGCAGTTCTTTGGAGCTGTGTTTTCACTTTTTCCCTGGATGGAGGGGCAGAGAGACCCTCCAGAGCTGCTCTGCTCAGGAGCAAGGGCAACGGGCTGGGGGGCTTCTGCTGGGGGTGGGTTGTAGAAGGGTGGTGAGAAATGCTGAGTGCGGCACCTGCTTCTCCCCCAGGCTCTGTGCAGGTGATGCACAGAAAGGTCCAGTCGGTCCGGGCAGGAGGAAACGTTACTTTTTCATGCCGGTTGATCACGAAAGAAGATGTACTACAGGTGACCTGGCAGAAGGAGACAGACGGGGCTGAAGACAACATAGCTACTTATAGTACGATGAACGGCCAAAAGATAGCAAAGGGCTACGTCGGCCACGTGAGCTTTGCCCACAGTGAGTTACAAGTCTCAGCCATCTCCCTTCATGGAGTCACCCTCCAAGATGAAGGATGCTACAAGTGCATCTTCAACACATTCCCCTTGGGGGCTGTCTCCGGCAGGATGTGTCTGAAGGTTTACGGTAAGGCATAGTAATTGTGTACGGGCTGTCATCTGAGGACCAAGTCATCTTCCCCGGGAAAAACCTTCCCTGACCACTGGTCATTGCTAAATTGCTGAGGGAAAGGTGGCTTAGCTTCCTCTCTGGCTCTCCCTCCCTCTCTGCTTTTACCTCTGATGGGAAACCAGCGTTCAACAGTTCTTTAATTTTCTTCCTCATTAAGTCAACAACAGCAAGATCCAAAAGCTGATGTGTAACCCATGACTTCCTCCAAGTTTCCCTGGCCGTGTGCTCTGCTGACAGCTGGCCTGCCGCATCTGTGAACGCTGTGCTCCTCTGCTTCCTTTCACTGCTGCTTTTGCCTCCTAAGCCTAGAAATCAGGCACTTCTTTCTTCCTCGGCCTTTGGTCTTAAAAAAATTCAAGGTATTCAAAAGGCAGAGAGGTATATGCATGACCAGAGTATCTGGAAGCTGATTTTGAAGCTATAGTAAAAATGACAATAGTTAGCCTGGGCTCAGGAAATGGTTGCAAAAAAAAAGAGGCTGAAATACAGCGCAGCTTATGGGCTTTGTCGCATGAATATCTTGTGCAGCCCAGCATCAATTAGCTTCAAGAAGAGAGTTAAAACAAATTGTGAGTTGAGGTAGCAATATTTGACACCTCCATACGAAATTATCAGCTAGCAAGTGCAAGCTGAAATATAGACAAATAGATGAACTCAAAAGGAACAAGAATTAAAAGCTGTTTCTCTTCTGAGAGAGGTTCTTGGTTTTCTGCCAGTGAGAAAGCTGAGACATTAAACATGCCCTAAGGACACCCTGTTGGCTCCTGACTTTCTCAACAGTGACTCTGCTGTGGGGATGTTGGCCAAAGATCATGTCCCATGTGGAAAATATCAGTGTCTGGGACCTGCCACTGGTGGTATGATCCCTGCAGAGTATTTTGTTTATCCTCAGTACCTTCTGCTGACAAAGACACGGACACATATGCCCACACACATACCCACATGCTAAGAGTCCTCTGCATGGAAAACAAAATGTCCCCGGCTTATAGGAGAAAGATGACTTAAGCAATAGGGGAAGGAGGGGAGACGGAGGGCAGGAAATACAAGGGAAAACCAAGTCTGGAACAAAAGCTCTTTCTCCTCTTTCTTGGGAAAGCTCCCAGAGCAGAAAATAGAAATCAGGAGAAATTCACTCAGTGTTTCAGATATGAAGAGGAAGGTAATCCTTCAGCCAGCCAGCCATTCAGAGGGTAAATACTGATTATACATTACAGAAAAATATGGAAGTGCCTTGTAGAGGGATCCCATTCTTGTTTATCACAAAAATCTAAACATGGAGTTAGATTTGGTTTGGTTTGTTGTTTGGTTTGTTTTTTTATTCAAGCGGGGGAAATATTTCCCCAAATCACCAACCTTGTGGCTATGATTCATCCTTTAGCAGAGCAGTACTTTAAAAAACAAATGTTTTTCTGCTGTTACACGCATTCCCATTAGCATCTCTTCCTACATCTCAGATGAAAAATGCATCAGCTGAGAAGGGTTTCACTTCTCTCAGGTAGGCACGAGCCCGCTGGTCCTGCTGCCCCAGTGTGGGCTTGCAGGCCACTGCCAGGGACTGGCTCACAGTGGTCAAGGTGGCTTCCCTGAAATATGCTCTATCGAACATGTCCTGGAGGGTCACCATGAATAAACTAAGTGTTCTGCACCATGACAGAAGATTTTGGTTAACATGTGGTGTACTTCATTGAAGCTAATTTATGCAATGCTACTTAAAAGCCACAGTCTTACTCCCTTATTCCCCAACTCATAATGATGGGAACAACTTGTCTGAACAGAGGACTCCCCAGGATGGAGTGTGAAGCCAGCAGGAATCTCCCAAGGCTCAGGGATTCAGGGCAAGGTGAGCAAGTCAGTCATCAGCTGAAAATGAAACACTGCCATGTCTTTGCCCTCAAGAGGGGACTGCCGGGGAGTTTACAAGCTGGTAATTGCCCGATTACAACAGCCTTCGCAAAAGGGGCTGTTCCAGGACAGGCACCGTTGCTGCGTAATCAGGGGAAGTGAAACGGCGTAAGAACTGGATACAACACTGTGAAAAAAGAAACAGGTATGACTGGAGGAATCTCAGACCTGCCTGGCTGAAAACACCAAACCCAAGAAGCAGCAGAAATTTCCTACTCTGTAGCAAAACCCATTTTGGAACAGAATCATTTCAAGTGTGCTTGGCAGGTCTCTTTTGAACAGCCTGTTCCCCTTCCCCCTCCATTTTGCTTTGGAAATGTTTTGCCAAACTTTATCACCAAAGATGATGAGATTGACACCCAGGAAGGGGACTGACAGAGCAGGTACAGAGAAAGGGGATGTGCTACACGAGAATGGGCAAGACTTGCTGGGTCACAAAATTCCCAAGGCATTTGCTGGGCTGTCTTCAGAGACTTTCTGCCTTTATTGTGGATGGCACCATTCACCTGGAAGTCTCAAGCACAGCGGAAAAATGCCATCGCTATTTCTTGGACAGGGAAACCGAGGCACAGTGTTGCTGGTGAACACCCATGTGGTTGGAAAAGGCTTTCTGTCACCACAAGGCATACTGTAATTCCTAATATTTTTTATCAGTCTCTCTGAGACCACTGTCAAGCCTTTAAATATAAAAAGCACATCATGACCTGACAGTCCTCCTTTAATTACAGAATGTCATTACAGATAATCAAAGCTGACGTACTTCACTAGAAAGTCCCATTTTCAAATACCTGGGAACACTGCCACAGCTTGAATTCAGGAACGTTTGCATTACTGCTCTGCAAGAGCTACTAAAGCAAGTACGTGCACACAACGTTGCTTGTAGGTACTTTTTCACTAGGAACAAATGTTTTGATGAAAGGCAAAAGAAGCAGTTAATTTAAGTGTATGCATCAAACGTCAACAGTGGGCACGTGCTAACAAACAGTGTAGCAAGACTTTACTGCAAAAGCAAGCACGTACAGGTTTTGACTGTGCATCTGTTACAGACACTTGCAAAGGGGAAGCTCATTCCCACAGAGTTTTTTTTCACATGATACTCATTCCTTGGGGTCCAATGTGAGAAGAGAGGACTGCTTAGTCAGAAGAAGAGCAAATGTGGAGTGCATGTGTTTCTGCCAAGATACTAAGCAGTTTTTCTCATCCCCTCTGGAAACATCTGTGGCAGCATTCCTTTACTGCTTTTGGATGTTGCAACCTAATATTTGAAGTTAATGCTGTGGGTGGATATGTTATTTTTATGCATCCCATGAGTGAAAGAAGAAGTTCAGAGATCATTTATTAATCAAAACATAAACTGCTTGTGACACTTGCCTTTTCATACATGGGAGATTTTGAGAAGTTCCAGCTGAAATCCCCTTACATGCTTTCCTTGTTGCTCTCAGAGCAACACTAGCAGGTTTCATCAACTCTGTGGGGTTTGAGTTTCTGTCTATGGGTGACACAAAAAATGAGAAATACCCACTTTTTTTTTTTTTTTCCTAAGCAGGCACAACCATAGTAAATAAATGAGGTTCAACCATAAAAAAAAAGAAAAAAAAAGAAAAACTGATGGTATACAATATCTTGCCTCCACACTCTGGCACTTATGGCTTGGAAGATCCAGACAACCTTGTGAGACGCATCTGGAATTATACCAGGAGGTTATAGGCATTATGATGTATCTGGTACAAGTCTTTTTCCCCTTTCACAGGATCATTTGGTGTCTGCTATACCACAGTCACATCCAAATATTCGTTTACCTCCCAAAAGGAAAAAGAATCATTTTTTCCTAAGAAGAATAAACAGATTTTTTTTGTTGATTAAAAGTAGGATCACTAAATGATAGTGATATGTTTGCTAGTGTTGGGACAAAAATTAATTTCAGCATCAATATTGTGCCAACCATTGTTATTTTTGCTATATAAATAGTAATATACACATGGAGTACTGCTAAATATAGTAATAGATACTTTTTTTAATCAGAGGGCATTCATATTAACTCAGACTTGCATGAAATTAGAATTGCTACTGCACTTAAATGTTTTTTTAAAAGTAATATTCTCAGAAACAGGGACCCAGAAGTAGGGTGTGGTTTAGACCCCTATACCATCAGCACATGTACTGAAGTAGAAGGCAGGCTGGTGAGCTGCTGTACAGAAACCTGTGGATCGCACTCTTGGCCTGAGCAAACTGAACTAATTAGACTGGCTTTGAGCAGGGGTTTGGACTAGATGACCTCCAGAGGTCCTTTCTGGCTTGAATTATGGTATGATTTCATGGCTGAGGAATGAATAGGTGATTTTCCACAGGGAATAGACGTGCCCTTATGTGTTCAGATCTCCTCTGGAGTTCTGCCCAGGTTGAAAACAGCTTCCTGCACTCCTCCTCTTTCTTTACTCATTGCAAATACTGTTTGTATAAATAGGAATCAACAAGCAGGCTTCATGTGAGTGAGTAAGCATGAATGATGCCTGTAATTCATCCTTCTTGCTGACTAAGGCTGAATGTGACAGCATCCGCAAACCTTCTAGGGTGAGAAGGAGTTCAGAAGAAATGATCTTTAATGAAGGTTTTGAGGGATATCGTGAAACCCCCAAAACCCAACAGTAGAGGGAAGAAAG
The DNA here is from genome assembly GCA_025311575.1 of Elanoides forficatus. Lineage (NCBI taxonomy): Eukaryota > Metazoa > Chordata > Aves > Accipitriformes > Accipitridae > Elanoides > Elanoides forficatus. The sequence continues at coordinate 12,682,086 of JAOBAS010000029.1, forward strand.
TTGTACAAGCCCCAAATCTCCACAGGTGAAACCCTGCGGCGTAACCACATACAAATTCACTCTTACTGTCTTGCATAAATAGATGCATTTAGTCCTTTGGTCCACAAGCCTACACATCTCGAACAGCAGTAAATCTAATCCTGCAGGTACATGTAAGGGAAAAGAACAAGAATTTTGACTCATTGAAGCAGTTCAGCCCTTTCAGAGTAAGGAGGACATGTGGTTTCATGATTTCACTCCCTGTTGTTTTTTACTCATTCACAATCACCACTTCTCAGTTGGGATGCTGCAGTGCTGCCGTTAATAACAGAATTAAAACATGGATGCTTCTATGTTCTTGTCCTTTGTTTTTGCCAAGCTCCTCATTTCCAGACTGCTGCCCGATCACTTTCATGTTTATTTGCCACTGCTGGGGCTTTGGGGAGGGGGAGGCAAGATTAGATATCAAGGTTGTCCTCCAAGATAACAGTAAATTACAGATGCTTTTTGCTCAAACATGAGCGGAAAGTAACAGATTTTTTCACTTTGTGTTTTACAGCCATCTCAGACCCCAAAGTGGAGGCTAAGCTCATATCCAGTCCAGACAAAGCTGAGGACTCTGAGAAAGTGGTGGGGATGAGCTGCTCAGCAACAGGGAAACCAGCTCCAAAAATCACCTGGCGCCTTCCCAGCATCCTGCAGCAGAAACCGAGGGAGTACCACATCAAGCTCAGCAACGAGACTGTGACCGTCATCAGCAATTTCACCCATGCCCACCCCAAAATCCTCCAGGAATACCCCATTGCCTGCGTGATCCAACACCCCTCTCTAAACGTGACCCTGGTCCTGCCAAGGGACAGCCTGGCGCAGGGTCAGTATGTAACCCTGCTCCTGTCCTGGAGTGGGGAAGAGATGGCAAAACACCTCCTGGGGTAGATCAGGAAAATCCTCAGAGGGTTGGGGGCAGGTGGGGAAGGCACCTGGAAGAGCAGCCGGGGCTGGGCTTGGGAAGTGTGGAGGAGGTGCCAGGGAGCATCCAGATACCCCAGGCAATGGCATACAATGTCTTACAGCTCATCATGTTCCCTACACGCCACGATGTGCCCCAGCTTCCCTGCCTCTTCCAAGGACTCGCAGGGTTTCTCTGTCACATAGCCTGACACACCAACAAGATGCATTGACTTTGGGTAGCTTGGAGGGACTGGGTGCCGCACGCCCAACCGCTGCATCAGACCCCAAGCACAGGTCTGCTGGCAGTGCCGCTTGTGTGCGTGCTGGTGTGTGCTCCCAGTGTCCCGGGGGACTGGCCAAGGGATGTCCAAAATGGGTTTGGGGTTGTTTTATCTTATCTTCTTCATGCACAAACTGAGTACCTGCTGCTTTCCCCACAGGTCCGGACAGCAGCATGGCACCAGCCATTGCCATTGCAGTGGGGGTGCTGGTCACCCTCACTTCCCTCCTCCTTCTCGCCTGCCTCCTCCGCCGCTGCCTCAGGCACCTACGTGACCCAGAGAGAAACCCAGCCCAGCCATGCTGGGTAGGTCTGCCTTTCCCCGGGGTACTGCAGGGCTCACCCCCGCCGGTCACGGGGCTCAGTGCTGGGACCCAGCTCTGCCCGGCCACCCCGGGGCTGGCTGCATGCTGCCCAGCCCCAGCTGCACCTGAGGTGGAGAGGGACAAAGGGATTAACCCCCAACCAGACAGCTGGGTAGCAGCGCGCTGGGAGGGAGAAACCTGAACACGCTTAGCCAGGCCTATAGATGCCCGGCAGTGATGACAGAAAACATTCCCAATGACAAGGCATGCTGCAGACGAAGCGTCGCTCTGTTACTATATTTATGCACAAAATAGTTGTGCAAGCAGCGGCCATACCCTTGCACCATTCTTCTGCATCTCCTAAAATAACCTCGCTCCGGCACAGCCAGTGCAGCTCGTGGAAGAAGCAGCTTCGAGGACGCGTCTCACACAAAATGGTGTCTTAGAGGAAGACCGTGCCTCTGTGAGGAAAGCCCAGGGTGCCGCGCGGCAGCAGGGGCTGAGAGCTGCTGGTTGTCCACTGAGGCCGTCCTGATGCAGGGGGTGAAGGTTGCAAGGTCGAGGCAGGGGTAAACTGAGTGAGGTAGCATCGTCTCAGAAAATCACAGGCCCGGTTTTGCGCTGAAGGCACAGCAGCCTCCTCGCGGGATATGCCTAGAGTACGCACCCTGACTTCTGATGAGCATTTTGGAGAAAAAGAAGCAGTGGAAGGAAATGCGATACGTGTCTTCCACGGGTGCCATGCCTCTAGGTCCAAGCTGAAGCCTGCTGGGGGATTGTGAGGGGAAAACTTTAGTCTCCCCTCACACAGAGACATGCAAGGACCCATATAGTAACACAAATGGCCTGTATCTTTACCCCCATACTTAAAACATCCATATATTTTGAAGAAGACAAAAAAATCCAACAACCTCTCTTTTGTTAGGTCCTTCCTGCCTGTACTAAGGCCAAGAAGTGCGGGCAATATGGTGCTGCGGGCAGGCAGGCTCCCGCAATGCCTCCCAGCCCCAGCGCGCTGCTGAACACCTGAGCAGCTGCCTGCCCTACACGTGCAAGAGAGAAACGTCTTACAACGGTACCTTGGGCTTCCAAGCAAACCTGCTGTGACTCACTCCAAGAGAAATACAAAAAAAGGACGATTTACAATAGATATTTATTTATTTTGTTACACTATAATATTCCGTTTTGTAGAAAAAAGCTGTAAAGTATTTATTTGAGACTCAGGCTGACTGTGTGGGTCTGCATAATGAAACTGATGTTTTGTATTTTCTGGGGTTTTGAACGTTATGTTTATTCCTTTCCGATATTGTAACGTTGCAAGCTCAAAACTGGGTGGGGGATTGTCTGAAAGAGGGCAGCATTTTGTAGGGGTGCTGGCCTGGGTGGTGCTGCTGATGGGCCAAAGGAGACCCCTGCCAGGAGCCGGGGTGCAGACAGCCCATGGAGCAGCCTAGCACACTGCTGAGAGCTTTGGGTGTCGAACCTGTTCCCCAAAGGGCATGAGAGATCAGGCCAAGACTGCAGCCAGCCTGAACTTGTAACCCAGGAGCCAAGAGCGACAGGCTTCAAGCCAGGAGTCATCAGGCATGAAGAAGTTACCAACTCCAACTTCCACCAACACTTCCTAGAAAGTAATAAAAAAAGCAACAGGCACATAGACGTTTCCTTCTCCCTTCTTCTTCTTCTTTTTCTGTGGTTTCCACTGCTCCCTTCTTAATTTCCCTAATCCATCACAGCTGCCTTGTGTTTCCAGGTTTCCCACCTGCCTGCTGGAGGCAGCAGGGAAATAAAAGGGCAGTTGGAAGGGCAGTGGGCTGTCTGGTGGATTCTGTGTACATCGGGGTGTAGTGGCAGGGCAGTGTAGTGGGAAGAGGGAGGCTGGTAGGAGCAAGGAAGTGGGTGTTGCATGTGGGCAGATATACACCTGTGCAGGGCAACAAGTGCTTCCTATTGCTCAAATTCATTGCTTATAACCTGTAGGTCAGATCTGAGCAGTCCTCCTGTAATTCTCTGAATCCCAGCCCATGCCTATGAAATCTTTTCTTGTAGATCCAGGGAAGGAGAAGTAAGCCTACCTGGCTGGAATGGTCTTGTGGGCAGCACGAAGATAACCAGTGCGGGCTGTTTCCTCTCCTCCTGGCTTCCCAGACCAAGTGCATATCATCTGGGTTTTTTCCCTGCCCATCTATTTCAAACGTGCATCCCAGATGAATCAGGCTGAGTTGTAGTCAAAAAGCCAAGTAACCTAAAATGAAAGCGAGTGGGTGAGTAGAGAATTAATAAACCCAGTCCTTGTCATAAAATGCTTTTTTAAGGCTCCCTAATGCTTAGTAATAGCACAGCTGGCAAGAGTGGAGAAAGGGGAACTGGCTGCAACTGTCACAATCAGGAATTTTTCTCCTGAGCCCTATAATTGTCGAAGGCAGAAGCCGCGTTTTGTCCAAGCTTGCCTGCCATTGCAGCTTAATTTCCTCCTCCCCTGTGAGGGATGGGGCTGGGGGAGAAGCCGGTTTTCCCCTGGGGTCGGTGGTTGGTGGGGGGCAGGATGCGGGTGAGCGGGCAAGGCTCAGCCCCTGGCCCTCCTCCTGAACAGGCTGTGCAGTGTCAGCCCTCACCACTCCACAGGAGCCACACTTGTGCTTCAGGGGTTTTTTGGAGAGGATTTTTTGAGTTTTAAAAGAAGGTTTCCACTAATGTTTAAACTAATGGGTCTTTTTTTAAAAAAGAGAAATGAGTGTCTTGCAGAAACAGGGAGTCTGGACACAGGTAATGAAAAGGATTTTCAGAGGGAAGAGAGAAAAAAACAAAGCTGGCAAGAAAACTTTACAAACCCAGGAAGATTGCAGACATTACTTATTGGTATTTTCTACAAGCTGATCACCTGGAGTAGGGGAAAGCAGGGTTCGGAGTCATGAAAGTATCTGTTTACATGCGGGACTGTAATTTGTTTTACTATTTAGCTGAATGTTGAATTGTGAAATACTTTTGTAGGTTTCTGCTTATGAGCACGATGGGACTAGGACTAGAGACCAAGTGAGAGAGAAGGATGTGGCAGCTTACAAGCAAAATGCTGTAAAAGAAAGGAAGACGTTACTGATTTATTTGTCTTTTGCAGTACTGGAATGAAAATAGCAAATGACGTCCAAAGGCAGAACGCCTAAAACCCATACATATGTTTGCCTTCATGCTATACAAAGCCAACTACTGAATTGCAATGCCATAAAATGCTATATGCTAGTGCTGTGGAGTTTGGTTTCATAGAGCAATGAAATGAATGTAAGCAGACAGACTATCTACAATTAACTGGCTGTTAGCTGGAAAAAAAAAGAGCACAAAATAGATATAAACCACCTTTCAGGGAACAAACAAGCACATGACTGAGGGGATCAGAAGTTTTTACTGTGGGTGAATAACATCCTAACTGCTGTTCTGAGGTTTCTTTGTGATTATCTTGTGCTTGTCTGTCCAGTTATCTCTGTTAACAGTTTGGCAGTAATTCTTTGGAGGTTATATTTCAGATGGGTTTAAACACATAATTAGTATTTATTTTAATAAATAGTATCTAGGCTATGAAAAGTGGCAAATTTTGAATAGGTCTTGAGGCCTAAAAAATAAAACTGGTAAGAAATTAAAGTGGAATGGACTGCTCTATTTTGCTGCTCCAATATGAGTGTTACGAAGCAGGTTAACTTTGTAAGTAAATGGAAGCAGAGCACATTTTCAAAGTTTACTCTACAGAAATGTTCTGAGCTACTATTACTATCACCAAAAAAAGAAAAAGCAAACCACAAAAAGCCTAGGGTTTTGCCTGTCTTGTGGCTGGGCAGTTGTTGGTCTGACCCAACCCTGCCTTCAGCCACCTCCTGTCCCTGCGACTTGTTCAGCCCAGGGCAACAGTGGTGTCAACGCAGGGCATCATTTTTTTCCTAAAAGACAGAAAGAGGGCAAGCCGAGAATGCCACCCTCCTGCTTGCCTCTTACTCGGGTAAAACTGGCTCTGGGTAACGTGTTTCTCTCTGCAAAGCAAATGGGAGTATTTAGCCTGCACCTCTTGGCTCTGGAATCTTTTGATCTTGACATTAGCCAGCTAGGGTTAAGTGTTTAACTCATTTAGGACCTTAAGACAGTGTCCTTTTAGATGGTGTATTTTATATTTATGTATATTGGTATATAATAAAGGGTCCTCAAGCTGTATAAAATGTCCGGGGTCCTGTTTTGGCATGCCAGGCTGTTTCAGAGATGTACTGTGTTGGTATTTTTCTCTGTCTGGGTACTGTGTTCCTGGTTCTAAGAGAGCAGTAGGGTGTAGAGGAATTGACCCAGCAGCTCTGGCTGAAGATGTGACTTTGAAATGTAGCTGAAATGCTGCCCTTAGATGTTTTACAAGTCACTGACTGAGATAGGAAGAATATTCTTTTTCTGAAACCACTGTTGGCAGAGGCATAAGACTAAATCCACACAGTGAAAAGGAACTTTGTTTTGGTGATAGAAGATTGAAAGCATCACTCATCATTCTCCCTTGTGTGACCCTGGGGGAATGATTCATCTACTAAATACCACAGCAGTAAATTTTGTTATGAACTCAGACATGGAATAAAACATAAACTATTGTTTTTCCTTCAGTTTTCAGCACTGAGCCCCTGCAAATCAGCTGAAATAAGAGAATTGCACTAATTGAGTGCATTTTTCTCTTTCATAAATGAGACTATCGAACCAGGCAGATAAAAATCAAGCATATTCTTGTTTTCACTATTAGTATACCAGAAATTACTCATATTCTGGAAGCCATACAAAGGGCCCTCTCATATCTCCGCTGCTTTCATCTTTGCTCATATAAAGCTGTGTGTGAAAGAAGCACTGAACTCTTGTCCAAGTTGATTGTGGATGGACTCTGTTGTAGTCTGCCCAGCTTTGAGAGAAGCCACCTGAAATTTCTGGGAAGCCTGAGGGAATCCTCAGTCTGAGACCCACACACAATACAAACACAGTTTTGACTTCCCTAACTTGTCAGAAGCTGCAGTCCTTAATCACCCTAAGGAAAAAAAGAAGAAAAGGCAACTTGTCTAGTAAAAGAGCACTTGAAATTGTACACAAAAGACTAAGATGCAATGAAAACCTTGTAGCAAAAAACCCCTACACTTATAGACTAAAAATTCGAGGTTTTTTTTAAATCAGAATATTTTATTTTATACTATCCTTCAAATAAATTAGAGAACATCCAGCATCTCATCATAAACACCGAGGGTTACATTTTAGGCTTAAAGAAATTTTAGGCTTAAAGAAACCAATTTGTCTTGAGCTTGCCTTGTCTACAGGAATGTAGCTATTTTCATACGTGAGATCGTGGTGGTTTTTTACCTGCCCTTCAGCTGAGTAAAAAGAAATATCCTTGCTACTGGTTTTTCTCAAAATACCAGAGCCTATAAACAAAGAAGAGAAAAGAAGGAATGTCCGAGTATAGTTTTCTGAAGATCTTTGCATATCTATTTCAGAACAGTTTAATTTTAAGGGTATTAAATGTAGGCTGTCTCCTTTCTAGAAAGGATTTATTAATAGAAGCAAGGTGTCAGTTCTCTACTCAATGCTTCTGTATTTATTTATATAACGTCAACATTTCCTTCTGAAAATCTTTATTGTAAAGATTTCTGACCACGTCAAGACAATCGGAAAGCATTCCTCGGAGCCTAGCTCAGGCTGCACAGGGAAACCAAGACCTCACTGCATCACCAACAAAGTGCTGAGCTCCCTGCAGGCTCCTCTGGGGTGGAAACCTTCTGATTAGGGTGCAAAAGAAGGGAGGCTGAATCCTGGGTCAGGTAATAACATCCCAGCCTGAAGTGGGGTAATGCACCAGATTCTCCAGTGGGCTCTGGCCCAGCAGAAGGAACTTGTGGTCATTGTGCAGTTCTAACTCCTCTAGCCTTGGGTTTGTGACTCTGTACCATTCTGCTGTGGAACTGGCAGACATGGATCTGGAGGCCAACTTGGAAAAACTGAAGCCAGAAGCTGCCAAGAAACAGCACCAGTCATCACTAGCCGGACAGATGCTTTTCCTGAAAGGTGAGCAAGAAGGTCTGTGGACCCTATACTTGATTCTCTATAGCTTCCTTCATTCCCTTAGCACATTTCTTCTTCCTTCGGTCTTTTTCTTGTCTATGGGATCCAGACCTGATATTGTACTATCAACCAGTGCAACACCTCTGCTGCAAACAACAGAAGGTTTGTCCTTTGCTTTGCTGTTACTTGACCCAGCCATGTAGTTTGCCTCTCCTGATCTGAGGTTGTTTCCTCTCCCCGATGTTATTCCATCTCATCACACCTTTGAAAATGCTGTCCTTTTGCCTGGATCACCCCTCCTCTGCTGGGCACCCTTTGCCCTTCCCCATCCAGGGCTGTCATGGGGCTGAGCTGGGAAGTGGGAGTTTGAGAGGAAGGAGGGAAGGAGAGGGCAAAAGGGAATATGCAGAGCCTGAGGGCAGTGGAAGGGGCTCTAAGCGGAGCCAAATGGGGGAATGATTTCCCCAGGAAATCTTTCAGGTTGGTAATTTGATAGAAAACAAGTCCTTAGTACTTGGCTGCTTCCAGGAGAAATACTTCTCACAAGATTAGCTTTGCAATGAGAATGTTATCTGGGATTTATACCGCTCTGTGATCTCTTGCTTCTGCAGAGCATTAGCAGACTAATTGGCCTGAGAAGTTTGGACAGTTTGATAACCAAGCCACAGAGAACACGTGCCAAGAGCTTGGGAAAAGGACTTTGAGGAGTGCTTGGAAAGCGTACCACTTAAGTGCATGAGCAAGTGTCCTGTTTTGCAAAGTCGGCACAGTTAATTAGCCATGGATGGTCTCTTTTTGCCCCTCAGCTGGTGCTGGCTGGTGTATGACATGAGACTGGCTATGGCTAATGCAGCCAGGGAAGGAGAGGGCTGGGCACAGCAGGGAGCTGATGCTGTGGGAGGGAGGTAGCACTGGATATCGCACTCCACGGTCCCCAGTTGGTTTCTGATCAAAAGTATAAAATCTCCAGAACTTCCTAACTGAAGTAAACATGCTACCAACAGGAGACAAGGAGGGTGAGCCCTTCCAGTGATAACCTGTTCTCAGAGTGTCTGCACAGCGTTTGCCAGGCTTATGGCTGCCCCTCTCGGCTCAGCAGCCAGCGTGTCTGGGCTTGCAGCCAGGAGTGAGCCAACATTTCCCTTCCTCCTCACCCTTTCATCTACAGAAGCAGGGTGCCCCTTGGTCTCCAGCAGAACTGAGAACAAGAAACATGAACCAACAGAAAGGGGGAGAAAATACAGTGCTATAAAACTGCTGATGAACTGTCTTTCTTTTCATTAGTAATTCTTCTCTTTGGCATCAGTGGAAATAGCAAAACTGAAGCCTGAAAAAGAGAGTGGCCCCCGGAAAGTTGTCTTTTCAATTTAATCCTAGGGCAATTCTGCAGACTTTAAGGTTGTTTTTTCTTCAGAAAATAAGAATTAATTAATTAAAGTCAGACTCTCCAGTATTTACAGTCCAAACATGGTGCTTTATCTGAAAAGTTGAAAGCATTGAGGTCTGTCTTGGACAGGCAGTCCTCCGGGATAGTTCTTTTTAAACAAACAACTGCATCTTCCAGGGCCTTTGATAAAATGCCTGAACAAAGAAAACCAGCCAGTTTCTTTCAGTGTGCAAAGTTCAGGAACCACATAAAATAAAGTAAAAGTTAGGGAGGAGGGATGTGGGAAACAATGTAAGAAGTTGAACAGATTCTGTTTTGATAATCTGACTTGTTACAAGGATCTTTTAGAGGTGCAAGTGCTATTTTTTCTGTTGTTATTTTGTATGTGAGCAGGTGGGAGCATCTTTTGTCCCACAGCATGCAGTTGGCCAGTAGGATCCTTGCCTGGATAAAAAAGCAGTGAGATTCAGGAGGTGAAGGTTGTTGCTGTAATAAAAATACACAAGCCTGTTTTGCTGCCTGGATAATGAAGAGTTTCTAGAAGGGGAGAAGTGGGCACAATTTAAGATGATTGCATGAACCTCCCTTCTCACATAGGAAAGAAACTGAAGATATACCTCCACAAAACTCTTTATGCGTATGACCCTCTACTGGTGCCTGCACGTGGGTCTGCTTTCCCATCTCCAACCAGGCTCCAGGGACCGATGAGAGAGGAGCAGATCTGCTCTGCTCTGTCTACTGTACCTCGGGTGCAAGACCCACGTTGCAACAATAGCTGTGTTGGCTGCTTAGCATTAGCTAGGGCTGGGTGTTTGCTTGGGGCAGTGAGCTCGCATCCCCATGCAACTGCCCATGTGCGTTGAGTGTATTCACTTCCACTTGCTCTTTGGCCCTCCTAACCCAGGAAAGTCCCCGTGTGAGCTCCACAGCATTAGCTGCATCCTCTCTTGTCCTTGCTTTCCCTTTCTTGTCTTGAATTGCTTCTGCAAGAATCTCCGATGCTTGTTTTTGTTGAGTTTTTTTAGTTTGTCAATAAAGCGCCTGAATTCAGTTGGCAATTCTGACCCTGGGAAAGGGGACCTAAGTGAGTTGCCATGGCTTTCTCTACTATGTGTCATAGAGTTTGCTGTGGAGCATCACTCGGCAGGCCCCTGGGGGCTCGCTCCAAGTCACAGGGAGGTGGGTCCCAAATGCTCCATCCTGGCTGCTCCCCTGGGGTAAGATAGCCCCTTCTGCCCAGAGCAGAAGTCTGGGAAAGAGGAGACTGAGATGGGAGCTGGTATCGGAGGAGAGAGATGATAGAGCCAGGGAAGGGGAGAGAAGCTGAAAATCCCCAAGCCAGGTCTTTTTCTGCCGGGCTGCTTTCCAGCCACTCTTCCGCAAGCCTGTAACGCTGCACGGGGTTGTTGCGACCG
>JAOBAS010000029.1:12705958-12721455 GCA_025311575.1 Elanoides forficatus
GAGCGTGGCGGCGCCGCTTCCGCGAACGAGGCGGTCGGGCGCCTTTGCGCTCGCTTTCTCTCTCTCTCTGCAGGTACTTGGCCGCGGGGAAGCGTCCGTCCCGCCGCCGCCTTCCCCCCTCTCCCCCTCCTGGGCGCTTCTACAGGTTTGAGGTGGGTTTTTTTGAGGGTGGGGGGCGGGGGGGCGCTGGGCAGCCCGCCGGGAGGGCGGAAAGCTGGAGTAACCGCCCGAGGCGGGGCTGGGCGGAGAGACCGGTGTCCCCCCGCCTCTCACCGGCGCCGAGCTCCTGCCCGGAGGCGGGAAGCGGCTGCGGGCGTCGAGGGCCGAAGCAGCGGCCAGGTGTGGTGGCAGGGCGTGCCCCGGCCTCCTCCCGCCTTTCCTGGGCGGGAGCAGCTCTCCTGAGGCGGCGGGTCCGCGCCGCAGTCGCCTTGCGAAGGTGCGTGAGGCCGGGAGGCAGCAGGAGCCGGCGGCCAGGAGCGTAAAAGGTTTTTAGCGGCCGGAGGAGTTGGGTGGAAGGTGGCGGGGGACTGGCGAATGCAGCAGCGCTGGGCTGCGGCCGGTGGTTTAGGGGAGCTCTGAGGCGCGGGTGGGGAAGGTAGGGCACGGTGAAGGTCTTGCTCTTTGCTTGCTCTAGTCTTACGCGCCGCTTCCCCCGCCCCGCTAATATGGGAGACTGGGGGCTTGTGACCCAAAGGGACTTTTTTGGGAGGGAACTGGTATAGCTGCATAACGGCCTGGTTCCTCATTGTATGAAATCTTGTATCTACGGCGGGTGCGAGCAATGGTGTGTTAAGGACTTTAACGGGTATTACAGCAGCGAGATATAGAAGGCTGTTATTGAAAGCTGTGCTTTCCTGCAGGCGTGGCACATCCTTTCACTGGTTTGTAAACACTTCTACAACTCAAAATTTCTTTCTCCCTTGCTATGCTGGCCCTTGGTTTTTGCATGTTTTTAGGAACATCTGTCTGAATTTCTTAAAGCCACACTCAAGCATCTGGCTACACCGTATTGTCTGGAAAGTTCATTGTTCGTTGGGCTTGTTGCTGACGGATTCTCGTTTCCTGATTTTACGCATTAAGAACTCAGTCTGTATTCATGCTCAGTAACTGCAAAGTTGTTATCAGGAGTTGTTTTAGCGCAGTGCCTTTAAAATTTAAAGGCAGGCTACTGGTTGTGTGTATATGCGTTGTATGCACAAATTTGCAGGGAACTTGTTTCTTAAATAGATTTATTTTTTCTCCCTGTATTTCATTTATTCATTAGCCCTCCTTTTTTAAGCTGTAAGATAACACAGAAAATGCTTTACAGTTGACTCTTTCTTCTTTTTTTTGTGTGTTGTGAAAAATCTTTAAAAAGTTGGGCTTTGCTTATGTTTGTGACAGAAGACATGCCCAAGACGCATCAGCTAGTTTTGAAGACACTGGCAAAAAGCTCAGATGTAGGTGATGTGCGTTACGGAGGTATTTTATGCAATGTTTGCACTTAAGTATGACACCAGCTTCAGTTCCAAGCAGGTCTACAATTCAGTTGTATTGTTGCAATATTAACTGGTTAAGGGAACAGGAAGCAGGTTAAAAACTGTTCACTGGGGAAAACAGCAACTCAACCATATTTTTGCCCCTTTCCCACCTTGGAAATACATTTTTATGTAGCAGGTGCAGTATGCCCCAAAAGTTCCCCAATTCATGCAATTTTGGACAGATGCAGAGTCCTGAAATCCTCAGAGAAGCTGTTTTCAACTTATCACTTGATCTCAGAAGCTAATACTACCTCTCTCCCGGTGCCACAGCTAGTCCTGGACAACCAGTATGTCATACTTCTGGTGGATTAATGCCTTTCTCACTTCCGTCATGCAATTTTTTTCCCACCTTGACCAGAGCACTTTCTGTGGTGTGTAATGAGACCTGTCAAAATGCGCAGTCTGCCCCCAGAACTATGCTTTTCTCCCATGACAAAGCTACCGTTAATGTTTGCATCCTGGAGACATGGTATCACTGGAAGATGATCTGTCATTGAGTCACCCATCTCTTCTTATCTTTCCTCAGGTGAAGCAGATTTTCCCTTCCAAAATGACTTTTCGAGCTCTGGTTTTTTGTCTGGCTTGTGCTGGCCTTGGAAAGGCAAATGGTAAGTTGAATTTCCTGAAATCTGCCTGAAAATGATTGAGGAACTGGTTTCTGACGCCTGAGGCTTCAACAGTCAGAGTAAGAGGCAAAACCAGGTGACATACAGATTTGCTCGTGCCATTTGACATACATTAGATAGCTGAGGCATAGATATGGAGTTGGCAGATGTGACACAAGACCTCCTGGAGCAGCATTTGGAGATGGGAGGGACATGTAGCATCCTCTGTCTACAATGACACTGGACACCATTATTCACCTGAGTTCACAGCTTCCCATAGCGGATGCTCCCCTCACGAACAAACCTCTCTTTTTCTTTCCCCCCCCTCTCAAATGCACTGCAAACTCTGAAGCTACATAGTCCAGAAATTCTCTTTAGCTCATTTTGCTGCTCAGTTCTCTGAGGATGGCTTGGTGTGCACTTCCCTTGTGCATTCAGTCTTCCTCTAGCTATTAGGAAATGAAAATTGAGTCTTTGCTGAGAACAGGAAGCCATGAGCTGATGTAATAAAAGTGAAGTGGGAAGTCTGCAGGGATGAGTACAGAAGTATGGTATGTCTTTTTCTTTTGAACAATTAGAATAAAGCCAGAACCTCAGCCAATGTAAATCAACATAACTTCACTGATTTCTAGGAGGATGCAGGAGAAGGACATTTTGGTGGGGCAAAACCATAGAAACAATATGTAATTGATGGAATTGTTGTGTCTGTGGGTAATCCAGGCCTTAGAATCAGTATTAGGCTTCTGAATATGTGTTATATCTGCCCTTTTCACTATTTCATCTCATTGCAGTGGTTTCGCAGGCTGAACACAGAAATGTGAAAGTGGGCGAGAGCGTGACTCTCAGCTGTGCCCTGACGGAACCCAAGGATGTTCTGCAGGTGACGTGGCAAAAGGACTCTGAAAAATCACACAATAACATAGCTACGTACAGTACCATAAAAGGATTAAAGATTCACGAGCCCTATCAAGACCGAATGAATTTCACGAGCCTGGTACTCAATGAGACAAGCATCACTTTTTGGGACACTAGAATGGATGATTCGGGGTGTTACACGTGTCTCTTCAATGCTTTCCCTCTCGGCTCCTTCTCGGGACATACCTGCCTGAGTGTTTCTGGTGAGGTTCTCTGCAGGTATATATCTCTAGTGGAAAAAGAGGTGTTTTCTCACCTACAGCATTTCCTTGAGCAGACTCAGGAACTGCAGTGGTAAAAAGCAAGGAGTGGGATCTTTCTTTGTAAGCCTCTGAGCAGTCCTAGCTGGAACTTGGGCAAACCAACATTGCCGGTTGCAGTTTCCTCTTGGTGCCAGGTAGAACCCCAGTGCTGTGAGCTACTGTGCTGAACCCTACCATTGATAGGGACTTAGCAGGTAGGAGAACAGCACGGACCAAGAAATGGTTTTACTTTAACAGATTATTTTAAAACCTGGGATTTCAGGTTGAGTGAAACCTTTAGGGTATATAATGTCAGTACAAGGGAAGGAGTATTGAATCATGGGGGGGACGTGACCCAGTGAACTCCTCTTGCATTCCTGTGCCGTGGGGCTCAATGCGAATCCAGAAAGCTTTGCTCTGATTGATAATGGCTAAACTGCTATTATTGCTTATGGCCAGGTGCTCGTTGTGGTGATGGATTGTCTCATTTGTGTGTTGGAAGGTCTCAATGCGTCTGTCCATTACAACGTTTCTGAAGGTCATTTGATAGCCACCTGTAATGCTGTTGGCCTCCCAGAGCCCACCGTCACCTGGAACAACTTGTTCAATTCTACTCCTACACAGGAGACAGTCAGGTACACCAATGGGGTGGTGTCCATCACCAGTAAACTGGAGATCAACAACACTCGGAGCATCAGTGTGCAGGACTTGACCTGCAGAGTAAACAACATGAATGAAAAAATAGAATTGCCAGTAAAAATTAAAGGAGGTAGGTGAACTGTACAAGCTACTTGGTAGCGTTCTCTTAGCCTCCGTGTTTTGCAATAGCATGTTTGGATAGGAATGTGCTGGGAGGAGGAGGGAGTGAAATGTTCATGTGCCAAGTAAGAAGAAAGGAAATCCTACTTTGTTTTCATTGCCGTCTTTGAGACAATAATATATTGAGGTCCTCTCCAAGAGCGGAAAAAAGCCAAACTAGTCAGCTAGGGAGCTAGTGAGTTTTAGAGGCACCATGCATTTTTGCAGCAAGTCAAACTTCAGTTTTCATGCAGGCCTTCATAGTTTCTTTGACAGTCCAAAGATAGGTATAAATATTTGTCACCCGATATCTATCTAGATGAAGTAAAAATTCTGTGGGTCACTTAATGAACACTGAAGTGGAAGTTTTGAAATTAATAATAAACTGTCTCTGAAAAACAATTAACCAAATGTTTCAGTTAAACTTACTACATGTTTTGGTACAGTTAACCTGTGCGTTATGTTTTAGTTTCTCTGACACTTTTGCTAAGACACACATGCGTTGCAGTAATGGTCAGGGAGGAATAGTACTTTCAAGCAGACAGGAAGGTGATCAGTTGAAGATACTTACATTGGTTTTATGGGGAAATCTTAAATACATCAGTGTAACATCTGAATACCCTGTAGTGCTGATTTATTTCTTCCAACATTCTGTTCTGCTGGAAAGACTTTCACCCCAGCTCTGTAGATGAGAAATAGAAACATTAGAAACTGAAGTACCATTCTCAGTTCACACAGGAACATTGACTTAGGTGATTTAAAATTCTCATGTCTCCAAATCCAGAGCCTTAAAAGGAAGACTGCTTCAAAAGTTGGAAAGCAGCTTGGGATTGTGGGTTTATTCCCAAAGTACGTGCTCAAGAAGTGATTATTATAGGAATAGTAGTGAAGAGTAAGATCTGACTTTTAATACCTTCTTTTTAGAAGTTCAAAAGCAAATTAGTTCTTAATTATGAATGACACTGATTGAAAAGCATAATAAGTCTTTTTATCCTGTCTCAAATGCAGTATTCTTTTGGGTTGGCCTTTTAAAAAGGAAATATGTGCCTCAGCAGGAAACTAAGACTTGTTATCTTGCTAGGAGAATGAAAAATCAGCTAATAGCTTGTTGTTTTAACAATCATATTTTAAAGAAAGGAAAATTCAAATGAATAGTTCAACCGAGCTTTGTTAAAAGACATGATAGTTTTGGCTTGATTCAAATAAATTTTAATTCAGAAAGCTCTCCAGCTAACATCAGTGGGCATTGAAATGAGCCTTCATATTATCATTTTGATTAATGGCAGTCAAACGAAGTGGCTAACGTCTAACCAGGGAGGGACATTTGTGCTCAGATGTTGGATAGAGTTACTTGCAGGCATCAAAAAATGGCCTGTTGTCTTTTCTGAAAGTTAACTGAGCCTTTGCGACGGTGATAAGTGTTTAATAGTAAAAGGAATAACTTTTATTTTAAAAACAAAAACCTCAAATTCTGGATGAACAAAAAAAACTCTTCAGAAAGTGTCAAGACTCGTATAAAGTTCTGTTTATGTATGTATGCCAACTACCATATCAGGTATGGGAATGACAATTTTCTTTGCCGTGGATGAACATGAGCACATCTTTTCTTCACAAAGCATTTTCTGTAGGCAAGCAAGTTTGTCTTTGAAAATACATATGTTCACTCTCTCTTTTGAGCAATTGCTGCTTTCCTGTAGCTTAGCAATAACTTTCACAATCTTGGTGAGGAACAATTGTTAATCAGGCATCCTCTTGGCAATTTTTCCTATATAAACTAGCTTAGTTTGGTGTATTTTTTGTTGTTTTCTTTTCACAGAGGAGGGGTCTTCGTTGCTTTTGCTGATGATTACTGTGCCTCTTTTAATTCTCATCACAGTTATAATTCTGATTATGCTGTGCCGGAGGAAGAGGATGTGCAGGAGGGGTTGAAGTGGTGAGTCACTGATGCATGGAAACCAACGGTTTTCATAGAGCCATAATAAGGTCTGGTCATCTGCAGAGAAGAGTTGAGACTTTGTTGAGATACCATTAGGGGGTGTGAGACTCATATTGGACAAGTAAACTTTATAGTAACATGTTTACAGTTATTAAAGGTTGCCTCAGTTGCATGTAATTTTAAGAGCTGTTTTCCCACTGCTACAATACAGGACTACAAATTGCGAGGCGAGGATCCAAGTAGAGTATGACATGCTGCTCATAGTTTGCTTTCAGGCAGAACTGTCAGCAGAAGCAATTCACTGGTCTTTCGCGTTTTCCTGGAGGGCCACAAAAGTGTTGAGTGGAAGCATGCTCAGAGAAGTTTTGGCAGAAAAGGTATGTTGGAGAGAAACCCATTCATGCAGAGTGACATGCCCCCAAGGGAACGCTTTCTTCTGGTCGCAGCACCCTCTTTGTATTTTTAAGACAATTGGTGTAATACGATGGAGAAGTGCATTCAAACTCAGCATATGAGTCTGCTGCCTAATGATGGGTGCTTTTACTCTGCTTAACTAGGTCCAAGTGCTGTGTCTGGCTTTAAATTCTACTATATGTTCAGAAACACCAGCACGCATCAACTCAGTTCCTGAATACTTAGATACTTGCTTCATGATGATAATGTGATATAAGGGAAGGAAGTGTTTCCAGGATTATCAGACCTATCTATTGTGAACTTAGACCTACAGCATCTACTGTTAAGAGGGGTTGATCTCATAAATCTCCTACTGCCAGAGACATAAAAGTCTTCACTGAGAAGAAAGAGAACTGAACACTTCTTACAGCCCAAATACAACTTCTTAATTGTAAAACATATGTGAGCTTTCCATTGATCCTATAAACAATTCAGAAGAGAAAATTTCTGTTGAATTTTCAGGCCAACCTGGACGTTAAAGGGCAAGAACTTGGTTCTTAATTGGTTTTGGTTTTTGTTTTTTGTTTTCTTTAAAGGATCAGAAGAAAAAGGTGAAATGCTCAGAAGAAAGATGCGTCTTTATTCTAGAACAACTATTCCAAACACAAATGAGCTTGTACTAAGCAATCTTGAAGGAGAGACCTTGAGGCAGAGGTGACCTAGCAGAGGTCTGGGATCACTCACTAGAGCAGATCAGAGAGTGAGCAGGCAAAGAGAGTGCTGAAAAGTGCAGGTGCTGCCTTGCAGAGTTTTGAAGCCCCTTCATTGCATCCCAGATGAGATCCACACTGGGATGGTGTGACTGCACTGCTGCCTGAAGCAGGAGCAGGGGCAGTCTGTGAAACATTGCTTGACAAGAGTAGGTTGTTCATGTTTGGACTAGGCTGAGGATGTTAACATATCTCCTGGCATGATTCTTGCCCTTGGATATTAGCAGTTACTGAGGCAATGCCTGCATGTGGTTCCAGAGGTAGCTTGTAACAGGACCATCCCCAGCAGGCAGTACGGTTAGCTTCACAGCAGGTTTCCTGTGCCCTATACCACCCGCTAGGTATCAAGCTTGGAACCCTCAAGCCATTTCACGCATCCTTGTGCCATGTCGTGGGTCATGCAAGACATGATTTCTTATTGCAGAGACACTTCTGTCATGTACAACAACAGAGCCTACACATTATTTTGGAAACTTTGAACAGAGCACCCTTCCCCTGCTTTGTACGTAAAGCATAAGACACAGAAAAGCATGACAGATTTAAACTGAAAGTGCTGTGCCCCTTCTTCCCTAGCTAATGGCTCAGAGCTTGAAGTCCCTCTATGTCAGCAAGAGAAGTGGGGTCTCGTGCCCCACTGTCTGGGAGGACGTCTGGATTCCCAGCCCCACGCATGTGCCAGTGTGTCACAGGGTTGAGACTTCAAGTAAATACCTGTTCAGTGGGGCAGAAAGGCTAAATTAGATGAGCAGTGTTTAGCAGTGGGTGTAAGTTGGTTGTATTAGAGTATATCAACAAAAGCAGGATTTGAAGGACTTTGTGTTTCTTCCCATTTATCATCGGTTTTGATTAACCGTGATTCCAGGCTGCAACTTCTGCAGAGGACTTGTAAGTTGTTCAGTCTCTGTTCTTTTAATGTAGTCTAGTTTTTGTCAGTCTTAGTCTGTATCTTTTCAGTTGCTTTTCGGTCTTCAGTTTTGAAAATGTAACGTGCTGACCTGGATCCTTTTTGCATAAAGGCAGCATTACTTTATCCAGAGTAATTTTGACCAGCTGATCCTATTCCTTCATACAGTGACCGGCTTAAGAAAATGTGTTTGTCCATCTTCCTAATGTACATATGTTTTCCTGAAGGCCTCATTAATTAGCTTGTTGTAAAATTCCAGTACTGGTGCAGTTTGATCACTCTGTCACCATCTGATTTCCCCCTCCACCCCCCCACCCTGGATGCTCTGCCTGTTGCTAAAAGTTACTTAAAATTTTCCACTGTCACTTTCTTGGCCAAATCCTTAGAATGCCAAAAACACTCGTGGAGCTACAGTAATTTTTAACACTATGTTTAGAGTGCATTGCCAGTCCACATGTACCACGTTGTAATGAGGAAATCCCCTACACTTCCTTTGCTCCCATCTGAGCAGCACACTGTGGACCTTAGTCTGTTTTTGCGGTGACTTGTTTTTTCCCCAGTCATCTGTGAAATCTCTATGCTCTTTAAGGCATTGGTTGCAGTTGATTCACCCGAAAGAGAATAACATCTTGCAGAAAGCCCTTTTCTGGTTTTATCCTCTATTATCCTCCAATTGTGTTGGAACAAGGAGTAGCACCTACGTACATATTTCTGGACACTTCGTAACAGCTCATTAGAGAGCTAATGATGCTGGCTGGAGGATACCAATGTCTGTCTGAGGTCATTATCTCAGGCTTCAATACTTATTTTCATTCTGCACTAGATAACAAGCAAAGCCTTTCTAGTCTTGTCAAGATGGCTGGTTTTTGAAGTAAAACAACAGCTTTTTAATCTGGGTGGCTGGGGACCCTTCTCTGTCAAAGTTTCCTCTCTTCTGCTGTTGAGAGGATGGTTGGGTTTTGCTTTGCTTTTATTTTTGTTGTTTCCCTCCCCTCCATGGTAGTTGCTTGGGAATCAGGTGAAGAGCTGGGGCTCAAAGTTGATGTCCCATCCCTCAGGCATTTGCCTTGTGTACCAGTTACAGAGCATATGTACGTTTTGGTTCTCCCTGCAAACATCCCAAGTGAAACGTCTTCACAACATTTAGCAAGAAGTCACTTGTTTGGAAACAAACTGAGCAGCCTTTGTGGCAAGAGCTGATGCAAAAGCTTTGGAAAACTCACATCTTTATCCTCTGCCAAGCAGAGAGACAAACCTAGCTGTGCCTATCACTCTATTTAAGTGCGATGAGCAGGCTGCAATGAATTGCCAGACATAACTTCACCTGTGCTGGAGGTTTCTCAGTGCTACTCTTGTGGTAAAACATTACACCATTCCCTGCCTGGGTCACCTAGCAGAGCTTAACTGTAAACTACACCAGTGTAAAGCAGTCCAGTTAACAAGCCTGGATTGAAGCAAAGTAAAGGCTATTATTCTGAATAAATTCCTGTGACTTACCTATCGCATACGTGTATCAACCGGAATGCTTTCGACAGCATCAGTTGTTTGTTTCAAGGCTTGCAGGATACTCACATTTCAGCTTGGCCAGTTAAAAAGCTTTATAGTCAGTTCTTAGGACTTAGCAGTCTGCAGAGGGATAAAATTACATGCAAACAGTTTTCTGGAGGCCTATGGTGGTCTGTGAGGAAGGGCTGCTTCACAAATGGATATAAAGGACAGTATGGGGTTTTTTTGGTTTTGTGTTGTTTGGGGTTTTTTTTTTTCTTTTTAAAGCGTTGGTATGTTGATCTCTCTTGGGTAGCTTATGCATGTTTTGCTATGTGGAAAGTTTGAAAATGGTCAAATAGTATATTTGTGTTTAAAAAGCTGTAACAACTGGACAAAAAAATTCTTGGAGCTCATTATTGAACAGATATTATGTGACCTAAGAAAGCTGAGCAAATTAGGTAAACCTGGAAGAGGAAAACTTGAAAGAGTCATAGAAGAACAGACTAGGTCAGATCAAAAAATCCATTCCACAGAAAGCGCCAACATAGCGCTTTTCATATAGCATCAAATAGCTATATGATATGCATCAAATTTTCCTGTTTGGAAATTGAAACGTTCGGATTTTCCTGCAAGTGGAAATTTTACAGAACTTAGATTAAGCAGCATTAAATTCTTTGTTTCAAGAGGTTTGTGTCTGAATACAGCCAACTAACTGTATTTCAAAGAGATGCTGAACTTCATTGTACCTCAAATGTTACACAGGTGCTATAAAATACATTGAAAATACCTCTTTGTTACCAGCTAGAGATCATTTAATACCCTGAATAGGAATTTAAGACATCCTGATTATTATTTTTTGAAGTTTGGAAGTTGCTACAAATAATATAGATACAGGTCTGTTAAGCTGTTATAGCAGCTTGGCTGATCAGCTGTAATACGTGGGTATCAGAAACCTAAATTTTTGTGGCCAAAGATGTCCTGAAAGGATGGGAAATATGGAAGTCCTGTACAGGAGATTCCAGGTATTTGGGAAACTTTACAAGAACAAGTACTTGCACGCACTTTCCATTGCTTTGTTTATAGTAAAGTTCGGAATTATTTCTGGAAGAGCATTATAGCAGTGTTCTCTAGTGTTTATTCAGTTTGGAGAAGGCTGTGTTTCTAAACTTTGGCTTAAAAATTGTGACCATTCCTCTTTTATCTGTATGACTTGGCTTGTTTCTTCAGTGTACTTGCTTTGACATGCAGCTGTTTTTCTTAATAGTGAGAGACTAGGTAGTTGAGAACAACATAATAGATGCTTGTTTTTAGGAGACTTTTCAGAATATTTTTTCCTGAAGTGACAGCTAAATACCAGCCTTTCAGATGATAAACTGAGGACATAACTCCCTCTTTCATAAGGCAAATGGATATAATGCACCCTGCTCACAGAGGAACGGGTCTCTGGCTGTCGTGTCCCAGCTGGGGAGGCTCATTTTAGAATTGTCCTGGCTTCCTCTCAAGTGTGGCTTTATTGTGAGCAGGAGATTATATTTGTCCTATTTTGGATTCCCAAAAATAGCAAAAATATGCAGTGGTGTAAGTGAAAGTTGTTTTGGTTATAACAGCCTCATTCGTTTACCCTTCTTAACACTACACCAAAAAAGCCCCAACCCAAAACCAAAAAACCACAGCATAAAAACATTGTAGCCAAACAGACCTAAACAGAGCTAATGAGGGGAGAAAGAAAAACAAAAAAACCCCCCAAAACACAAAAAAACAAAGAAAAAAACCCACCCAAAACAACCCCTTACAAAAATGTCAGCGGAGGAGTAATTCTGCTGTTAGGCTGCCCATCAAGTTTCCCGCAGACATAAATATTTTGCAACCTAAATGAAAATGTTTTCTGGGTTTAATCACACACTGCTTCCAGACAACTCCTGTTCCCTAGTGAGTCACTTAATTTTCTCTTCACAGAAATGTGCCTGGTAGTACCCTCCAGTCTACATCGTATAGAGAGCGAGCATGGGCGCTCTTTCCAAGCTTTCCATGATTTAGTCTTACCTGTTTTCATTGCGAAGGACAGGGACAGCTGGTGCTTTGTTCATTTTCCCACCGTGTTTTTCCCCCAGCATATTTTGCTGGGGCAAGCATGCTCCTCATCCTGCTTTCCATTTTGGAGAGGAGCTGAGAGAATGAGTAGCAGAGGAGGAAGGAAAGGAAGGCGTGTGGATGAATTCAAGTCTCCTGGGGCATGGTCAGAGTTTTTGACTGGAAGGATGAAATAAATCCTGTTTGCTACCGACAGGGTGATGGTAGCAGTGTAGGAAACATCTCAGAGCTTGGCCTGCCCATCTGAAGGAGAGGTGTCAAAGTGTAGCCTACTAAAAACGAAGCCCTTTCTTTGCAGATAGGGAGGCCGTTACTGCGTGTGATTAACATGATTTCTATCCTGTGCATCATATCTGCGCTCATATTTCATTATGAAGTAATTTTCCAGTCCTTCAGTCTCCTTTTCATTCCAACAACAGGGCTTTGTATATAACTAGAAAATAAAATGGCTGGCAGCTGAAAGGGAGGAAAAATAGCGCTTCTGTGATATACGAATAGTTGCCTCGTTATTTAAATTTCTCATTGACTTCCTTGGTTAGAATAATTTGTGTGCTCAATTCTGGACTGTATTTCCTTTGCAAAATACTTTGGCTGTATGTAGGGTTATTAGATAAAGAGATGGAAACTTTTTTCTTACTCTTTTACATGAAAAGTAAGGATGCTGTATAATTTTCTTTTTTCAAAGCCACATAAAGGTTGTGTCATAAATTGGGTCTCAAATATCAGAATGACGTTCTGAAATACTGAACTATTTATATAGTCAATATATAACCTTATTTATGTATTACTAACCAGGAAAGTTGGTTTGCTTTTCACAGTTTGTAAATCCATCGAGGGTTTTGCATAGTCCTTATCTCACTGTCATATTCTGAATTCTGTAGTGTGTGTGGTTTGCAGAATTAAAAAAAATATTTGGTTTAGTAGTAGGTACGTAGTAAGTTGTTTGGTTGTTTGTTTTTGTTTTAAAAAAATCACATAATCTTGTCTTCAGATCAGTTTTTTTTTAAATTGAAATATTGCTTGAACAGGTGTTGATGGTCTTAGTTTAATGAAAACAAAGTGTAATAACTTTTCTAACTCATTTGGTATTGTATTAGTAGGAAATGGTGAATGTCTTTTTTTCTTTTTTTCTTTTTTCCTTTTTTTTCCTTCAGTAAATCATTCTTATTATATGCAAATAGATTAATATTCATTTGGAAAATTTGTCACGCCATATTCCATGTCTCTTGTCTCGAAATGCCTTCTTATTTTTTTTCTACTATTTAAATCTGCAGTAAAGCTTTGCACTCCGCTGCCAATTTCTACGTTCAAAAAGGACATTAGAATTGTCCGGTTACTTTCAAGGTACCTTACTGAATTTTCGGGAGATGCAAGTGAGTGAATCTCAAGCCATGCTTACCGTGGGGCAGAGGGCGAGGTGATGGGGTGTGCTGTGTAGCAGTAGTTCAGATGGCTGCGGTCAGCTTAAGGGCTGGCTGATGGTGCTGTGCAGCACGAGCAGTGCCACAACATGCTTGCTGCTCCAGTGTTTACCTGAAGGCAGGAGCGGCTTTTAAGCCAATCTGTCCAAATTTCCACCATATGGGTTACGGTAAGACATGCAAACTTCAACCTGATGTGTGTATAGATCTCTTCTAGGTTTCTGAGGAGGGCTGGCTGCTGTTTAAAGTGACAGGAAAGCATAGAGCCGAATAACCAGCGAACTTGCTGAAGGCATGCCACTGCTGGTCCCAGGGGAGTGCTCCAAATGCCAGTAGGGCAAAAGCTAGGAGTCTTTTTTTTTTTTGCATCTCTTCAGCCCATTATCTCTAGGAGCTGTAAGTCAGAGCTGTAAAGTGATTTAGGATAATTTTAGGGTGGGAAGACAATCTTTGGGAAGGGAGAGACCAAAAAAATCTAGCAGTTGCCTTTTATAAAGTACTGTAAGCTGGACTGGTTTTAAAATCTTGGTGACTGAAATCACCAGGCAAAAAGCTTTGATTTAAGTCTTCCAATGTAATTCTGTTTTCACCTTCTCTGTTTTCATCAGTTTACTTAAAAATACATTTTGTCGTTGTGGTTGTACTGTAATAACTACAGGTTTTACTTCAGTGATCATAAACCAGAATTCACATGTAAATTGGTATCTTGTGTAATAGAAGCTACCTGGGTTTTAAAACACCTTTTTCAATAGGGTACTTTCTTCTACACTTGTAATGTCTTTTGGCAGCTGCTGCCGAGCAGAATCACTTGGCTTCCTCCCATGGTAAAACAGTTTGTAAGCCCACTCCTGCCCTTCTGCTGGTAATAAATGGGTTTGAGTGGGGTGTCGGCAAGCTAGGTAGTTTTTCCTCACCCAAGGAGAAACCGCTGTTGCATAGTACATAGCATGGCATTTTCATGACCGTTGTTTTCAGGCTTTCTCATAAATTGCTCCGAAAGCAATTTCTATTGCTTAAGGAGAAAAGGGGAAGAGAAAAAAAAGTATTTTTTTCCCCACCAGTTTTAAGGCTATTCCTCTTTGGAGCATAAAAAAATAACGAGGGGGCTGAACATTTCTCAAAGCATCCCTTTTGAGAAGTGGGGAGGGGATGTTGTCAATGTGGGGCAAGCTGGATGGCGTGAGCACTGACCGCTGGGAGCGGTGCCGCCTGTGGCTCTGATGGCATCTCCCATGGTGCTCTGGGCAAGTGGTGCTGGGATCAGGTATTCTGGGTTTAGGCACAGACCTTTCTACATAATGACACTTTGTGTGGCAGGTGCGCGTCTGTGCTGTTAAAGATAAGGTAGCTTCTTAAATTTAAGGTAAAGTATCACCTAGTGAAGAAAGGAAGCAAGGGGGAACACAGACTGAAGCCTGTTTTTGTTGTGTTTTAGGAAGATGTGCTACTTGTTGTACAGCAGGGAAGGTCCTACGGTTGTTCACCAAAGAGCAGTTTTATGACTGACTGTTCATCCTCACTTTCCTCACTGTGCATTTCTCCCCCGCCACCCCAGTGGCAACCACACCACTCAGCAAGCCCTGAGGCAGCAAGACAATGGCCACCATCCATCCTTTAGCCTGTTTTTTCTTTGTTTTCTAGGATCCTAGAGGATTTCCGTTCACCTACCAAATCATTACAGCCCAGCAGCCTGAACATTACAAGCAGTGACTTGACTGGCTGGAAAGAAACAGCAATAAAAGGGAAATACATCACATACACTACTCTGTCTAGACACCGAGTTGATTGCTGAAAAGACTAGCACAATGTTTGTTATCCGGTCTAGACGCTTAATCATAAAAAGTAGGACCAGAGGGACCACTTAGTCCACTCCTGTGCTGCCAGCCAAAATCTATTTTGCTTGTGCCACTCTTGGTACTGCCAGTGTGCAAAATGCATTTGCCTTCTTCCAGCTGAGTTTTGAAAACGTCCATAGATGGAGACTCTGCAAGCTCTCTGGGGATCCTCTTCCAGTGCCTAATTGCTCTCGCAGTAAAGAGGGATTTAATTTTTACCAACATCTGTCTGCAATTTCACTTGAAGCAACTCTGCGTTCATCGCCCTCTTCCTGTCATCTGGTTTTCCTTCTCTTATCCAGCTGATCCAACTCCTTTTCCTTAACGAATGTGTGAATGTGCCAACGACTGTATTGCTTGACTCCCCCTGGAGAGACCTACTGGACTCAAAACCACAGGACTCAAACCACACCAAATCTGCCAAAATTACTGGGGAAGAGCAGTAGGGCTCCAAGCAGGTGACAGATTAGAGGCAGTAGCAGCCACAGTTGGCAAAGAAGAATTATAAGTAGTTTATTTTATTGGGCATTTCTTACTAACCCTGGGGTGGTGGCTTTTTTTTTTTTTTTTTTTTTTTTT
>JAOBAS010000029.1:12733756-12746339 GCA_025311575.1 Elanoides forficatus
GGTGAGTGATCTCTCCTGTCCTTATCTCAACCCACGAGCCCTTTGTTATATTTTCTCTCCCCTGTCCAGCTGAGGGGGGGAGTGATAGAGCGGCTATGTGGTGCTTGGTTGCTGGCTGGGGTTAAGCCACGACAAAGGTTATACAAAGTGCAGTGGAAACAACTGAATGGTGCATGTTTTGGCTCCCAGTTGATTGCATACGTTGTGGCACTACTGCTGGGATGCCCGTAGATCTTTATGGGCAGATTTCATGCTGGTGAGACATGGAAAGGTTTGCTTTGGGCTGAAGAAGGGTGTGGAGACATGGGCCAAAGGAAGGCCTTATGCCATTTATTTTCAGCCATGAACAAACATGCTGTGAGGGTGTGGTTAGTCCGGTATGTAGCATCAATTTTGTTACGTTATCAGCTCATCCTTTAGATGAGGATTTATTAAAAAAAAAAGTGGGTTGAAAAATATTTTTACAATTAAAAGGCCCAAAAGTGTGACAGAGTCCCATTTTTCCAGAACCTGTTATTGTAAACATGATTAAAAGATAATTATAAAGGAAATTAGTGCAGACTGTACATCCTGGTATTTCACAAGTGTCTTATCTGAGTGACTCACTCCCCATCAGAGAAAAAAAACATGGCACCGCTTATTCTTTCCACTGTTAGTAACTTAAAGTATTCCACTTCCAGATCTGAGAAGCTCTGATTAAATGTCATAAACTGTAACTTTCCTTGTTATTTTTTCCAGTGGTTTTTTTGGTTATATTTATGTGTTTTGTCATTTTCTTTTTTAACTGAGAACAACTGAAAAGCTGTGAAGATAAGAAGGAAACATTTTGTGCCAGTAGTCATTGAGGTTCATTCTGGGAAATAATTAATTATAGAAAAACAAATACTTTTTTGAAAGATAATGGAAATATTTTGAGAGACCTAGTATAGTATCACATGCTGCTTTTGCTTATGTAAATACAGCTATGCTGAACTCCTGGAGCAGCAGTGATGCAGTGCATACTCCATAACTTGCGTCATTTCAGGTATGGCCTGAGATGCCTCTGAACAGTGACTGTATATTAGAAACCAGCAGCAAACCCCTCTTTCCAGGGATTACGAATCTGATAAGGATTAGTCCCTTCCCTATTGTCATACAAAGCTCCTGCACAGAGGCAGGTTGAGGTATTCTTAGACTTTTGGAAAGTCTTTTGAAGGGTAAATTTGACGGCACATTATTAGGGCCCACAGGGGAGGGAGAGATGCAAAAAGGAAGCGTTAGGTATATGGTGTCTATGTCATGACAACGTACAGTTGCCAGTCAAGGCTAAATGGTCATCCGCCTTGGTCGGTGGTACCCTCCTGGGGTGTTTTTGATGAGAGCTAGTGCTGAACTAAGCACACTGTTCACCTTTACTTGTCGGTATAAAATATGGGGTGGTTTATGCATTTATGTGAAACACTATTATCATAGTATTCAAGGTCACATTGTGAGATTTGAATTCTGCCCAGTCAGCCTATAGGAAGTTCTTTTTTTACAATAGTTGATTAAAACATGGGTCCTTAGGTTTTGTGCTCCTGTTCACCAAAACACTTATTTGTCTGAAATGCTTGTACACCAACATAAGCAGTTTGAGGAACAAACAGGATAAACTGGAAGCACTGGTCTGTTCCCAGAGCTATGATGTCATCAGTATTAGCAAGATGTGGTGGGATGAGTCCCACGATTGGAGTGCTGGGATGGAGGGCTACAGGCTGTTTAGGAGGGACAGGCAGGGCAGGTGAGGTGGACTTGCACTGTATGTAAGGGAGAGGTTTGACTGTACAGCCCTTACAGTTAGGGAGTATGTGTTTGAGAGCTTCTGGGTGAGG
This sequence comes from Elanoides forficatus, assembly GCA_025311575.1. Classification (NCBI taxonomy): domain Eukaryota; kingdom Metazoa; phylum Chordata; class Aves; order Accipitriformes; family Accipitridae; genus Elanoides; species Elanoides forficatus. The sequence goes on from JAOBAS010000029.1 coordinate 12,735,607, forward strand.
ATTAGGGGGATGGGAAACAAAGCAGATGTAGTGGGTGCCTGCTATTGATAGCCCAGCCAGGATGATAGCACTGATGAGTTACTCTGTAGGCAATCAGGAGAAATCTCTGGATTGGTAGCCCTTGTCCTTATGGGAGATTTCAACTTCCCAGACATCAACGAGGAATACCATACTGCTGTGACGAGCAAGTCTGGGAAAATCCCATAGTTTGTTGAAGATAACTTCTTGTCACAAGTACTCAGTGAGCCAACTAGGAAAGACGCCCTCCTAGACTTGTTATTTGTGAATAGAGAAGGACTCATGGGAGATGTGATGGTAGGTGGCTGTCTTGGCCACAGTGGTCATGAAATGGTTGCGTTTAAAATTGTTGGTATAATGAGAAAAAATGACAGCAGGGTTGCTACTCTGGAGTTCAGGAGAGTGAACTAAACTATTAAGGGAGCTGTTCAGCAGGGTACCCTGGGAATCTGCTTTTGAGGGCTTTAGGGCCTATGAGTGCTGGTCATTTTTTAAGAACCGCCTTTTAGAAACAGGAACAGCCAATTCCACTGTCTCGTAAGTCAAGCAAGCAGGGCAGGAGACCAGCCTAGCTGAACAGGGAACTCCTCATGGAGCTCAAGAGGAAAAAGAAATTGTACGATCTCTGGAAGCAAGGTCAGGCTTCACAGGAAGGTTACAGAGCTGTGGTTCACATATGCAGGGAGAAGATATGTAAGGCCAAAGCTGAACTAGAGTTGAAACTGGCCAGTGTTGTCTCAGACAACAAGAAAGGGGTTTTTTAAGTACCTTAATAGAAAGAGGAGGTCAAAGGAAAACATTGGACCATGACATGTTGAAGATGGTCACCTGACAAATAGGGATGAAGAAGAAGTGGGGATATTCAGTGCTTTTTTTGCTGCAGTCTTTAATAATACTGATAGTCCTTGGGTTTCCCAGTCCTCTGAGTTAGAGGACCATGACTGTGGGAACAGCGACTTTCCATTTGTGCACACTGAAGTTGTTAAGGGACCAGTTTCATCAACTGAATGTTCTTAAATCCATGGCACCTGATGGGATTCATCCCAGAGTATTGAAGGAGCTAGCAGATGTTACAGCAGAATCCCTCTCAATCACCTAGCAAAGGTCTTGGGAGTCTGGGCAGGTCCCTGCTGACTGGAAGCTAGCTAGTGTTATTCCAATTTACAAGAAGGGTGTGAGGGAAGACCCAGGAAACTAAGACCTGTTAGTCTAACCTCAGTACCTGGAAAAATTATGGAGAAGACCATACTGGGTACTACTGAAAGACATTTAAAGAACAGTGCAATCATCAGGCACAGTCAACATGGGTTCACAAAGGGAAAGTCCTGTTGAACTAATTTAATATCCTTCTATGATAAGGTCACCTGCCTACCTGGAGGAAGGGGAAGGTGGTGGATGTCATTTTTCTGGATTTTAGTAAGGCTTTTGAGACTGTCCCTCGCAGCATCCTTCTGGACAAGCCGTCCAACTGTGAGATGAACAGGTACACGTTGCGCTGGATGAAGATCTGGCTGAACAGCAGGGCTCAGAGTTGTAGTGAATGGGGCTACATCTGGCTGGTGACCAGTCACCAACAGGGTTCCTAAGGGCTCAATTCTAGGGTGAGTTCTGTTTAATATATTTATCAGTGATATAGATGCAGGAGTTGAATGCACAATTAGCAAGTTTGCTGATGATACCAAACTGGGAGGTGCCATTGACTCTCTCGAGGGACGAGACACCTTGCAGAGGGATCTAGATAAATTGCAGCATTTGGCAAATGATTAATGGGATGAAATTTAGCAAGTCCATTCAAATGCCAGATTCTGCACCTGGGACAGAGTAACGCTGGGCAAAAGTATAAGTTGGGAGAGGAGTGGCTGGGGAGCAGCCGTGCAGAAAGGGGTCTGCAGGTGCTGGTGAGTCAGCAGTGTGCCCTGGCAACCAAGAGGGCAAGCCACATCCTGGGGTGCATCAAACACAGTATAACAGTCAAAAGAGGTTATTATCCCACTGTAGTTAGCATCGGTGCTGCCTCACCTAGAGTATTGTGTGCAGTTCTGGGCCCCACAATTTAAGAAGGATGTTCAGGTACTTGAATGTGTCCAGAGGAGGGCAGCAAAGCTGGTGGAAGGGCCAGAAGGCATGTCCTATGAGGAATGGCTAAGGACTTTGGGCTTGTCTAGTTTGGAGAAAAGGAGGCAGAGGAGCAACCTCATTGCTCTCTACAGCTTCCTAAGGAGGGGAAGTGGAGAGGGAGGTGCTGAGCTCTTCTCCCTGGGATCCAGTGATTGGACACGTGGGAGTGGTTCAAAGCCATGCCAGGGGAGGTTTAGACTGGATATTAGGAAGCATTTCTTTATCAAGAGGGTGGTCAAACACCAGAAAAGGCTTCCTAGAGAGGTGGTCGATGCCCCAAGCCTGTCAATGTTTATGAGGCATTTGGGCAGTGCCCTTAATAATACGCTTTAACGTTTGGTCAGCCCTGAAGTGGTCAGGCAGTTGGACTAGATGATTGTTGTAGGTCCCTTCCAACTGAATTATTCTATCCTATTCTTTTCTGTCCAGGAAGTTAGTTCATATTCATAACCCCAAAGGAGGTCAGCATCTAATTTGGGCAGTTGCATTCAATTCTCCTCCAGTAAAAATGACAGCCTCCATGAATATCAGGCTGATATTAAACTGATATTCCAGTAAAAATTGTCAAATTGATGGATTACAGGAAAGTCCAGTGAAAGTCTGCATTTAACTAGGTCCCAAGGAGGAGACAGATCCGTGAATCCCATTGTTTTGCCAAAGTTAGCTACAAACAAGGCTGTACCTGTCTCTAAAACTGGTATCTGTTTTCCTGTTACTGTGCATTGTCATAAAATATTTATTTAGTCAAAATGTAAAACATCCCTTCCTAATCAGCCACAGCACAGAGAAAGAAGCAGAGGTTATTTCTGTGTTTGCTGAAAGACGTTATCTTACCCTGTAAGCCAACCTGCAGAGGCATCCGGAGCTCCTGTGGGAGTGGGAGCATATGCACTACACGTATCACCAATGAATGTCTTAGCTCAAGGGATAAAGGCTTGCGGTGAGGATTCATGCTATAGCCTTCTTGATAGCCCATATTGTGTAGAGCTTGTGGTTGCAGGGCATTAGACCACCTTTTTTTGTTCAGTGAGATTTCTGGGGCTTTCAATGTGGAGTAAATTTTTCTACTATGAAGTAAACTCATTAATTACTGGCATGTGGAACAGCTACATATATTCCATTTTGTGGATTTATGTTACTTGGATTTAGTGTTCAGCTCATACAAAGATGGGTGGCATGTACCGATTAAAGTAGTACTATAGCATTGCTCAATAGGCATACATTGTGGTTTAGACCAGGCTTCAAACATACTAAGCTGATCCTACACAACTGTATTCATGAATTTGCCCAAGATAAATTATTTTAGAAGATTTTTGCTGTTAGCTACCGTCTTGGAGGAATGCCTCCTGGAGATTTAATCTCTAATAAGCAAATAAATAATACACAACCTGGATCTGCTTGCAGCAAACATTGTAGTAGGAGGTCTTCCACCTAGAGGCTTAAGTTCAAACATTCTGTGAAGGTCAAACAGGTTGAATGTCAATTCTTGATTCTGTCTCCTGTCCATTTGTTACTTGTGCAAAATTACTTGCATGGAGTTTGTTTACTGTATTACTGACTTACTGCTGAAGCTGAAAGTTGGGAAATTAATCTAATGCATGGAAGGGAAAAATACAAAAAAAGTTAACTCATCTTAAGTTATGGGATTCTTACATAGTCTTGGCTTCTGTTTAAAATGAATCTAAATTCAAACATCCACTTCAGTTAGAGGCCCCAAGCAGCACAGAACATTTACAACGATTACACAATCTTTCAGCAAACTGTGGAAATTTTTAAGAATCTTCCATGGAAAAAAAATGCATGTGTGCCTACTGATATGAAGCAAAAGCTCCTTATGTACTTAAATGTGAAGATGTAAGTAAGACAGACCTATTTCTTCATCCTTGCTTCAACTCAGCTACCTAGGAGAAGAATTTTCTTGACTGTTAGCTAGAAATATGTCCACCTGAGACATTTATGGTATTAAAATATTATTCCTGTGATGCTCAGATGAGATTGGTGATATGATCAATCTTAAAGGGCCACAAAGAATGTCTTTTTTTGTATGGGAATGCATACTTCGGCTGCCCCATGCAACACCCACTACATTGACATGGTAAAAGTCCATCCAGTCCTATAGAGGTCACGTTCCTAGTAAAGATGACCAGCAAAGTGTGTGAGAACTGAACAGCAATGCTCTTCATGAAGATAGAAAAAGCCTCACTAAAACTAAATGAAACGTATGTATCAACGCTTTCTGAACTGTCCTGCAAACCTTTATGTCCTTTTTTTTGATGAATTAGTAGAGTCCAGGATGAATCGTACATTTCTATTTACTTTAACATGTTTACCAAAACCCCTCCTAGTTGTCCCTAGCTCCTCATTTGCCAGGTGGCATCCTTTTAAGGCCAAAAGTAATGCGTTACATGGGTGGTGTTTCCTGGCTGGTCTAATCTGAAGCTGAGTGAAATCAGCAAGAAGATCCCCTCTTCTATACCCTATTTGAAATAGTGGGTGTTTTAAAGGCAAAACCCCCTTGTATTCTTAAAAGCGTGTAAGTAATTAGATAACCTGGGAAGGGGGGACTTTCTGAAAGCTGTGCTCAAAATGTCCAAGCCTGGCTGCTAGGTAGCAAGTAACTGCATTTACTTTTGGCTGCGGCTTACTTAGTTTCCTGGACTTGCCTGGAACGGAATTTGTCTGCTGGTGCCACAAAATACTCAGTGAGGCCCAAAATAAGGTTTTGGGGGCTGAAGGGGAAGCCTGTTGCCCTCAGGATGCTGTCGCAAAGTAGTTCACAGAGGGCAACAGGAAAGACAGTGTTTGTCCCAAATGGTTGAACCATGATTTCGGTTACCTTATTGGCAAGACTAACGGGAATGGCCAACAAGGATCCACTGATGGATGGGCGGTAAGTAATGAACAGGAAAAGGGTGTGTGAATTCCTCTTCTGCATTGAGTGTTTGAAGCCAATTGCATGAAGAATGGAAAAGATCAAGGCATGGCCAAGGGGCAGCATCATCTGCCCTTGAAATTAAAAAGCGGAAAGGAGATCCTAAAAAAGTATCTTGCCCAGATAACAGGATGAATAATAGGAAAGCCAGCATTATAACCTTATGTAAATGGAAATTACAGAATGCAAAGCTTATGTATGTAATCTTAATTTAGCCTCCTTGGGTGTGTCAATGAGGATAGTCTCAACCTACATTTTCCCCATGGGGCTCTCCCTCATTCGGCGGCTAGAACAGACAGCACTCATCTATTTTGGTAGTTCAAGATGCGGTTTTCAGTGATTTTCACTGCTCTGAGTGCTCTGTGTCAGTGCTTCAGAGGCCCATAGCTTCCTGTCCCCTCCTCCTCCTTCCTCTTGAGGAAGAGGAGAGCATGGGCATGCAGAGCCCTCAGGAGCTACAGGGGCGGTGGGCATTGTGCCTCGGCGGAGGGTCTGATGCTGAGGGCTCAGGAAATGAATAATGTGCAATCAGGTTGAAACGGCTTCCTCCCTTTGTCTTCTCTTTCTTTAAGGAATGTGAGTCATCATGGAGTAAGACAAAGATTTTACTGTGATGCAGACATAAAGATGGCAGAAGATTTATTTGCCTACCATAAAAACCCTATTTGCCCTATCCTTTCAAGGTCTCATTCGTTTCTTAACCAAGGCAACCACTTCTAAAATAGCAGCTGATATGGTAACAGGCTAGCTGATTTCTAGTAGATATAAAAGAAAGCTGCACGTGAATTAAAACAGCATTTTCAAATGAAATAACAAAACAGCTATTTTGATAGAGAGGAAATGAAATCTTACAGTCTTGCAGAAATTATTTTTTTATTCTTTTTAAATCAAAACAACCTATCTGAAAAACTGGTATTTTTCATCCGAAAATATTTTCTTCTGAACCTTTCCATCAACTTTTTAGGAGAACTTATGAGGAGGCAAACTCTGTAAAGCTTTCCTGTGGGAAAAAAGGCAAGGGATCATTTATGATGACTGCATTAAACATTACAGGTACGTACCACTGACCTGAGCAGCAGTGTGAACATCCCCCTCCTCTGGGGTATCCCAGAGGGCATGATTTTCTGGACAGAGCTGCCAAATACATTTTTATGTTTTAGACAAAAATGCTGTTTTCATACCCCTGAAACTCCTGGAGATTTTTCAAACTTTTTTTTTTCCCCTCCCCCAAGTGGTTGGACCCAGTTTGGCGTATTGTCAGCCCAAACCCCAGTATTTAATTCCAGGGGGTGGTGCGTGCCTGTGCCCTGGCTGTGCCCAGCTCAACCCCTGCCTGCCTTGCTGGGGCCAGTTGCCCTTCTGCACACACCCCCTCCTCTTTCTGTGGCTGTTGATAGAGACTGAGCCTGTGGCTTAGACATAGTAAAGCAATTACGAGGTGACATGGACACCTACGTGTCCGTGAAAATTATAGGGTATCGCTCTGTGTGCGTCACACCCTGAATACAGTCCTTCATCTGTTACACATATAACCTTCCTGCTGGGAACAAAATTACATTTGCAATAAATTCAGGGAAAACAAAGATAAGGTGGTAGGAGAAAAATATTTTTTGGAAAGGAAGTACATTAAAACTTCTATTTGGCACCTGAAAAATCTGTGCTGTGCCTGCTCATTATTTCAAAAGCCTTTGCAAGCTCTGGACTGTCTCAGGAGAAACTAATGATGTTTATTTCTCCTTATCACAGTCTTTCCGCTCTGTGGAGGGCCATAGTGCAGTCACCATTTGTAAGAGGAAAACCAGAACTTCATCGTTCAGATCTGTTTTCCTTGGAAGACCCGCCAGGGGCCCATTGCTCCCATCACCCATGGTCTGCTCTGACGCTGCCCAACGAGTAATGTCAATGTAGGCAGCTTCACTCATTTCTGTGGGTTTCATGACCCCTGAGTGAATTTGGATGAAATCAAAACTTGCACCAGAGCTTTGTGCCAGAGCAGATAATTTGATGAGAGGTATTGAGTCTTCCTCTGAGCTTTAGCTGTTGTTAGCCCCAGGGTCACTGTCTGAAGCAGCCACATAGAACACTACCGCTTTTGCTTTCTAACAGCCAGCAGGCCTCGGCTAGAGGAGCCCAAATCTTGCACGTGTGGATGGGGGATGAGTATTTTTAGCTTGGCTGATTACAAAAGTCATCTCTACGTGAATTTTTATGACCGTCTGCCACCCTTTTTCTTTGGGGATGTGGATGTCTCAGTTGTCTTAACGAGTGACTGAAGCTGTATAAGAAAGAAAAATACTCAAAGGTCACAGTATCCTTTCGGTATATGCAATTTGTTCCATGGCATCAAACGGTTCCTATAATGGAAGTGTTGCTATACTAGCGATGTTGAAGTGACGGTGAGAGTACTGGTAGGAATTTATGTTCTGTGTACTTCAAAAGTAGGAGCTGTCTCAAAACACTGCCTGTGATAATGCACAATTTTTAAACCAAGTCTATCTGTGTTTAAGTAACAGACTAACCTACTAGTGAGTGTATCTAGCACTTCAGAATGTCAAAGCGAAGCAAGAACGATTAAAACTTAAAAATAATTAATCCCATGCAACTAGTAATCAAAGGTGCATGTGCTGGTAGTATAGCTCTTATTTTGGAAAGACAGTAGCTAGCAAATGGATTTTTATTTATGGAAAAAAGAACCGTGAGAATGCTAGGGAGATTAATTTTAGACATCTCGTTAAAATTTTCAAGATCGAATGAATAGTCTCCCTCCCCCATATATGGGCAAATTACAGTTCTCTGGGGTCCTGTAATAGGTTATGTTTGTTTTCTATTCTTTGGGACATAAGTGATAGTTAAGCACAATAACTATATTTTCTGGCTATGGAAAGCTGTACTTTGTGTGCCTTGCTGGGACAGCCCTTCGGGTAAGGCATTTTACAAGGATCAGAATAGTAAACGCGGTGGAGGAAATTTTCACACTGCAGTCCTTCTCAGCTCTACTACTGATCCCAAGTGCACACTGTCAGCCGTGGGCTTGGCTGCTCTTCCCGTGCTTGCGCTGATCCGCAGGGTGGACCTGGAGTAAATCCCATGTCTTTCTTCCCCCCACCTCCTCCATTTCTGTAACACATGAAAGGGTGATCACGCTAAATGGCTGCTGACCTGGTGCTCTCCTGACTTCATTGACGTTGCTCTCCAGTGGTTCTTGCAGGAGCCCTGTCTTGGGCTAAGGAAGAAGGGGAGAAGCAGTAGTTCAGGATTTAGTCTTTGGTTTTCCTTTACTCTCTACGCTGATGCTTGATGAGTGTTTCTAACGGTTATCTTTCCATGATTTTAATAGAGCTGTTCTAACAGTAAATCATGCCAGGGAATTTAACTTCCCTGCCCCCACATATTATAAAGGAGTTGCCCTCTTCCGTGATGGAAAGAGGTTAACTGTAGCTGCAACAGCTTGCGTGGTCTGCCTGTTCCCCTCAGATGCTCTCTGCTTAGACAAATGTGAAACTATAAAAATACTCTTTTATTATTAATTTTCTTCTTTCTGGTTCATCTATCAAGAGCCCCCAGAAGGTGTTTATCCCAGAATATGATTGGAACAAGCTGTAACCAAATTCTTCTTCTGTGTGGCAGAAGAGAAAGCTGGGATTCAATCTCTCATCCCTGCTAACCTTTGTACTCGCTTTATCTGATATGAAAACTGTAACATCAGACCCACTCTACTTTTCCATCTTTACCTAAAAATCTGTACTCTCTTCAGGTGCTACAGGGATCAGAGGAAACCTATGGGCTGGCCTAAAGTTTTTTACTCATACAAATCTTTTGACTTCCCTTTGCTGCCACCTTCATGTTAGGAGGGAAGAAGGCAACTCTGGTGTCCTGCATTGCAGAGGGGTGTGCTCCAGCTCTCACGCTGGGACCTTCCTAGTGTTGTCCGTCAGTCATGCTCACTGCTCTGACCTCCTGGGAACAACCCCGTAGCTTGAGTTGCTTCCACTCCTTTGTGTCCGAAGGGCTGAGACAGGTACTTTCTGCCATGGTTCGTGGTAGCTTTGCTTCCTGCTGAGTTTTTATCCATTGTTGTAGCAGGAGGCCCACAAATGAACATGGATTGAGGCTCTTCAGTCCTGGATCGAGACCCAGTGGATCAAACTCAGACCCAGCATACAGATCAGGTGAGCAGATCTCATTCTTAGACCTGCCTTAGCCGATCCAGGCGGATGTACTTTACTGCAGTTGGAAAGGAGGCTTGCGGATGGATGATGGAAAGTAAGTGTATGACAGCAGACCAAAGGAAGTCATGTTCTCCTTGGAAAAGGTCATAGTGAGGTCAGTGGGTCTCTACTCTGTACATGGGAAGGCTTTCTTCACAATCAAGGAGTAAATCAGCCTGTTTATGGCGATTCATCCAATGCCCACTTAACTATAACGTACGCAGATTGTGAGATACGATTCTTTTTTTTTCCCCAGGAGTCTTAAGGGAGCCTGGTGGGGGTTAGCTCAGATACAACATTCCACTAGCTGTCTGCAGTGGGTGCGATGAATCCACACCAGAGTTGGGGTCCAGGGGGAAGAAGACAAGGCCATCTTGATTATATCCCATGTGGCAAATAAGGTTTTATTTTGTGTTTGGATTAGTTACTTCCTGAAGGGGAAAGAAACTCTGAGGAAAGATGAGCATGTTTTGAAATACTGTATCTGTCAGAAACAAAGCTGGATGGGGGTAGAAAATGCTGAGAAATTAAATTCAAAAGAGACATGTTATTTTAAGAAAATCAAAAGAAGTCAGTTATTCTAGCAGTTAGTTTGGGACAGCCAAGTAGAAGCAAGCCCTGCAGATGAGGCGGCCTGTTAGCAGGTTTGGGGTAGGGACTGGGACCTGTGGCAATCGCAGAGTCACCAAAATAAAAGACGTTCAGCTCCCTGCCTTGACGTGATGTGGCTAAGCACAGCCGGGGCTCAAGGCAGGGATGGGACAGGGGGCAACTTTCGTCCTTGTAGGGGATTCCTCTGGCTCAAGAAAGAAAGGAGGTGGCAGAGCTATTGTTAAGAAGAATCTTGCTCTGTTTCTGTTTGGAATATAACTTTTTGGATGATACAGTCTTTCACTGACAGCAGAGTAATTAAAGAGCATAGACTTAGAGAAAAGACTTGAAACCAAATAAACATTGTAAAATGGGTTTGGTGTTCTTTGGTTGAGCTAGTGAGAGTTGTCCTGGCCAAAAATGCAAATAAAAATGATACCCCAGCTGGTAGTGCTGAAAACTGCTCAGAGTAAACCTGCTTAGCCCTGAAGTTTCAACAGTTTAGTGCTCTGGACACATGAGACTTCAGGAGAAGGAGCAAAAGGGTAAGCAATTAAGGATATAATTTAAGCTGTGAGGCTTTTGTTTTGTTCTTAATCAATGAAAACCACTTTTGGCTGGTGGCATGTCTTCCAAAGAACTTCAGAAAAGCACCTGCTCTTCCCTAAAACAGGCTCTGTTCAGTCAGTGCTACCGTGCCACAGTTCAGTGGCATCTCAAAACAGGTGCCATGTCTTCTTTCAGCACTGTAAGAAGACAAAGCAAAACCAAAGAACCCCCAAAATATCACCACCACCCCCACCACCACCACCCCCCCCCAAAAAAAAAAAGAAAAAAAGAGGAAATTAATTTGAGGTTTGCTGGGT
>JAOBAS010000029.1:12755477-12768050 GCA_025311575.1 Elanoides forficatus
TCAGAAGACAGGAAGACAATTTTAAGTCCACAAAGAGATTTTTAAATTTGCAAAAGAAGTTATATGTTTTCTCCTCTAAAAGAGCGAGGTGAGTATGTACATGCTTAACAGCTTTGGTGTTAGCCGGAATGACACCAAGATGAAATACGGAGATAGAAAAGCCTTACTTTCTTCCATTAACTTGAGTGCAAATCATCCGGTGTGTTACATGCAGCCTGAGACCTAGCACATCCTTCCTTTTCAACCGTGGTGCAAATTTTTAACCAAGTTAAAGACTCTCTGCTTGCTGCTGTAAACCTCTGGTGCAAATATCACTATGAGTAATTTTTAAGAGCATTATTTTGCAAGAACAGATGCTTGGTATCCAAGCTAGAGCTGAATAAGTGGTGCAGAAGAAGGGCATGAGCGTTCTTTTCAAACTTCAAAAGGCACCTTGGTCTTTACCTCCTTTTTATCTTCTTTCCCGCAAACCTGAGCATGAAGCATAATCACTTTTTTATGCCAGCGTTGGGAGGAAAACTTAGCATGACAGAGTTATACACAGTTACTTGTGAACAAAAATTTTTGATTTTGATTGGGTCGGCCACTGCTGATCATTTGTTATTTCCATTGATTAATCATGGACAAAAGCAATATGCAGTAACTTGGCTAACCAATCATCCCATCAAGAGAAAAACAGTGTGTGCTGTACTTCAATATTTTCTCACACATTATTTGTGAGAATTCTTTGTAAAAGGAAAGCAGCCCTCTCCTCCTTCTGTCTTTCACAAAAAACAAACACACACACGCACACACACAAGTATTCACTTGATTTTGGTTAATAATAGCTTTAGACATTCATGGTGCTCAAAGAACTTTGCAAGGAGATAGAGTGAACTGGAATGAAAAACTGAATCGTTGGAAGGATGTTCTTAGAAACTCAGAGAAAAATTCTCCCACAAACATTCTTAGCTTTTACCTGGGAGAAATGTACCTGACTCAGTATTATCTTCCTAACAGATTCATTTTATGTGTTTCTATCCTAGGAAACCTTCCTCTTCTCCTCTTTGTTTATATTCAAACCGTAACTAAATCAAACTCCGACTAGAAGCAGAATCCTGAAAAAAGGAAAAATAAGAGACCTGACTATTTGTTTTTATTCCCCCATTTAAGAGACAAACACACAGTGCAAATACCCATCCATCGATATGGGCTGTGTTTTGAATTCTGGCATTACAGGAGAGCATCCATAGGTTCTTCTTAACAAACAGGAAGTTTTCCTGAAAGAGAAAGGAACAACATCCTGGAGGGAAGCTAGAACTGGGACTGCATGCAAAATGGCTGTCTGGAGAAGTCCTTGCCATGTTTATTTATTTACATTAATGGAGGCATATTCTGTAAATTCGTTCTCTACAGTTAGTTCCCTTCTCTGGCATCTTTCTGCAGAAGCAGAATGATTTAGTGCAGCATATGTGAGGACATCTGGGCTTTCAAGTAAAACTGGCATGGAAGGAGTAACAGGATCATTGCGAGGTGCATTAGGCGCTGTCCTCTGAGCGTTCCAGGGAGGGACGTCGTTGTCGTAAAGTGTGTTGTCGTGCAAGGCCTGCATTGGGCTAGCCATGGAGCAATAGTAAAGTGAGCAGCTTTCTTCTGAAGCTTCAGTTGTCCCAGCAGCTGCTGGACTTCTGACCTGCAGAGAACAGAACAGGGTACAGCTCTGTGCATATCTGGCTGTTGCCTGTGCTCCTGCTAAATAAGAGGCGTGTAAGGTTTTGTTGAATTTGTTTTATCCCCTTAAAACTGTTTTTGAGCACAGGTGAATTGGATTCACCTGGTCACTGGATTTTATATTGATCTCTGAAATAAAGTTAGAAACCATTCTTGTATCTCACCCCTTTCTCCATTTCCCTTCCCAGACTCTCACGTCTTCTCTTGCAAGATGCCAGCTTAACATGAAACTGATGCATCATTTTGTGAGAGCTCTCCTATGCCACTCATTCAAGGTCTTTCCTTCTCGGTTTATGAAATCTTTCTTATTTTTCACCTCCAAACCCCAGACTACCTTTTCCTCATTGCCCCCATTCTCCCATTTCCTGATCTCTTGCTTCTTATCCTCTTTGTCTTATTATTTTCCAAATAAATCTTTCTCCTTCTCTAAAATCTGTGAGTTCCTCTATAAATTAATCTCTCTCTAATGAAGTCCTCTTTTGACATCCATTTTTCTAGCTACTTAGAATGTACTGCTTTTAATTTTCTTTCCTCCAACCTGACCCTTGGGAGCTCTGCAGCCTGTTTGGTGCCCTTTGATTCCTGCCAACACTACCCCTGTGACTGATAGCTGTCAGCTCTGATCACATCTTCTGTGTTCTGCCTTCTGCCCATCTAATTTATCTGGAACTGATTGCAAGGCCTGTGTGAATTCATGCTAGCCACATATGAAAGCCTTTCTTTTCAATCATGTTTCTTACTCTTTGGGTCATTTTTTCTCTTGCGCAGACAGCCTGAACCAGATCAACAGAGGTGCTTTAGGTGCCTGAACTCTTACTGGAATGGTTCTTACAAATTAATACATTTTAACAGGAATTTAGATGCCTGAAGTACCTTTGTGTTCCTTCCCTCAGCTCAGCCATGGTGATATCTCACACCAGGCAAGCCATGCTGTGCAGGCACCAAGAGAGTCACTAAATCTGTCTCTGATTCTGTGCCACGTTTTGTATTACACAAAGATTTGTTCTCAGTACATGATTATGCAAGATGTGGTCAGGTTTTGATGATGAAAAATTTAAACATACCAGGCTTTCTTTTCTCTGTTGGGTTAATGGAGTTCTCTTTTGCTTTGCTGGGAAAAAGAAAGGGGGAGGGGGGGGGAAAGTTTCAATAAATCAGCATTGAGAAGGTGCCTTTCTGCTTATGGAGGGAGTATTAATTACTGTAGGAGTCCTTGCCTTGTTGAGTGGACCTCAAAGAATAAAAATCTATTTCCAAACTGGATTTGGGAATAGCTATTCTGGTAAAAGCTAACCAACACAGAATGATATATTTACAGAATAAGTTTCTGTGTTCCGCAGAGCTCTTCTGAATAGGAGCAGAAAAATTCGTAGTGTACTTATGGCCAGTTTTCTCTGTGTTCAGTGAACTGAGTAGGGAGAAAAAGGCAAGGAAAATCCTAAAGCCATCCTATGAGAAAACATGTTAAGTTGTATGGGAAGATAACATAATTTCATTTTCCTAAATATAAAAAAAATCCATGCGATCATAATAGGCAAATGCGAGATCACTTAAATTAAGATATGGGCGACTCAAAGTTCCATTCCTGATTTGGGACATGGCAGCTGTGTTAAGTGTTCCTGTAAAGCAGGAGAGATTGCTATTGTGATTATTCAATAATTTAGAAGGAAAACTAGGAATATAAAACGTAACTGGATAGTGCTTGACTGCATTTGCATGGCTATAACTCTTATTTGTTTCTAACTTGATTATTTGCAAAACAGGAGAAAAATTTCCAACTATTATGAAGTCTGAGGTTTTTATTTGTTCTTACTTTACTTCCATCCCTTTGTCTCTGGAAGGGAACAATACATGGGGCAAATTAACTTTTTAAAGATTCAGTATCCTAACTGGCGCATTTGACAAGGACATCTCAGCAATCAGTTGGGGTAATTATTAGGGGATTTTCACAGAGCTTTGAATGCAATTTCTGTGAAGCTGTGAAAAGGAGTGGAATCAAATGCATACTAGGCAAAAGTTAGATGGTAAAACTACTTACCATGGTACCTCCTTAGACACCAAAACATGCATACAACAATGAATGGACAACATAGACCCACGCATGCTGAAGCATAAATAATGTGCAATATCTTGTAGTTTCCAGATCCTTGGGATTCTTCTGAGATGCTAGTGGTATCTAAAATTGCATTAGCATGTATTAGCATAGAGAAATGTTTGACTGTTTTTGGGGGGTTTTTGGGGAGCTTGGGGGTTTTTTTTTTAGCATTAGGTCTTTCTGATGCAACTGGCTTCTTAATGTACTTAAACATTCTGTAACTTGGTATAGCATGTCATGAGATAACCTTATCTCCATGTCTCCATGGGCATTCTATGAAGTATGAAGATACTGGAAGGAAAAGTGCATGGGAGAATGTAATTGATGAATAATGCATGGCAGAAGGCTGGCAGAAGCAAAGAGAGTGTCAGAATTAGAGCACTGCTCTGAACTTCCAACATATTTTTGCAATTGTAATCGTGAACAATAACCAACTGAAGTAAAAACCATATTTCAGGCTGTGTTAAAGTGATCGTATAGCATGATTCCTAACACTTTGTAAGTATAAGCCATATGTTACTGGAATATTAAAGAGCATGTCAGAAGTGCAGAGTGTACCGCCAGGAGGTATTTTGATTGGCTTTGTCCCTTTTATGGTGAATGCTGGACAGCCCTAGCCTTGAAAACTGTGACCCTTGAGAGACTGTATTTTGTTTGAGTGGTAAGAAAGCAATTGTAGTTTAGCAATGAGTTTAAATTTGTCTTGACTGCACAAAACACTATAATCAGAAATTCATAGCAATACAGATTAGTTCCTGTCTCTTAAAGAGGAAATAAGAATCAGAACTTACTTTCTGGTGAAATTGTGATAATGTTTGCAGACTTTTCTGAAAGAGAAAAGCATGACAGGGAAGTGAAACAGCAACCTGACATTTTGCACAGTAGTAGTGTTCTCTGCACCACGTGCTCCTGTCTTCACAAGGTTCCCCTTCAATCTGATGACAGAAGAGGGAACAAAATGCAACAAGCAAAGGGCAGAGTGTTTTGGGGAGAGGGGGAATGACGTGTTGGTCTTCCACCGCCAACAGAGTAATTCTATCTTTCAGACTTCTTTGGCATTCAAATAAAAGATCACCAGAACCGATTTCAGAGGAAACTTGCATCATGAGCTGGGCATATACTGTGTCTGCTAGCACATTACAGCCATAAATTTTGATGTTGCTCCCTCTGTTGCAGCATTTTGTGTGGCAATAAACAAGGTTTTAAAGTTCATTAACTTACCAGGAGAGGAACTGGCCACAGAACGTTACAACTCAGCTGCCGGGGGTCAGTAGGACACTAAGGCCACACAGATCACTTCCTAGCTGCAGAGCAACATTGAGGAGTGGAGACACGGCTCATCATAATCTAAACTTGGCATCCCAACTGCCTAAGTCAATTGTGAAGGCCTCACTTGCACTTAAGATCATTTAAAGCTATTGTAATCTTTCCTGCTCTTGAACTTCTTGGGGTAAAAAATTATACTTCCTTTCTGTTTGTTGCAAGAGAGATCATTCGCAACAAGGCGCTTGAATTGCTTTGTCCTCTTTACTGTTGTGTGGCCCCATCCACTGCTATTACCCAGCCATTTGCATACTGTCTAGTCCATGTGACATGTAACCAGGCTGTCCTCCCACAATCTTTTTTTTCTCCAATTGATATTTCTTACTTATCAAATAGTCCACTAACAGCTGTTTGGTGTTGGCAGCTTTGCTTTTCTTTTCCAGATTCTCCTGTTATTTATTTTGTTCTTTCCTTTTGTTTCTATCCTACCAAGAGGCAGAACAGAGGCATTAAGAAGGTGGTAAGTACCAGCACAACTGTGCTACCAGTCAAACGTGCCGGGAGAAGCCATAGTCAAGCATGCACGAGCTTTTCTGTACATGGCATCCTTTTGTTTAAAAGGGCTCTTTCATAATATAGGGGCCTCACCTTCAACAATAACCTGTATTCCATGGCTCTCACTGGACAAATTGTCCGCTATTGCTCGACAACGATAAAGTCCACTGTCATTCTGATGAATTGAGAAAACCTCCAGAGTAAACACGTTGTACTTCCATTCTGTTTTGCCCACCTTCAGCTCCACACACCTCTCCACATCCATCTTGCACCACTGCATGACTGGCTTTTCCTTGCAGTAATGAACTGGGCAGCCTATAGTCAAAGAGTTCCCAACATGAATTTTGTACTGGGAGTGTCTTTTAACTTGAATTTCAACTGCACAATTGGTGGCATCAAATCCTGGAAGAGAAAAAAAACATAACAAAAATTATGGGGGGGAAGGGGGGTGGTGTCTGCTATATGCTCCCCATAACACTAGTAACAATTTCTTTTCTCTCTCATTACTTAAGACTTCCCTTGTCTACTTGCAGCAGATCTGATCTCTATATGGGACAGTGACAGCAGATCTGATCTCTATATGGGACAGTGACAGCAGATAACATCAAGACTATTGGTTCTTTCATTTTTAGGAGGATTGTTAAAATGCATTTTCTCCCTCTGATATGATTTTTTCCCCCTTTTTTGTATATCTCAGTCAAGTTAGAAATTTAATAGTTTGGAAAGAAAATACATAAAATACACATAGCAAGTTTTCCTGTGTCATCCTTCTTGCAGACCTTTTCTGTTACTTTTAGATTTACTTCAAATTATTGTTTGCTTCACAATTCTTGTTAACTTGCAGAAGTAAAGGCTTTTCTTTGGTAGAGGTTTTTTATAATTGTAATATTGAAAAGAATTCTATTTAATGCAAATATACCTTGTCTCTTTTAATTTTTGTTACATTTTGTTAAACTCTGTGTTCAAGCTGTGGTATGTCACCTGAACTCTGGGTCTTGGTATTGAATGTCCTGACCTTTTATTAAAGATTCATGTTTCTCATGGTGCTTTATTTCTCTGGCTACATCAAAGTAACAAAACCTGTGATATGCATGTGCTCTCTACTTCCCTACCCCGTCTTACAGTACCGTGCTTGTGCACTGAAGAGACTGATTGCTCACAAGTCCAGAGAACGAAATCTTAAATATATCTGTACCTTCTCGTTGATAGAGGGAAGTAGAAAAAATAGTAAAGTATGTTGAAGGCAAGTTTTGTAGGGAGGAGAAATGTGTAGGGGAGGTAAGAGCAGTGTGGGGAGCAGAGGGGTCTGTCTGTCAGCAGCCAGTGCTCTTTCAAGGGATGAAGCCTCTGGGCCCCTGGGCAGCCAGGGCACATAGCAGCAACACCAAATGCCTCACCTCCACTATCAGCCGGGATTTCTTATGCATGTGATACAGCAACCCTTGTGAATGCCTGGATAGTATATTCAAGAGCTTGGGATGGCCAGATTAACAGTTTTCATTTATGACCTCTAGTTTGCAAGTCTTTTCTCTACAAATCTCAGACTACTGCACACCATAAATAAATTGTAGAGCATTCAGTAATACTGAGTTTTGAGCGTGTGTTCATAGCCTTCATTACAGCAGAGCTAATGCTTTGCTGCTGTTGATTTTTTCAGTTTGCTTTCTTTAAGGTGGCTTTGGGAATGGGCGTCTAAAAATTAGGTGGCTCTCATCTGCCTCTAAACCTAAATCTTTAATATTGTTCTCATTTTGCCCTATCAAATGTGCCTGATCCTGCTTGATAATGAGGAAGAGGCTATTTACTGTAAGGCTGTTATTTGCAGCAACTGCAAGAAATTGTGGTCTCTGATATACTTCTGCCATGTGCAATAGAGAAACTCATCTGCTCACAGGACTTGGTATGCTCGGAAGCTTCTGCTTTGAGGGATCCAAGTCTGAAATCATCCTTATATACCAACTTTCCCTTAGTCAGGATGGCTTTAAATGAGGCCTGAAGCGGGGTGAGTAGAGTGGCAAAAGCACTTGGACAAGGACTTTAAAATTGGTCCTTGCAGAAGGGGCAAGTGGAAGAAATTCAGATAATTTGGATGGAGATGAGAAAATGAGCAGGAGGACAATAGCTCTGGGTACAAACAATGTCTTTTTAGTAATGAAAAAAGTCTGGATAAAACCCAAGGGGAACTAGAAGCCTTAATTCATTCAATATCCTTAAGAAGACAAGGAAGGAGAGCAGCGGAATAAAAATAGTTGGATTTGGCAAAGAAAGCTTTAGTAAGTTTGGAGACCTGGGAGATAAGAACTCATCAGATGTAAATACAAATGAAAAGGACATAAACAGAGTGGGTGGTCCATCCAATAAATTATGAGAGTACAAGCACTAAACATCTGCGCTACAGCAGTGCAGTAAAAGACTATCTTGGCTAAATCATGAGCAAGCTTTTCACTGAGACAAGAAGTATATGCCTCCAAAAGCATAAAGAAAGTCAGGTTATTAAGGAGGGGAATACAAGAACAGAGCAATCATTACAGAAGTCATGGCAGAGAATGAAATGCACTTAGGAAAACATATCAAGTGTAAGTATATTGATTGTAAAACTAAGAAAACATTAGTTCACTAGTTAGTGGCAAGAGAAAGCTATCAATAGGTTACCAGCAGTAAATTAAATTTATTAGATAAATTATTTGTAAAAAGACAGGCTCAGTTCAAGAAGACATACAGGGGACATGCAGTAACCTTTGTGTTCTGCCAAGGACTGGTAAGTGTACCTTGGTCTTGTCCAGTCTTTTGCACTGCTCTTCAAGAAAGAAGGGGGGCAATGCTTGGAGTCTCTCCAAGCTGGAAAGCAGCCAGCAAATACAATGAACACGATAAGAAGGTCATAAAGGAAAGCTTGAAATTCTTGGGGTTGTTTCACTTAAAGAAAAGCAATGAGAGGAAAGCACATAATAAACTCATGCAAAGACAAAAAAGGAAGAATGAAGTAATCTGGATTTTCATGTTCCTGTTAGGTATGGGGAGAAATAATGGGCTAAAAGTGAAGTAAGGAAGGTTGATTACATAGTCTGAAAGACTTCCTGACACTGAAATCAGTAATACTGGAACTGGTTTCTGTGGAAACTTGTAGACTGAATCCCTGAGAGCCCTGAGGACTAGCCTACACTGACATCTGTCAGGATAACATAGCTGAATTTACCTTCTAACCTATCAGTGTATGTAGTCATGTCGACAAGTTCATGGACATCAGATCCATGAATGGATACTGAAAGGACTTGGGAGAGACGTACACGCTG
This sequence comes from Elanoides forficatus, assembly GCA_025311575.1. NCBI lineage: Eukaryota > Metazoa > Chordata > Aves > Accipitriformes > Accipitridae > Elanoides > Elanoides forficatus. The sequence goes on from JAOBAS010000029.1 coordinate 12,764,394, forward strand.
ACGTCCCCAGTGCAACTGTTCCGTTGCTGGGGGGACAGGAGGAAAAGGGACCACAGAAAGCGGCTGTGCTCACGTGCTCTCCCTGAACAGCCTAACTTCTTGTTGCTGCCAGAGACAGAGCACTGGTCTGTGTAGGCAGTACAGCATTTCTTACGTGGTCTCCACTGATACACAAGATCCACTCTCTGCCACGGCATTGCCTCAATAGTAGCTCCTGATTATAAATAAAGATGTGGTGTACGGGAAGAGATATTCTCCCAGGGACCATCCATCTGGATGCAGTAGCAATAGCAATATATTTAATATAACATTTAACATATTGTATGATATTTAATGTGAATAAAATAATTAAATGTAGTATTTAGTATATTAAAAATACTTTTTTTTTTTTTTAACTGCAATGTATATTATGTGGCAATTATATTGTGATAGCAACAGCTCTAACAGATAGAGCTTGGCCATGTTCACAAGGTAGAATTTAGGTGTTAGGTCAGCATGTCCTGCCCGGTCATCTAGTCCCTTTTCTGCTCCCCTGAATAGGTTCATTCTGAAAGACATATTTTTGTTGTGAAGCAGGATCACTTATCTTTCACTTAGACTCTTCTATCTCTGATTAAAAGAAAGCATGATTTGGTTTCAGGCAAGAAGGTCATAGCTACTTTGGTCATACCGCAGTAGCAGCACATGGTTATCAATAGTCTGAAAATGGAAACTAAAAGCTCAAATTAGAAAGTAGAGGTTTCAATTATTTCAGCAATGATTGCCATGGAAGATAATGCTTCAGGAAGTATCTATAAAGCTTGGATTGTGCCCTGATAGCAGCCTTCTTTCTGATATAATCTTATGTAACAGGTATTTCCAAAATGATGTGCAGGTCTCTGCAGAACAGATATTTTCTGATGTCTTTCATCTAATTATTTTATCATATAGCTTTATCTTTTTCAAAATCTCTTTTGGGAAAAAAAAAAAACAAAAAACAAAAAACAAGAAACACCCCCCACCCCAAGCCCCCCAAACCTTTCTAAAAGTTCCAAAAAGTCCAATTTCTTTCAAAGCTTTAAAACAGATTTCAGTGACACTCTCTCATTCAGCATTTTATTAACCAGGGAGAGGGGCAGGAATTGTTGTACCTCTTTCATTCTTTTTCCAGTGAATGGATGTAATTTTTTCCTTGATTTTGAATCAACTGGTGCTTTTGCAACACAGTATACATCACTGCCTGCTGTCACTTTTGGAAGAATCACCTGATAAACGTTGAGCAAATTTTGTACATCCAGCAGCATTCATTGGGACAGGGTACAATTACAACCCTCATGAATTCAAATGAATGTTAGTTGTGTAAGCAGTTGGAAGGGAAAATGTCTTATCGACGTTAAATATTGCTCTAAAGAAACGATTGCCTTGCACTGCTCAGTGAAACCCAGAGTAACACTCAGTGGCAGAACCTCCCAGAGAGTGGGAACAGGGGTCATACTGGGTGCACAGAAAGTTTTGAATTACTCTCTGGCCACATCCTGAGGGGGAATATAGAAATTTCCTGAGTAAAAGCCTTACTGAGGTCTGGATATACTTCTAGAGTAGTTTTTTGTACAGCCCTTGCTCTGCAGATGAACGGTGTAAGCAGTTCGAGTGTTATATGCATGCACTGATATCACAACGAGAAACTTCCCTCCATACCACTTCCTACACCACTACCAATTAAGCCATAAGGAGCTATTGCACTGCTAACAAAGGATTTACTTGGTTACAGTTTGTTTTTTAAAAAAAAAGTTCCTCTGGCGTTCATATTACTTGTATTACTTTTGGTCATGTAGTATATTTTTAAGAGACTTTAAATAAAATGTGCTAGTACATCTCTCAGGTGAGTTGAATAGTGTTTCTCCTTTTTCCCCCAAGTGCCTATGGCAACATGTGCCACAGTTTTGCTCCTTCAACTTCTGGTAGTGATCATCCACTTTTGGTGGTGGTCATTCACTTACTAGTATAATTCCAGCATAATCAGGTCTGGTTAAATTATGTTTCAAGAGCAAAATTCCCTGCCGTTGAGCAGGCCTGACTCCAACACCCTTGCTTTCTCCAAAGGGTTACCTATGGAAGGTACCACCGAGCTTTGGCAACCGCATGTGGCAAAACTTGTACTGCACTTGCCACCCAGGCCAGCAGGGTCACTGCCTGCCTGCAACTCCTGAGCAGAAGAGCCCTCCCGTCCCATGGACCCCCAGAGTGCACTTTTGGATAGAGGTTTGCATGGTAGAGGTCCACACACACCTGGTGGTGCTTGGCCTTCATTCCTGGCTGCTGGTGCAAGTGAAAGTGTTTGGCAGCCTGCTGTCAATTAACCCCAGCACTCAAATCCTCTTGCTCTTTTCTCTTCAAATAAGTGGGGGTTGAGGCTACTGGTTTTCACTTGGTCTTCCATTTCCTATGGACTTGGTAGTAGAAATTTAGTTTACTGAAAAATGATGTAATTTTCTTAGTTATCGTTTGTGGATCCCTTGCAAGAAGCCTGTGGGTGCTAGGTAAACACCGCTATTTTATTCAGTGATTTTTTTTTTTTTTTCTCCTGTCAGTCAAATAGAGCAATCTTTTGAACTTCCGTAACCAGGAGCTATACAAGCTACTGCTTGCCTTTCAGCATGTATGAGAATTTGTAGACCATCTTCAGAGCCTGCAAAAGGGCCTTCCTTTCAGAGGCTTAAATCAACTGGACTTCAGGCTGCCTTTAATTATTATTATTTTTTAATAGCTACAAGAAAATGCTTGGAGCATGAAAAATAATCACAATTGCTTTTGTGTGTTTCTGTGACTTATTAATGACTGATGGCTGACTGACTTGAGCGTTAGTTTTTCAAATTTTTGCTAGGAAGAAACCTAGTCCTTGGTAAATGTCATTAATCATCTATTTGGGGACTTTCTAGAACAGAAGAGATGAGTGAAAAAGAATTAAACATTTTTCTCAAGCTTTGGGAAATTCTTAGTTTGAATTATTTTGAACTTCAATAACTAAAAATCTGGGCTAGAGAAAGCCTTTTCCTATCATCTGTTTTTTTTTTTCCTCTGGCACCTCACCTGACAAGAAACTTTAAGTGGATAAAAAGCAGTGGAGAAAATCCTTTTAAAAACAAAAATATTTGGGAACTTTTTAATATAGAATAAAATATTTAAGGCAATCTTTTAGAATATCTTTCACAGATTTTCTGTAAGGGCCATTTGGCAGGAATAGATGTCAGTGCAGATTTGGGATTAAATATCAATATAAACCATAATATCCTAGAGAAGGAGGGATATCTTTTTTTTTTCTTAACAGGGGGAAAAAAAGATCAACACACCTGATAATGAGAGAGAACCTTTTCTTTTCATTGGTTGTCATTAGAAAGACAAACACAAACTTCAGTTAACGAATGAGCACAAAAGTGGCTTGGTGTACTTTTCCTGTGACAGTGTACCTTCTTTCTATCTACTGCCTCCTGTGGCTTATAGAATCATTTAGGTTGGAAAGGACCTTTAAGATCAAGTCCAACCATCAACCATGCCCACTAAACCATGTCCCTAAGCACCATATCTACGTGTCCTTTTAAAGATCTCCAGGGATGGTGACTCAACCACTTCCCTGGGCAGCCTATTCCAATGTGTGACAACCCTCTCAGTAAAGAAATT
>JAOBAS010000029.1:12795120-12825437 GCA_025311575.1 Elanoides forficatus
CCCTTGGGACTGACGAATGCATGGTTTCAGGTACCCCTACTGAGAAAAAAGTATGCTATTCATATTTTTCCTGACCGGTTTGGGGTGGGGGGAGCTATTGCTGTGAGTCTTTTGTGGATACATTTGAGTTGCAGACTAACTGCCTGACAAAGGCGATGTTGCTGTTGTGGTGTCTTCCTTTCTGTGCTGCCTCTGGTACTTCTGTGGCGGGGTAGCAAGCCAGTTCAGAGACTGGATGTAGACAGTGATTGATGGCTTTTGGGGGGAGAGGAGGCTATTCTCTGCCAGTTATGTCCTGAACTAGCTTGCTTTGGGTTCAGATGAGCACTGTAGGTGCAGCAAGGGCAACTAATAGGACTGTATAGGCCCTTACAAAGTGTGGACAGTAGGACTGCACCTTTTAGAGAGTACAATGTCTAACTCTTATTGTCAGCATGAATCTTTGTTGTATTGCTTTTGAATGCTGATTATTTGCAGAAGCAATACACTGATATTAGGACCAGAATCTTATCGAAAGTTCATATATGCCTAACCAAAGAGTGAGACGAGCAAATACAGTAACTTTCCCCTCTCTAACTATTTTCAGTTCAGCTAAGTTACTGCAGTTAGTAACTTTTGGTGGATATCTTTATCAGGTCATGATGCAGCCTCTTTCAACTCATGTAGCCATTCAGCATCCGCAGCAATCCTTTAGTAAGGAGCTCCACAGCTTAATTGCACACTGTGTGACGAACTACCTCCTGTGATTTATTTTGATCCTGCTTGCCAACCTTGTTTGGTGTCCCCCCGGCACTTGTCATTTCTTTACCACCTAAAGTATCTCAGTTAGTTGCATTGATTCTTATGTGAAATTTATTTTGCTACTTAGCATTTCTTGCTTTCCTTCAAAGCTTTTGTTAGGCCTTCTGTATTCTCTTTTGAGATAGGATTGAGTAGATAGCAAACCAGTATGCAATTTTATACATGTGGGGATGTGCTATGGTTTTGAGCAGTTAACACTCTGCTTAGTTTTATCTTCTTACTCACCTAATACTTAATTTGCTTTCTTGGCCATTGTGATGAGCATTGAGGTGATGTGTCATTAAACATCTACCATAACAGCACAGTCTTGTTCTTGGGTGGTAATTGTCAGTATGAAGGCCATCATATTACATGTTTGGATTGTTTTGTTCCCCAAGTACCATTGCACACTTGTCTATGCTGAATTTCATCACTCACTGTCATAAATCCTTTCTACAGTTCTTTATGGTTAGCACTTTATGCTACCAAGAAAAGAAAAAAACCAGTATCACCACAAAATGTTGTCTTATTGCTTGAAATCCTTTATGAACGTATCTGTACTGTGCCTCTTGGGTCTAAGTGTTGTGAAACATCATAGCGGGAACTGACATGTTCCCATGACTGTTTTAGTTCTACCTTTGACCATTTGGAGGCTAAAACCACTGAAAGATGTTCATTCTCTCTGTCTGCTGTGTTTCTCGTAAGGCTTTTGGTTTTTGTATACAAGGGAACTTCTTAAAAGTATTTCAGAAAACTCACAATAGATGTGTGAGGCAGTACTATTTTATAAAGTATTTGTTCTTCCTTGTAAGAGGAAGAGTATTTATCTACAAGTCTGCTAATTCTCTTCCAGTTGACCTAGGTGTTTGCTGCATTAAGCTAACAGATTTTCAAACAGGAATTATTAAAATAAATTTGGTGGAAAGTCAAAAAATCTACTTACAAAATATAAATCAGTCTCAGCTGTTGTTGGTGAGGAGAAAAAGTTACTGGTCCCATTATCACTAACTGCTTTGCTTTGGAGCAGCTATAACCAAACTGTCAGAAATGGGACACCAGCCTGTTCATGTTGCAGAGCCTTAAACAAAGTTAGGCATGTAGCTTTGGAACTACGTATGTAGGCCATTCAACCTGATTTATAAGCCCTTTAGTTAGTTCATGGGGAATTAGACAAATCTAAGTGGGATTCACAGACTTTTAAGTCAAAAAGAAATCCTGAAGAGGGATAGAGCTGATTTTTGGTTTAGTCTCTATGCTTTGTTGGCCAGCCTGGCTCTTGAGAGAAGTGGCCAGGTGTAACTAGGATTGGCACTTCATAGCTTTCTTGAAGCCAGTTAGTTACTTGTCTCTTCCATATGCTATGGAGTGCTTTAGCTTTCTCTTTATAACATAGCTGATGACACTGTGTTTCCCCACCTGCTTTTCACTTTCTCGGGGTGTAGATGATGTCAGTTAGGTTTCCTCAGCTGGAAAAGAGTGCCCTAGGCCCTCAAGTGCAGCTAGTCCACCCTTCTGCTTATACAGAAGCTGTGCTGTTATGATGAAAAAATAAGGCAAGTGAGCAAAGGGAGCCTGCCTGTAGTGCAATGAGATGAGCTATGAGCCAGAGCATGGAAGAAATACAGTTTTCAGTCTCGTGACTTATATGCAGTATTCTAAGCAGTCATAGCTGTTGATTAAAGGAGACACGACCCAAAGCCCTTGGCCTTCTACTTGCTGGGGGACTGCAGCATAACACCTAGACTGTCACAGAATTGGTGGGTGCCTTTACAGACTTCTGTTTTATTGCTATGCTTTGTGCTGAACTCAGTGCTCTGTTTATGCATGGAGTGCTCTAAATAGGCTGGGCCTTTCAGAGGATTTCAGTGTAGGGATACCTGTGTAGAAATATCAGATTGTGCTGGGTTATTGAGCCTCCCGATGTGGGCATAGGCAGTGCCAGAAATTTGCGTTTATTAATGCAAACAAGACTGACTAGATGACCAGGCCAGGATTTTTCTCCATTTTCTCCATAAAAACACTTGTTTTTCACCTTCATGTTTCTCTAAATAGTGTTGCAGTTCCATAACTGTGGATCTGGGCATAACTGGCCTTGGTTCCATCATACGGATAAAAAAGGTCAAACTTACTTATTTGATCAGATAAGAATGGGTGACTGGTATGTTTGTGCCTTTCTTTGCTGACATAAAGGCTAGAAGAACACAATCTAGTCATTCCCCTCTTTGAAACTTTTAGAATGGAATCTCTGGATGTTGTTTTAGGCTCTCTAATTTGTATCCTCTTGCAAAAGAAAAACTTGTGTTTAAATGCAGAGTGTAGTATCTACTGTGATACTATATAAAAATAAAGTATTTCCTGCCTTACCCTCTGAGAAGAATAGTTGAAGGTCCTTTGTGGTATATCTTTTATAATGTAGGTCATAAAGTTTCCGTTTATTTTTTTGGTTTGATAACATTAAAACGGTTGGGTTTTTTGGTTACAAATCCTACTTCTGAGGGAGAAGGAGGGGAGATAAAGCAGGTATTGTATTAACTCATTATTTCTGACTAAAGAGAGTGTTTTCCGTTGTAATACATATATTTCAATGTTTTTGTTGTTAGGTTGTTGAAGACTATGCTGGAAGATGGCAGGTTCCTTTGCCTCAGCTTCAGGTGCTTCAGACGGCACTCTGTTGTTTCACGTCTGCCTGTGTATCATTCCCAGCTGAATGTGAGCACGTACAATACGTATTGAGTAGCCTAGCTTTGTAAGTACTTTTTTTTTTTTATTACTTCCTTTATATTATAGACTGTCTGTGTTACTTTTATAATAGCAATAGGCTCTCAGAGATCCTCAGAGCTTTTAAGAGTGGTTTTACCAGTGATGTAGCTACATGGAACCAAGAATTACTAACTGAGGATACAAAAGCTAGAATTTAGTTTAGTCTTTTTATGTCCTTGTTGAATATGCAAGTCGGGTATTACAATGTTGTGTCATAAGGGCTACTGGCAAAATGAATGGTCTAAAGAAATAAGTGATCACCATGCAGATTTCTTTTTGGAAAAATCTTACTTGGAGTATTTGAAGACCAACCTTTCACAGTACATAATTGTAAATAATTTATCTAAAGTTTTTACTGTTCTCCCTCTAGCGATGTGATAAGCAAAGTATTTGTTGAGATAAATTTCTTGTAGTGTTTAAGAAATCAGTAAATTTTAAAATGGATTTTTACGTTTGAGTTATCAAAATGCTTATGGGAATGACTTGTTATACAGTTAACTGACTAAAAGTCATATTCAACTTAAAGAACTGCAGAATGCTATGTCACAAATCTTGCTTGCATTGGTGGTTTTCCCACGTGAAGGCTGAAAGTGTCAGGGTAATGATCAGTAGATAAGTAGAAGTCCCATTTTTTTCTTGTTCTAAAACCCTACTTTTTAGGTTTCAAAATGTCAATGTTGAATGGAAGTAAAAAAAAAAGAATCCTTAAGGGAGCTAGATATACTTAGCTGTGGTGCAATGTACTTGATCTTCTCTCAGCAGATGGGGACAAAAACCTAAAAGCTAGCTTTATTGTGATTTTGGTTTGAGTAAATCAGATTTATTTGTCCAGCTGGTTAAACTGCTTTCTTGTTGAGTGGTGCTTTCAAATACAACTGATATCTCAGTTCAGAATTTTGTGTGGAAATGTCTTGCTCCCGCCTCATCTAGTCATCAGAAGTGAATGTTCTCCTAGTCTTCCTCTCTTAGTTTACTTGGTCAGGAGGACTGGATTTCTTATCCTTTCTACTGTTTTTGAGCTATTGGTACTAATTACATAGCAGTCAAGGCTTTATTCTGTACACTTACAGAGTATATGCTATCTTTAAGTGTTGGTGAAACTTCACCAAAGAGATTTACTGGTTTGTGTGTGCATGAAACTATTTGACACGGCACTATTTATGGAATCATAAGACAACAATTTTTAAAACTGGAATGCTCAGGTATCGGAGAATAACTAGCAGTTGCATCAAAACATGGTGACCTCTGTGGTTTTTTTTCCCACTAGCTTTTAGAAAAAACCTCAAAGTTAAAACCACACTTTTATATACTTTTAAGTATCAAAGCTTGGGAGGAGAAAAGGTAGGAATTCAGGTATTTGTTGTATGTAGGGTGGTCACTTCCTGATAATCTAGAAGTGAGTTGGTCACTGATTTCCTGTCACCCTTGTCTATCTTGGTTTTTGGAGCTGGGTTTACTCACTGAGATTTTCTTCCTTTCTAGAATGCCAGCTTATTGTTTGTTCTGACTCTGCTTGACTGGTGTAGTTTTGTATGTGGTATCATAAAGGGATCCTGGGGCTTAGTAGTTGCAGTTACCTGGGAAACCTTGCTCGAATCTCTTTTGAAAATTTGGTGTATATTAAGTCTTAGTTCTTTGAGAGCAAAAATCTGCCTGACTGTATTGCCATACTTGAGTAAGATTTCCTTGGTAACCAGACAATAAAGTATTAACAGTAATGACTGTTGCATTTCCTATACTTATTAGCCTTGCTATTCATCACAAATGAAGCAGCATCTGTATTGCCATTAATATCAGGGAGTTTTAATAATGGTGCTAGCATACTAGTGTTCTTAGGCAATCTTCTGGTGCCAGTAATATCAAAGTAGTGATGTGATAAATCTAGGAGCACCATTATTATAAAAGGATGGATGTCAATGGGGCTGTGCAATGCTGCAGACTAGTTTAAGATAACAGTGTCAAGCTGGAATTTACTGTAGTGATTTTAACTGAATGGAGACTGGTCATGAGGAAATAGAAATATTTGATAGCTTCCTTTATTAGTCTGATAAGAGTGTGGAGCAGGTGCATTGATGGGGAAGAAAACTATTAATTTCCAGATTATTATTTTTTTCCAAGATCCTATTCTCTTCAAAACAGTCAAAGCAAACAAAAGTGGATGCATGCATCATTTGCTTTAACTGGTTTTGTCTTATTATTTAAGTTCCAGTTTGGTTGGTTTCCAGATCATGACATGACTCATGCCTGACCTTTCCTGAGAGTCAAGTATGCTGTAAAATTTTGTTTATCAACATGAAATAAGATGATGGTTTTTCAGAACAAAGTACTTATTTTGGTACTGGTTGTTTTTTCATTCTATATTTGAATTGAGATTCAAGGACCTAATCTGGATAAAAATTCTGTCATTGAACATAATGAATGTGTATATTAAATTTTCTAGGTCTGTGTTTGGCATAGTTTATCGCTGGTTAGGAAAAAAATCACTGCAGCATAATCTAAAGGAAACGTAATTTTTTATATTTTTGCATTATTGCCATACAAAACTTCATTTTGTTTACGTGAACATTAAGATCTTTTAATCCACAGTATTTCTGAAAATGTTACTGAAAGGAAAAATTGTCCTAAGTCTGCTTTTTAACTTCTTTTGAATTAGTTTTATTAAAAAGGAAACATTTTGTTTTGTAGGAATAGTTTGGGTGTTAACTTCAAATACATTGAAGTTTGACTTTAAATTTGGGGATAAGTGCAGTGAACTTAATTGTTCTGCAGAAGAGTTCCTTCTCCAGCTGTTCATGAAAAGCTGCCTTTTGTTTTAAGAGCTGTCGCAATGAAAGACTAAATGCTGTAGTCGGGAAAGAAATTGCCATCAGCAAGATCTTGACTCAAAAACCTGTAGGTTGGAAGAGTGCTGGAACCTCTTCCAGGAGTCATCTTCCACCTTCTCCTTCTCTGCCTCCTTATTCTCCCTGTTCATTTGGAAAAAATGTCTAGAATAATCTTAAAGAAAATTATTCATATTTTCTTCTGTTACAAGGTCAAAGCCTTTGCTGTTCAGTCCTGTTTCTAAAATGCCCTGAATGCACAATTTTTCTTTCAGTACTCCTTCAGTATTATCTTTATCTCTGAGAGTCGCTCAGTTATTGCCTGCCACTCATGACTTTCTCAGCCAGCAGTTGCAGATTATGTTAGTGCAGTACTTGGTAGTTGCCTTTCCAAATAGAAATTACATTTTTCAGAACCTTAAGGCAGCACAATAGCAGGTGCACTGGAGCTGACTGCAGATCTATGAGATCTAACTACCTAGTTTTTGATTGAATTGACTGAGTTGCAAGTATTATCTGGAAGTGTGCTTCTGTAACTGAAGACCTAAATTGATTTGAGCTCTGGTAATCTACTTTTTACCAACCTCTCTGATGCTGCTGTCGGGATTGTTCATGTTGGTCACTGTATTAAAAATAAATAAAATGCTCAACAGGTATTTTAAGATGATGGAGAACATGGAGGCCACAGGTCAGTTTGAATCTAGGCTGCTTTTGAAAGGATCAGTTCTGCCTTCTCCCTTATCTGCCACCTCTTTTGAGGTAACATGTGAATTCATGTTGCTGTACGTAGACCTGATTTGCTTAAAAACTTGTTGGTGGTAAAATTGAGGTTTTATCAATTTGTTTGAATGCCATACAGAAGACTAATATAGTTACATGTGCATATTTGCACAAAAGCTCTCTCTTTGAAAATAATCTTCAAAGACTTTTTTTTTTTTTGAAATATGAAATTAATAGCAAAAGGCTTTTATTTGGAAATAGGAAGTTAATAGCACCTTTAAACCTGCATCTTCATAGGGAGACTTCAGTGGGCATTACAGCAAGACCGGCTGAAATGGAATAAAATGTGTTAGTAAAAAGTGCTTATACTTGAAAATATGAATTGTTGGGAATCTGCGTTCATGTGAAGTTACTATTCCTTGAATGTAACTCTTTATACACTGTGCATACTATAGTAGTTTTACAGTTGTCCTCTTTCTTCCTCAAAATTGCTGCATATCTGACAAATGCTTTGGCTTTTGAGGAAGGTTCACTTTTGTAATGGTGAATGGGGAGCAGCAGTATGGAGGACATAAGAGGTCTTGAGGGAGAAGATCAGGCAGGTACTGTGAGTCTAAATGTCCTGAACTGTTGAAAAAGGTGCAGCAGAAGGGATTTTAAGTTGTGCTTAAGTGTAATCTGTTTTATTAATGATTTGGTCTTGTTAGCTTGTCTATAGCTGTGATGTATTTACGACTTGATGCCTGATGAAAAATGTGTTTGAAGGGTGTGTGTGGAACTCTAACTGCCAAAATCCAGCACAAAATATCAGACCAACATAAAATTTTTGCAGTATGAGTTGCGTTTAGAGAGTGTGGGGATAGGCCAAACTTTTTAGAGTGACTCTGGCATGGGCATGGGTCTAGAACTTATGACAATCCTTATTTTGTTTTTAGTGCTGTGAAAACTAATAGGCTTACCGTAGTTTCATTTTTTGAATTAACATTTTTAGTTTGGTTGACTTGTCACTACTTCTGTTTTTTAGGAGTTTTTTTGAATTGCTGCTGTTCTTTGGAAAGGATGAGTTCTATGAAGATCCTTTGAAAGATATTTTAGGTTCAATCCAGGTAGTGTTGCCTACTTTCATATAAACCTTTAATATTATTTTAGTACATGTAAAGACAGTTTTTATGGATATATAACCTGGAGGAAACATGCCATTATAGTGAAAGTATGTAGCTGCTTTACTTACATTTACACCCAAAGGAAAAACACAGAAAAAGGATATTTGAAGGGAAAGCCATTTATTTTTACATTTATAATCAATATTGCTATTTGAATTTACTTGGACCAAGTAAAACGTACTTTTCTGTTTGTAATACCGATCTTGTTAAGGATATTTTGTGCATTTCCCGTATAGAAGAGGGAAGTTTGCTTGTTTATATCTAATTAGAACTTAATGTCATACAGTGTTGCTTACCAGTTCGTGACATGAAACCTCAAGTTTCCCTCTGCGGTTTTAAACAGTAAATTTGAAATTGAAGCTCTATCTTGATGAACTCTTCAGGTCAGCATAAACTCTCATTGTTTAAAACTGTTGTACTCTTGGCTAGACTGGGACAAGGTTTTGTATGGCTATATACAACTGCATAGGATAAATGATCCTGGATTTAAAAACTTACCTTTTTTTTCCAGATATGTCTTTTTGACCTGAATTGATTTTGAGAGTTGAGTTCACTGCATTGGAACCCAAGCGCTTGTGCCACCATGAGAGAAAACTTGTTGTAGGGAAAGGAAGGATGAAAAACAGGGTTGTTTCTCCTGTTAATACTGATCATGGAACTGCAGTTTGAGAAATAGCTATCCCTTAATTATTTTTATGTTGATACCTGTTTGTTACTGCTGCTACAAATTAATGTGTCAGCACTACTTAATTATCAAACCAGCAGCAATTGCATGGTTGATTAGAATTGGTGGAAGAATGGGATCAAGGAGTGGCTTAGCAGCCTCAGGAATGGGTAGGGCCTCTTGCATAAGAGTAATGGGACATTTTGGCAGTCCTGCAATAAGTGCTTTTCAAAAGCAGTCTATGAACAAGAAAGAATTTAGGAAAAAGTGTGATGTATAATAATTTCTTCTTTGTGCTTTTATATTACAATTTTCAGTTACCTTGACTTTTAAACAATGAATGTATTAAAATAAATCTTTACATAATATTCTAGGTAAAGAATTTCTGAAAATGTTGTGTAATCAAATTGGTAGTGAAAACCATTGTTTCAGTTACTTAACCCTTTTTTACCATCGAACATATTCATCTGAACATAAAAGAAAATTGGGTTGAAACTAAAAAAATTTATAGCAGAAAAGCATATATGAAGGAGTTAATTGTATGTGCATAGAAGCCATTTTTCAGCTACATCTTTTTGTTTCAGAATTAGATACTTTTTTTCTTGTGATTAAAATTCTACTGTTGATTAACATGAATGTTAACACTTTTACCAGCAAATAACAAGGGGGGGGGACAGGGAACTTGGCTTATGTGAAAATCATAGGTGGCTAAAACATTCCAGATTATTTTAGGCAAGCATAATTTCTGTTATGTAGAGATTTGGAGAAAAACGGTTGCTTGAGGGCTGGTGACTCACATGGCTTAATTCAGTTTTTCCTTCGTAGAATTCAGACACCATCACTGGATCACAAATCCAGCGTCAGCATGTCTAAATCTGTGCAGACTAGCATGAGGTGAAGGCTTCTCCCACAGCATATGCCAGTAATATTTCTAATTCAAGGAAAGGTGTTTTTGCACTGTTATGCAAACGCAGGCTCTTGCTGTGTGCTTATAGAAGACATGAGCATTCTGGCTTCCACAGTTCGGTATTACTGTTGATAGAGATTATAAGTTGTTGCTTTAGGGCTTTGTGTAGGCCTGGTCAATGAAAGAGTTTAGCTTGAATTGTTGACTGAGGAAATACTTGAACATGGGTGGGTTTTCTTGTTTCTTATCTTTTGGATGGCCAAACTTTATTTTTAGGCAACTTTTTTTTTCTTCTTTCTAATTGTTTTTCTTTTTACATGTAGGAATGTCAGAACCTTCTAAATAGATACAGAAATATGAACCTGGAACTAGTGACTCGCATCATACGAGATGGTGGACCATGGGAGGATCCAGTATTACAAGCAATTCTTAAAGCAAAGCCTGTATCACAGGAATTAGGTATTTCATTTACCATGTTAATTTTTTAGAGTACTGAAAAATGTGTTAAATTTTGCATTTTTGATACTAGGCTCAGGTGTTGTCAGCTGGCATTGCACACAATTTTAACTATTTTTCTGTAGTAAAATGTACTGGTCCCTTTTTTATTTGAAAGAAAACTGAATTTCTTTGCTAGTAGTTTAAGTCTACTTTTATAGTGTAGAGATCAGATTATTAAGATACAAGAGGCTATTGAGGAGTTACTTATAAAATGAATTTACCTAATCCAGGTGTTCAACCCCTGGAAGAGCATGGAGAGTGACTTGACTTCAGTTAGGCTACTGAACTAACATGGTCAGGGGAGGACCTGATGTGTAATTCTGTCTCATGGTGCTCTGACTCATTTAATTTTTCTTTTAAATTGTAAATATTAGGGCTTGTGGCTTTTCTTGGTTCTGTTTAGAATGAGGCCTGTGACTACACCTGATAGCTCCTTTATGTATATGTAGTTCCTGGAGTTGGGAATAGGGGAATGATTTCTCTTCAGGTTGAAAAATAAACCAGCATTTTTAACATTGCGTGGAAACAAACATTACCAGAATGTTAATGAAAGTTCATGAGGGGAAATATCCAATCTACAATAAGGTCTTTACTAACATCTTATGTGACATACTTGCTAGCAGTGTTCACAGAGGATCTCTTAAAAGCTGTTTTTCTTTGATAGTGATAGGAAATACTAGTTCTTCTCTAGTTACTATAGTGTAATGCATGATTCAAATTCATTACTGTGTTTATGACAATGTGTTCATTCTGTAGAGAGAGGAAGAGGACTCTGAAGTCGAACAGCTCAGTGAGCTGCCTCCTTAACCAGAGAAAGTATTCTGATAGCAAATTAACATGATTAAGTGGGTAGTCGTCATTGTTTTGTGTCTCCTGTGAAGCAAGCACTTAAGCAACATAGTTTACCCATGATTTTTATTACATAACTGATAGACTTCTAGTCAAATACCAACTAGAAACAAAATGAAAACAGAGATTATATCTGTTTTGTTTTGTATCGAATGACAAACTCTAGAAGTTTGGTGGTTATGATCTGAAGTTAGGTCTCAGTCTCCATCTCTCCAGCAAAGAATTAGTTTAGTCCTTTACCTTAATGATTCACTTGATCATCATGAAGCCTCTCTATGATGGGTAACAGTTTGAGGATTTTTACTTATTTTTAACCTGGCAGAGTAGGAATGAGACTGCCTGTTGTCACTAGATGATCATTTTGTTTCTTTTTGTTGCAGGCCATATCTCCTTCCCCTCTGCTGAGGTATTCTTCCTCCTTTTATCTTCTGATATCCCCCCACACCCCCTTGACATATCTCATCTGTGATGACACAGATTTTATTTTAGATAATACCTTTTGGAAGCTTTTTCTTTCTTGCCTCACTTCCTCTAAAATCTGATTCTTGTGAAGTCTTACACAAAGCCAACATTCTGTGCTGCTTTATAGGCTGGCAGTGTTTGGTGTATACTTTGAAACTTGGCCATATAGTTCCCTTGGGAATCACTACTTTAAATGAGGAAAACTGCCTATTATTGCTGAATCACCAACCATTACTTGCAAAAGTCAGTTTGATAAGTGTGAACTACGTAATCCTGTCTTAAGTTCATTAATTACACAGAGAAGCTTAGGCAAAGACAAACCTTGCTGTGTCTGTCTTTACATGAATTGTAGTATACTTTGAGATGTTGCAGTCTATTTTGAGATGGCTGGAAAGGAAGGCAGCCTTCGGGTTTAAAGAAAAATAGCAGGGTTGAAACGTAGGAGCAATATACTTCTAGTAGATCAGGGAGAATAAGGCAGTTTCCTGTGAACATCTAGAATAGTATTGCAGGCAGAGGTACACTCAAATGTAAGCAGTTAGTTTCTAAGTTGGCATCTATTGCTCTAAAGCGAAGCGCTGCACATGCTGCCTGGACAAGAATAGATGTTGTTTTTCCCAAGCCATTTTTAATGTATCACAGACTTGGCGAAATGCTACTATAGTAGTTAGCAGTTGTCTTTTGCTTGAGGGGTTAGAAGTGCTGTAAATGCTGCCTTGGGAAACAAGGGCATTCGACTACAGGGAGGGAGCACAATCCTGGCAGTGGTGTAGCTGGAACGTGCAGTCTATTTAAAAACAGTGTTGGAGGGTGTAGGAGAGCCCTGTCCCTGGAAGCTCGTGCTGTCAGTGTTGGAGGGTGTAGGAGACACCCTTCCCTGGGAGCTTGTGCTGTCAGAAGTGGGATTCTCATTTATGGAGCAGAGGGGTGTACTGACCTCAGAGTTGCCCACACAGAAAGTGGGAATGATAGAACAAGTGTATTGTGGACTGCAATCTTCCCTTCTTTGAGGGAAAAGGACATTCCAGCCAGCTGTTACACATGCAGCATTTTCTTAACATTATAATGTAACAAAAGCTACGTATTTCTGGCCTAATTTTTCAATGTGGATATTCGGTAATCTGTTGAGTAATGTTTGCATATTAAACTGATGGTTGGGTTTATTATAAGTATGTTAATTCAAAAAAGGAGAGGCCTTTACTTGGCTTTAAGGATTGTTATGTGCGATTGCTTTTTCTTGCAGTTAATAACCAGTGTTAGACACTGGGTTTTCTTTTAGTTGTTGTCTTTACTAAATTTGTACCCAGAAGTGCTAATGCATAGTGGGAATGAGATCTTCTCTTATGGTGGACCTTATGGTACATCTGTTAACAAATATAATCTAAAAACCCTGTATCACCTTTAATAATATTCCTTAAATGTTCATTAGCATATAATACCATTAGCTTGCATAAAAATGAAGATGCTAGAGAAATCCTGTTTCTGAGCATAAGGAATGTCTTTCAAACAGGCGTCCTTTTAAAAAAAAGAAAGTTTGAGTGAAAGCTTGTTATACAAGTAATCTCTTTATTTTGGCAAAAAAATTTCTCTTAGCTGTTCAGATTGTGGTTTTCAGTAACTACTTCTATTTTTTTTAATCATTTTAAGCATCACTTTAAGTTGTTTGTAACTTTCTTGATACAGGTTCCTTCTAAGATATATACTTCCCATGCTCACTTCTAGCCTTCATCGACTTTAAATTGACAATCTCTTTTATTTTTTCTTTTTTAAAATGTGAAACACTGTACAGTACTACAGGGCACACACTGGAAATTGTGGGGTTTTAACTCTTTCTCTTAAGGTAGCTGTTGAGAATATAAAAGGAAGATCAGGCCATATTGTCCAATACATTACATAAATGTTAACACGCTATTAACACCTCAGTGTGTGTTTACTTGACAAGATGCAAACAATTCTCAAAATAAAAGCAGCATTACTACATTTCGTACCCTTGAGTGATATTTTAACTTTTAATCCTAAGAGACACTAGGATCGGTGTGATCTTTTATAATAGAGATCTAAAGCATGTCTGCTATGTATTTCATAATTTCCCAATTACTTAAATGTTAGTAAGTAATAGTTAAGTTCATGTTTAATACTTAAATGTTAGTATTTTGAGTATCTCAGTTGAAACAATTTCATTCAAGTATTAGCTTTAAGATTAGCTTTTAGATCTGAAAAACAGATTTCCAGAAATCAGGGCCTAGAAGTTAAAGGTATTTAGGGATTTAGAATTGTGCCCAGTAGCACTTTTAGAGGAAGAAAAAGTATATTTTCCACTTCTCCAAGCAAAATGAAGGTATTCAGAACTACTTAAAGCAACAGCATGTGAATTGTAGTTAACTTTTTCACCACTCCGAGCTCTTCCATTTTAATGGGTAATGAGTATCCTGAGTTGTTTTAAATATTTATAATTATAGCATTGGAAGTGATGTTGTTCTTATATTTCTGACAATCACCCAGATTCCAGTGCTGAGAAAAAAGGGATTTTTTTTTTCTCGAAAATGTTCGTATCTGCTTCTATGTAGTGTATATTTTACTAATCCTTTGCAGCATCTTGTGTTGATCTGTTAGAAACAAAATACTGAATTAGATTACTGATGTAAGAAAATAACAATTTCTCTTTCCAAGGAGAAGGACAGATTCTTGATGGTATTTAATTTAATATATGATAGCTTCTTTAGCAGAGCCTTTTTTATATTATTTGTTGACATTGCACTATTAAAAACAACATTACATTTAAATTCATTTGTTGTTTGGACTTCATATTCTAATTGCCTTTAAATCTTTCTTTTCTGTACAGTTAACAAATATTTAAGCTCTGAAAATCCACTGTTCTTTGAACTACGTGCCAGATACCTTATTGCCTGTGAACGCATCCCTGAGGCAATGGCTCTTATCAAATCTTGCATAAATCATCCAGATATCAGTAAAGATCTGTATTTCCATCAAGCTCTTTTCACCTGTCTTTATATGTCACCATTAGAAGATCAGCTATTCCAGGAGGTATTGTTTGTCAGTATACATTTTTTTTTTAAATGAAGTGGTACATTATACTGTATACAAGTTGTCAAGAGGAGCATATGGAACATATGGTTTTTGTAGAACCAAATGTCATAAAATCAGGCAACTACACCGGTGTTGCTTAACTTGGTGCTGGCTTAAGCTTTGAAAAGTTAAATGTTAAGTGCCTACAAATCTTGTTGGCCTAAATGCAATTTTTTTTGGTCAAGTTTACTTGTAGATATATTCCCTAAATAACTTGAGTCATTAATATCTTGTAACTTCAGTGTATTGACTATTTTATTATTGACTATTATTTTAGCAAAAGCACTTGAGCCTGATTGATGTCAGTCCAGTGTTTTGTACATTATATAGTTTTGTTAGCCTTAAAGTTTTTTTAATGACGCCCCAGTATGTAAAATGACACTCTAGATGAATGTGGCCCTACTTTTACCACTGAGTACTTACTAGATAACTGCTTTTCTTAACCTTGTTTTAAGAACAAGCTACCATCGTGCAAAAAAGTGCTTTTGTGTAATCTTTTAATTTCTCAGACAATTATTCTGAACTGTCATTGCTCTAAGAAATATGAAGGAGTTCTAAATATCTCCAAAATCTCTATTTATAGACCTACACAAAAGCTGTTCCAAAGAAATCCTGTGTTAATAGCAATTCCTGAAGTTTTTTCAGTAGCTGCTTTAATATAGCACGGTCTGATAGTTTTTTATTTCATGTTAGCAAATTTATCTAAATTGATTTTATTTTAATTGTATAGCACTTGTTGAGGACTGATTGCAAGAGTGGAATTGAGATCATCTGCAACACTGAAAAAGAAGGGAAGACTACCTTAGCCTTACAGCTATGTGAATCGTTCCTAGTCCCACAGCTTCAAAATGGGGACATGTATTGTATATGGTAAATACTTTATTTCTGGTGAAGCAGCTTAGCAAATAATAAATGCTTATTGCCAAAATGAAACTCATCTAACTTTGAGATGTAGCTCAAGTTTAAAATACCAGATAAAAACATTCTAACATGATTTCTAAACACTCCTAGTACATCTGTTATGCCTGTTGCCTTTTTACACACAATCATGTACAGTGGTAGCCTAGATAGTACGTAACACTTACTGTTTCAGAGTAACAGAAGGGTGAGCCTTTATATACTTTATGCTGTAAATGCCTATAAATATGGCATTTATTATTAGCAATGTGTAACAATATGCAGTCGGTAGACTCTCTGGCAATGCAGATATTTTGCTGGTCTGCTAGTTAAATGACACTGCTTATAATCAAAGTGTAGTATGTCACCAATGTGTCTAAAAAGAGAATATATGGTTCTGAAAATGTGCCATGAATTACACAAACTTTTACTTACATAAACAGAGCCATAACAGAAATGGTGGTCCTCTAGAAAACATTTAAGTAAGAATGTCTTCATACACACTGAATCAGCTTGATAGTTGGAGATATTTATGGCTAAGAAGCATTTTCTAAAGAGTTGTCAAAACAAATTCCATCATTCTGAGGACTGAAAGATGGCTAAGGAAGATAATCCTTCTGTTTAGCCTGTATAATTTCTGTAACTAAAGTAACATCTGTATTCCTTGCTAAAGTATGCTTAATTGTTCGATTATGTAGTTGAAGCAAAAAGGCTTAGTCAGCAAGGATTTGAATTTTTTTCAGTCAATAGAGATTAAATTATTAATCTGCATAGCTAATTTCAATATGGAGTTTAGAATCTATATAGGATTTCCCTGTTCCCAGATTTCAGGGAATTGAAAAGTAAGATGTGTCTACTTTTTTTTTTTTTTCTTGAGCAAGTAATGAAGGTCAGACATGATAGTGCTTTTTCCTTAACTATTGGATGAGTAATTGATTGTGTAGAATAAAAACCTTTTGAACTATGATTATGACATACATTTATAATACAATATATTGGCAATACCTAGCGGCATTTTTCGTTCAGTCTGTCCAGAAAAAGGTGGGCATGACTGTCCCCATAGGACAGATGAAGAAGTTCAGCCAAAAAGGTGCATAGTGTGTGTGAGCCCAGCAATCAACTTTGGGATAGAGTCCAACTTTGCTGATTCCTGCCCAAATGCTGCATCTCCTGACTTCTTATTTATCAGGAAATTCACAGATGTAACCTGTGCGTATTGGTTACATGGTTAGTGTTTTCTGTTTTGGGGATTCAGTCTTATAAGAAAGGCATTTCAAATATTGGAATTAAACCTACCTTTTAGACCTTTTGCTGTAGTAACATGTTAACGTTGCTCTTACCTAGTTGATTATTAAGTCTTGCATCATCCATTTTGAAAACTGCTATTCAAAACAAGATGTTTGTCCTCGTGTTCTGGCAAAGTGGGTGTCAAAAATGAAATTCCAGAAGGGACTAAAGTACTGTCTGAGACCTGTTTATGAAGGAAACCATTTTGCCATCTTAGTATTTTAATCTTCTGTTCAGAATGTAGAACTTGTGGATCTTTGAAACAGTTCAGAGCAGTTATGTCTGTGCAGCTAGAATAGCTGTTTTGTTCTTTACAGATGCTGAGCCTTAATAATTGCGTACCCAACAAGAGAAGTCTGCATAATGCTTAATAGATAATGTAAACTGGAACAAAGCTTGCGAAGGCATGACTATACTGTAATTCAAATTTTTGAAGAAGTAGGAGACAGGTTAAATGAACCCACATTGTGTATTTTTCCCTAGAGAAAATTTTAATGTCTTCAGCACAGCATAAATCATCTTACCTTGTCTGGAATTCAGGATCTTGCAGATCTAGGAGGGATCTAGCAGCAAACACTACTAGCAAAGATAAGATACCAGAATATATTAGAAAGCTGTAAATAGCAGATATTTGCTGTTGCTTAATGCGAAGCAGCTTTTATATGAAATCTTCATGCTGGAACCATTAGTTCTCATATTATCTCAGAGGAAGATGGACTTTAAGCAGCTCTGTCACAAAACTCTTACTGTTTTCACTGGCATTAAGAATAAATTCTAGATTCAGATGATCTGAATGATTTTTCTGAAGTGAAAGCCCAGTTACAAATTAATCACAAAGCAAACTGTGCTTGGTCTTACTAGAAATATTTGTATATGAGATATTGGTAAGAGATCAGTCCATAATGATGTGATTAATGACCTTCTAGTATCAAAAAGTGATGTCTCTTCAGAAAGACAGGCAAAATTTTGATAGAACAACTGTAGCAGAATGGCTTGCCTTCTCTGCCAGGCAATTTTAAAATGCTATTTTGGCTGGTTTCAAGTGATTCCTATGCAGTAAAGTTAGGAAGTTGGGGAATTTTTCCCACAGGTTCAATCAGTCTTTAGCCTTCAGGTAATTTTTGTGAACTGGATAACATTTTGGTAAAGTGTGCTCTCTATGCCTGAGGAAAGATAGACTTTCTACTTATCAACAATAGCTAGATCTAAAACCTTTGCTAAGGTACGATGGGTTTAACCATTCTCTTACGTTGCTGATGGAGGCACGCAATGGGTTTGGTATTTTGCGGAGGGTTAACAGACTGGAATACCTGGTTGCCTCTGGTAAAGAGGTACCAAGTTCTGTGATCTCACAGTGACAATTTAAATTGCCCCAACGTGTGTCCATAATAGTTGAAGCACAGGCCTCAGTGTGACCTAAGTTCTACTATCCAAGAAGTAAATGTCATTAACTACTGTACTACTATGCCATAATAATTGAGCAAATAGAAATCTACTCCTGTCTACATTATCTCAAGTTTATCATCTGTGTTGTGGTCAGTGACACAGAAATATCTCGAGTGCTGCTGATTTCAGGATGAAAGTTGGTATCCAAAGCATTTAAGTGATTGAAATACAGTCCAATCAGCTCTTCAAGAATGCTTTAAACCTTAATGATTATCAAAGTCAGAAATGTGCTTGAGAAGGAGAAACCTCCATGTCTACGTGGAGGAATAAGACTTAAAATATTATTTCACATCAGGGTCTAGTCAAATGATGGTTAAACTGATTTAACAGTTTGTTCTTCACCAATGGAGCTGCTCCTTCTACGTTCAGTTTTCTTCATTCCTTTTTCAGCTCTTTCCTTGTGCCAGCCATCACAGTTGTCTGAACACATGGCAAGCCACTTTAACCACTAATCTCTCAGAAGAATAATTTGAGTTTTCTCAAATTCTCTGGGATTAGTGTTGAAATGGCTTACTCTGCAATGGTGCGAGACAAAGCAGAGAATAAGTTGTATTGTTTAACGGCTGTAACATTTAACAGCAATAATGTGCAGTTCTTTCTTTTGTACTTCAGGTTGAGACTTTTACTGAATTTTTATGAATGGTTTGGTGCATGAAGACACTAGTTAGTTTCAAACTTGTATATGAAGTTTGCAAAGACTTTCAAGAATTTAGATTTCCAGCCTGGTAAAGGCAGAGGTGAACAGCTTGTATCTTTAGAAAACCTGTAAGACTATTTTTTTGTGAGTAGAGCTGCTTGTAGAACTCCTTTTTCACAGTTTCCCCCATATAAGCTTGATCTTTCTTTCAACTTCAGTTTTCTTGGGTTCTGAATGAAAGAAAACAATCAAGCTCTCTTGTCTAGCTCTTAAAATGTCAAGCTGAATTGTAGAGCTGTCCTGAATTGAAAAGTGAAGTTGGTGTTTTGTCACAGGCAGTTTTGTCACTTCCTTTCATGCAAGCACTGACCTCACTTAAGACAAGCTTAATCTCGAAAGGTTTGTCTGATTTGTATCTGGCACAGACTAGAGACTCCAGAAGACAAGCCAAATATTTGGTCAGTAACTGGGTTTGTGTTTTCTGAGGGAGGAGGCTGGTGGAATAAAAAAGTGTCTTCCTTCAGAAAATGAAAGTTGATTGGTCCCTTGTTTTCATTGTAATGTTAGAGTGGGATTTCTACCTAGTCCTAACTATATCTACTCCTGGGTAAAATACTTGTGCTGGCAAATTTTCTTACAAATAAAAGTTAAGTCTGATTGCCGTTCCAACTCTCTGAATTAAAGTGCATAGAACTTACAGGCTGTAAATTTCAGTTAGCTATATTTTATAGACTAAACACATTACCTGTGTAGGAGCTCGTTGCAGAGTCTAGCAATCTATTCTTGTGTTTCCTTGTATCAGTCAGAAGTGTTATTTGACTGAAGATCACAGAGATGTATGAATAGCTGTAGAGCCCTATACTTTCATGTAACTGCTATTGGCTAGAAAGACCAGTGGTGACAGCAGTAAAAAAAATGGTGTTATAATCTGCATAACTGGAGAACATCAATATTTCCTGTCAATGGACCGTATCAGAAGCTAGCTTTCCACAATGCTCCCATTTTCCACATTCAGACACTTCTTTTCCTGAAGGACTCCTCATCCATGCACTGAAAGGAACTTAATCCGAAGAGCAAACAGCTTGCTGTTCAGCCTGATAATTGTTGCTGGTGGTGTTAAGGGCTAGATGCTGTAACATCTGATTTTATTATGCAGTTCTCTGATACTAAGCTGAATACATTAATATTTTGTTGAATATTTAATTCGCTCAGTGATAGGAGATACCCTGAATGCTTTAACAAAGTAATTAAGTTGCATTTTCCATTGTACATATTGTGTACAGTTGTGGTGTTAATTAGATTGGTATTACGCCCTCAAATATGATTTTAGTTACAGATTATCCAAATAGTTGTTCTTAGTAATGCATCATGCTTAGTGATAGAGTTCTAAAACTCAATCTAATCAAAATACTTTGTTCTGTACTTATAGGGACCTGATCTTCATTTGGAGTAAACTGCAGCTTAAATCTAACCCATCAAAACAAGTGTTTGTCGACCAGTGCTACCAGCTTTTAAGAATTGCTACAAATGTCAGAGTAATTTTCCCTTTCATGAAAGTCATTAAGGATGAAGTAAGTTTTGTTTGTTTGTTTCATCCTGCCCCCCATTCTTTTTGTAAGTAAAGAGAAGTGACGTTTATATTGTGTAATGGCAACTTTTTGTGGAAAGTTAAGAGGGGGTAAGGAAGGACATGATATTAACTTAAAAATTTTGTCAAGTTCCAGAATGTGCCTCAATATTATGATTGCTCTTGTGTGTTTTTAAGATTTTTGTTTTAATTGACTGATTTCTGAGTTTTTCTTTCTGCCTGCAGTAAGTTTGAGGAATGTTATCCTCTATAAATCAATGGTGAAATTAATAAATAAGAGGAGTAGATGTGAAAGATGCATTGGTTGGGGTTTTTTTTTTAGCTTGGCTCCTTAAGTAAATAGGACTTGTGTAATGCCATTGTATCTGCCTTTCACCCTTGTTAAGTTATGAATCCTTTCACCATTTCTGTTCAAGTCTGCAGAAGTGCTTAATGTAACATAAAGGAAAAGCTAGACTAAGATAGGAGAAGGCATAATTTTGCTTCAGAAAAGTGCACTGTGTTTCATGCTTCAGATGTTAGTCTTGTACTGTCCCATACAGGCATCTGCAAAAGATGTAATGTGCCACACTTTGCTCACAGGAGTGCAAGCTGTTTCCAAACAAATGTTTTTTACCATTAACCTGACCGAACAGAGCTCCTTCGTATTCTATGCCCTAAATGAATTATAAATTATTTTGTCACGGGTGCTGCTGTACAGTTCTAATTGTAATGATTTGCTGCTGTTCAAGATTTTAATCTCAGTATGTATTCTAAAATAATTGTGGTGACATGAATAACTTTTATTTGTATTTGCGTCCGAATCATCTTATCTTTTAATAACCCACTACGTATGGAGCATTGTATGTGTGTGTTAACATACATTTAAATATAGGTAGGTATTAATTATTTCTAAACTTCCTGAAACTCTTTTTACTTTAATCTGCTACCTGTTGGGCAGTATGTTTCTGAACATCCCTCTGAATTACATGTACAGGGCAGGGCCCCCAGCCTAAAGTGTGGAATAGGAATTCTGCTCATTGGAAGGACAGTTTGTCAATTCTGAAAATTCAAGCCTTTTAGAATGCTTGGCCATGGGTTGTTATGGTTTCCCTGGTGGTGGTTGTTCAAAATTGAGGGCAATATTTTATAGCTTGTATTTTTATGCAATGCCAGTTAAATGAGTTAGAACAGGGGCAAAATATAGAGTAACTGTCCAACTGTAGTGTGAAACAGCCTAGGTAGTGAAGATGCAGACAGAAGATACTGCTAGATCAGATAAGATTTGCTGCAGTCTTGTTTTATATCCCCAAATAATTGTGTTTCACTATAGAACTGCACATGGCAAAAGTATCTGAAGCTTTGTTGACAGTAGCTGTATAGCTTTCAGTGCAAACTAGATGTTATTTTTGAGCATTTTTTTATCTGTATTTTATAGTCTGGTTTGAGCATTACTTTAAAAAGTACATGCCTTTAGGTGAAGCTTACTAGTAGGATGCTTTCTGAGCTCCTAACTATTTTGCAAGAATATTAGTATATGGGATGTTGATGTTTGGGCATTGTTTATACTAGTTCTTTTTTTTCTGTGGGTCTGATTTTTTTTATTTTACTTTCAAGCTATAGACTTCTGTAAGCCCATAAGGAAAATACCATTATGCATACTCTATAGTTATGTACGCTGTAATTTCCTTTCTGCAGGTTGGTGAAGATGGTCTTCAGATATGTGTTGAGATATGTGGATGTGCCCTACAGTTGGACCTCCGTGAAGATCCCAACATGAAAAGTCTTATTTATAAAGCAATTGCTCATTTTCTACCAAATGACTTGGAGATCCTCAGAATTTGTGCTCTTTCAATCTTTTTTCTTGAGCGCACCTTGGAATCTTACTACACTGTTGAACATTTATATAAATGTGCCGATGAAGAATACAATGAGTGCACTAGTTCTGTTCAAAACCGTGTACGTTTTGAATTGCTTCCCATTTTGAAAAAAGGTTTGTTTTTTGATCCTGAGTTTTGGAATTTCTTGATGATCAAGCAGAATTGTTTAGCGTTATTGGGGGATAAAGCCTTCGCTGGCGTAAGTGAAAGTACACTGGAAAACTCTACTACAAATACAGAGAAGATAACAGAGTATAGGGCTCTGAATGAGGAATGTGTCTGTTCAACAGATGTAAGCAATGGGGAGCTTGACCCCGAAGACATCTCTGAAGCCCCGTCCAAAGGTAATGCCAAAAAGAACCATGAAGCTCTTGAGGCATCTAAAATGTTAGATCAAACTGTACCAAGGCACCGCTGTGTGATATGCAACAAGGAATTTCTTGGTGGTCACATTGTGAAACATGCACAAGCTCACCAAAAAAAGGGCAGTTTTTCCTGTGTACTTTGCACCAGAAAGTTCAGGCAAAGAGGACTTATGCTGAAGCACTTAAAGAATCATGTCAGGAAGATAGAAAGGCAACATCTTGCTGCAGTTCTTGAGGCTGGTCAGCAGGCTCCTGCTGTTAATGAACTAGAATGTTCTGATGTTTCTCTGTCTCTTGAAAACGGGAATTCTGATGGTTCCAAAGATAACGAACCAGAGACTGCAATAACTCCAACTGCTGACCAAGTGGTCCAAGTGGAGGAGGAGACTGCAGAACAGGTATTTGATGTGGTGGAAAACCATCTAAGTGACCAGGATGATGCTACTGAAAATAGTAGTGACAGCTGTTTTAATAATGTTCCTGAAGCTTTAAGTACAGAAAGTTTGCCTGAAGATGATGAGAGCTCCAGTAAAGAGTCGCCTATTCTGCACAAAATGAATGGAGCTTTTTGCTCTCAAAAAGACATTGATGCTATGGATGAGGAAGGAAGCTTTAAGTGCCCTGCTAATGGTTGTGCTAGAGCGTTTAAAAAGATAAGATTCCTCAATAAACATGCAAGAAAAGCTCATCCAACTGATTTGAAAGTGCAGCAGCATATAATGAAATGGAATAAAGGAAAATGTCGGTTCTGCCAGAGAAAATTTGCTGATTCCCAACATTTTATAGACCACCTGAAGAGACATGTGTATCCAAATGTTTACTTTTGTTTACACTTTAATTGTAATCAGAGATTTAAGCTGTCAACTGAGCTTGCAGAACATACAAAAAGTCATAGTGTTTTTAAAGCTCAATGCAATTTTGCAGAGTGCTGTGAGCTATTTGAGGAGCTCCCTTTGCTGTATGAGCATGAGGCTCAGCATTATTTAAATAAAACACCAGAATGTTCAGAAGATGCAAGTGAAAAAGATTCTTCAGATGATCCTTCAGAACTTTGTAGTTACCAGGATGATGATGAATCGATTAATGAAAAAGAAACTGTAGATTTACCAATTCCAACTTGGAAGTCAAGGAAGGATTCTACAGAACCAAAGACATATATTCAAAGTGTTGAGAAGAAAGCAAATAATGTAATTCACAATGGAAATGAAAGTTCGTCTGAGGGTAGCGCTACAGTTTTAAGTTTGATAGACCAAAAGACACCTGTGTTACAGCCAAATTCTGAAAACTGTAATGTTGTTAGTGACCAACTAGTCAATGGGCACAGTGACCTAGATCAGACATCATCAAAGTCTTCAGAAATACCTTCGGACAGAGTGGCAGATGAAACAAGGACAGAAAATGGGTCAGTGTTACCAGTTTTACAGAATTGTCATGATACACCACAAAATAATGCTGCTGCCTCGCAATTACCTTCTAAACCAAATCAGACAACAGAGAATACTTCATATGGTGTCATCTTAACAAAACCATATTTTAGACCATTGCCTCCAAGTTATCTTGATGAACGATACATTAGCATGCCAAAACGTAGAAAAATTTTGACTGACGAAGTAGACGCTCATTCTGAACAAGATACATTTTGTAGCAAAACAACAGAAAGATTTAGATGTGGCAACTGCTTGACCATCTACTGTAATTCAGAAGCACTTGAGGCTCACCTTGCACAAAAGAAGTGTCAGACGCTCTTTGGATTCGATTCAGATGATGAAAGTAAGTCTTACAGTCCTTGTGGGTTGGTTTCTTTGGAGGTAAATACCAACCAGAAAACCGTATTTGAAAACAGGCAACCTGATGGAATAGATAAGACAGACATGACTTCTAAGCAATTGCAGTATGCTAGAGCTTAGACAATTAAATCACAGTGCTGTGGTAAATTGGAAGTTCAAACTGGACATGCTGTTTAGATTAAGAAAGAGGTGGTGAGAATTGGTAGGCAGCTCTAATGGAGAAGACTTCTCATAGAACAGAAGGGGGTAATTCAGTCTTTCTTTCCTTGCATGTTTGAAACTAAAACGTTGAAAAACAGAAGTGGTGTTCTACATTTAAGAATGATTTACATTGGTTAGTCTTCATTTTAATCCCAATGCATTCTCTTTTACAGGTGCCTGATTCAATGTTGTGGGAAAATGTATCAAATGAGGAGTGGTGTAAGAAAACACTACATGAAGAAGCATCCGTTTGTTTCCCAGTTGGCCTTAATCATAAAGCAGTCTCAAATTACTAAACAAAAACATGACCTTGATAAAGACAAAGCACATTTTCTAGACAAAACTCACAGATGAATAATAGGAGCTCTGCAGATCTTGAGTCCAGAAAGGTTGCTACAAAATCCCCAAAGTACCAGTTATCCAAAAAGCCACATTCATTTCAAATGTGTGATTGAAGCTTAGCGGCACAGTCTTTCTAGCATGAAGGTTTAAGGAGAATAAGGCATACAGTTGAGAAAGCAGAGATGTTAATTGCCTTATGGAAATAAAAATAACCAATTCTGAAAGCTGCTTTAGTTGGAAAATGTGTGGTTAAAGGATATCCATCCACACAGCTGGGAAGGAATCATTCAAGAAGGTGTTACATTATTGTAATCTGGTAAGAAATGCATAGAGGAACCATGCATTCTTTTTTCAAAGTTTGAGTATGTGACTCCATTATCTGCTAAAAAGCATGGAGCTCATTTAATAAACTTATACTCGGAATCCAAAAAGAGGAATGTAGAAAGAAAGCTAAGGTGGGTGGAATGCTCAAATAGCCAAAAACTTGAAGTACGGAGCATGCAAGGAAAAATGAGTTGATGTGATATTAAGGGTGAAAGTTATGCACAGTGGAAATCAGATGCATGCAAGAGAAGCCCTTTCCAAGGCTATGGTAAACGTGTATGTTAAGTGTCCTGTAAAACATGTTGTAGGTGCAGGAAGACTAATACAAGCAGTATGTGCACAGATTGTGTGGCTATTAGCAGAAGCAAATTGAAACAAATACAGAATGTGGAGGGGGTTAAGCTTGCATTAAGGGCAGAGTTAAACTAATTTTATGCAAATACAGAGGTCCTTCAGCTGTTGATATGACTGAAAAGAAATTGAGATGGCTTCCCATTTAAAAAAAAAAAAAAAAGGCAAGCAAAAGCAGAGCACATGTCAAATTGGGAAAAAAAAAGATCAGGAGGAGCCTGTTTCACGTATGTGGTATTCCTTAATGGTGGTAGGTCACAACTCAGTACGTTAACTACTTATTTACTATCTAGAGGAAGGGAGAAAATATGTATTGACTCAACATTAAGACACGTTACAACCCTATCTAGTAGTGTCTCTTGAAAAGATAGCCTTTCCCAGAAGTTAGTGAAGGAGTTAGACTTAAATGTTAAGCACTTTATCCAAAATTCACTGTTCATAGAAACAATCAGAATGTGAAGACAAGAAATTTGAGTCATTCAGCTCTATATGTAACATCAAAATACTGGACACTTGGAAACCAAAAAGATGATGTTGTAGTTTTTGATCTTCCCACCCCAAACAGAGGTGTGGCAAACATTCACGTTGTCTAACTACTGTGCTAACTTATCCTCTAATTTATCTTATACTGTCTTGCCACCTAAAAATACTTTATTTGGGATCTTGTTCTATGCAGGTAACTGAAAATTTTAATGTGGTTTTAGGCACGGAAGGTATAGTGGTGAAAATTGTTGTGTGCAGATGGAGTCATTACAGAAATGTAGGACAGCAAAGACCAACTGTTCCTGCTCAGCTAGCTTGCTTACTGAATAAATAGTTCATCACAATGCCTGTATGGCATAAGAAGATGATCAACTTCCTTAAATCAACAGATATGTAAAAACTAATGAGTAAAAAATCAAGAGGTACATAAAAGATCTGTTCATTGTAGCAATGGCGCACACTTGCAAACCTAAGGGTTTCATTGTAAAATAGGCTCTTAAGTAGTTCTGGAACTTAAACTTAATAGGTCAGTAATGCCTCTGCTAATAATCCTCTGTGAAATTAAACAGATATTTGCATTAATTCTGCTTCCTTTTCCCCTCCTGGGAGGTAAAAAGAACGCAAATTCAAAATCATACTCTTAAATTCTAGAAAATTTTTGCCTTAACTTTGAGTTGAATTAACATAAAAGGTTATAAAATTATGATCACAGGTATGTGTGCATTACATTAATACTGATGACTGGCCCGCTTTCAGAGATTCATATGACATTTGAGGCACCAAAGAGGTTTTTTTGCAGTTGCAAAAAAACTGAATTAAATGCATCATTCATTATATATACATATATACACACACTATATATATATTTACATATATAAATACATTAAAAGATTTTAAACGTAAAATTAATGGGGACCTTATCAGCCAAATGCACTTTTACATTTTTTTTGTTTTCAAGTTACCAACTAATTTTTAAGGACCCAGTTACCACCTTGTATGTTCTCAGGCTCCCCTTTCTTTGCTTAACATTGTTAATCTAGTTAATTTGCTTAAATATATTTGGGAAAAAAAGGTTAATTTTAAAGTATTACAGTTTTAAAAATCTGAAACTCAGTCAAATAGATATGACAAAAATATTTGTGTAAAGTCTTTTGAAATGTACCTTTAATCTTTGGTGCTTTTTTGCCTTTTCCTGGAGCTCCATGTGTTTGAAGATGCTTTAAAAACATGATTGAGACTTGTATTTTCTTTTGTTTAAAGTGTGTAGATAAATGCATCTGTGTACATGCATAAACTGTGACCATAATTTTTTGTACCTGCATTAAACTCATTTTTGTTCAAAGATGCTTTTCTTGGACACCACCATTTGTTTATACCATGTGTTCAGTATATACACTGTGGAGAATGGAAAACTGAATTCTTACACAGGTGAACATTAGCATCACCTAACACCTATCAGAAATACGCTAAATTGACTTAAAGTGGGTTGTAACATTTTTGTTTTAAGTAATGATTTTTGCTTCAAAAGACATTGCATTTTCCTTAAAATACTCTCTGATATCTGTTGGTATTTTCAGAAAGTTGCAGTATTGAACAACTGTAATTAGGAGCACGAAGATACTTGTAACATGTAGGCAATAATTCTACATGCTTTTTAAGGATTCCTTAGTATGTTGAATATTACCCTATACTAAGCCTGCAGCTTCTAGGGCTGAAAAAGGTTCCAAATCTAGAATTGAAAGTTTGGGGTTTTTTTCCCCAGGCATTAAGCATTGTATGATATAATTGGAAGTACTTCTTCAAGATGTATCACTTTGATTCAATAAATACTGAAGTACATGTGTAATGTAAGCATGCAAATATCTTAAAGCTGCCTGAAGTTATACATGAGCTTAGGAGCTTTGTTGGATCAAAGTTTGTGCATTTCATTGCCGATAATCGTATTCTAATAACATTCCTCCAGGTGGCTATAACTTGGACTTAGACTTTCTTTTTAAGACTGTCTACTCTAACCCGATCACTGTTCACTGTAAAGGTCATGTAAATTCTAATTTTCAAAGAGTTGCCGCTTGGCACCTTTAACAAAAAAAGAAATACTGAAAGTAGGTTGAAAGTGGTCATATCTGTGGGGAAAGGTCACTGGTACTTTGGTTATTTAGCCATATTCATTAAAACTATATAAATTGTATAGTTTGGATAATTTATAACATTAAACTTTGTGATTTTAATATCACATTGAAGGTTCAGCTGTACTCATTTCTTTTATTGTTTAACATCAGTGCTATGGACAAAAGATTCACAGGGGGTGGTAGTGTTACTATTTTCTTAATTTATTTGGTACTGTATAACACCTTTCTGATTAAATGCAGTGTATGCATTTTGGGACTCTTAATTTGTAAAAGCTGTTACAGGTTCAGCAAGAAAGGAAATTTGTGCTTCCTTGTTGAATGTTAAATTATTTTACTTTGCATTTTATATAAGAGTACAAATTAAAACTGAGCCATCAAACTGCAATAAATCAACAGTAGTGTTTCATTTTAAAAACATTTTTGTACTGTACATAGATTTGTTCAATAAAACATTGTCTTTGTTGTTGATAGAAATTGATCTTGTCTTTTGGGGAATTACTCTGAAAATACTGCTGCAATGTTTATAGTTACTGTGTTACATTTGGTGTATGATTGTTGCACAGCACCTGCGTAAAGCTGCCAGGTCTTGATGTTCCAGGTATGTGGTTATCTGGATTTGAATAGACTAAATCTATTGAAGTATATCCAAGAATACCCAGGATTACCAAGGAAATTAAAACAACTCCCATCTCTCCCCCCACCCCCTTTTTCTTCCTTCTAGCTAATTAACTACCTGCTCTGGTAAACTTAGGTCCTCTTAGTTAAATAAGTCTTCAAAAAGTCATGGTATTATTACAGTTTCCTTACAAATAACAAATAGATAACTGCTGAAGAGAGAAGCATGTCTGTGTGAGGGAGAGGAGTAGCTTTTTTGGTCATCGGTCTGAGACACGTGAAGAACACACCTGCAGAAAAAGCTTCCAGTCAGGATTTGAACCTTAGACACTAGGCAATCCACTCCTCAGGTTTGACTGACCCTAGCCATCTTCAAAACACTGGCAACTTTTAAGAACGTTTATTTAAGTAGTCAGCTACGTGCACTGGGAACCAGCCTTCATAATTAGTGCACGTATCCAAGTAATTTACAAGCATCGTGTATTGTTCAGATGATAGGCTCCCTGGTATAAAGGGAATCGATCAGAACACAAGGGGAAATGGGAACCTGCTCAGTGATCGCCCAGGCTCTCTGGACAGGACTGGCCTGTGAAGATTTGATCTGGTGAGAAAGGGCTCGTGCAGTGTTTTTTGACATGCGTGTGGAGAACAGCATAAGGCTGGCAGGGCAGGGGTGGAGGCAGTAGGGCTTGGGAGGAATAAAGCTTGCGAGGAGAAGTTTTATGTGGTGTTTAAAGAAGTCAGCAGACCCACGTTCATTTTAAGGGCTTGTATGGTGTTCACTCCTGGAGGGCAATGGCTTCAAAACGCGGGGGAGGTTAACCACTCCGAAACTATCGTGTAGGGCTTGAAAGCTGAACTTGGGGCCACAAACA
The DNA here is from genome assembly GCA_025311575.1 of Elanoides forficatus. Lineage (NCBI taxonomy): Eukaryota > Metazoa > Chordata > Aves > Accipitriformes > Accipitridae > Elanoides > Elanoides forficatus. The sequence continues at coordinate 12,825,019 of JAOBAS010000029.1, forward strand.
AGTCTGCATGCAGCAGTTTCAAGATAGCTCTGCTTCTAGTTGTTTGTCTTCCTCCATCAAAAAATTGTTCTTCAGTGGCGCTGCGTTACAAGTACCAAATGCTGGCCTAAACCTCTTGGGAAAATGGGTTGACAGCAACGCAGAGAGCTGAGCCTCAGCTGATGCACTTCATGAGCTTATGTTTGTTTCTGATAACACTGTTAATAGGGGTGGTAACCTCTAGTGTGATACACTTGTTTTCTGTTGCTTTGTTTAGTCCACTTGATTGAATGCTGTAGTCCAGAGATAAAGACAGTGTAATTGCTTTTTTCTTTTGCTTCAAAAAGTTCAATACTGTCATCTGAAAGTGCTGAACTATTCCCATTTATTATTCTCAGTCCTGTAAATTCTTAATGTTTTTTGATCGCAGATTTTGACTG
>JAOBAS010000029.1:12830755-12846384 GCA_025311575.1 Elanoides forficatus
TCGGCGAGACCGCCTCACCGGTGCAGGAGCCCGGCTCCGAGCGGCACTTCCTGCCGCTGCTCGACGAGTTCATGCGCCGGCTCGCTCTCTGCGTCGACTACGCGGACGCGGCGCGCGTCGCGGTCGAACGCACGGTCCGCGAGCTGCAGGAGATGCGGCGCCAGGCTGCGTCGTCGATCGTGCTGCCGGGTCAGGGCGGCGGCGGCTTCGGGCCGGGCCGGCTCACGGCGGTGGGGTAGGCCGGTGTGCGGGGGCGGCCCGGAGAGCTGGCAGCGGCCTGCCCCGGTGCAGGGATCTGCTCGCTTGCAGCCGCCGGGAGCCTTGTTCGGCAGCCTACGCGCGAACGGCGCCGGGACTTGGCTGCTGGGAGGCCGGGGAGGGCCAGGGAACCTGCGGCTGCCAGTGGCTCGTAGCAGATTTTCGGATCTCGAGCACCTCTTTTTCGCTCTTAGACGCCGGTGAGCTTTGTGCGCTGCGGTGCCCACGCTATGCCCTGTCGGTGTTTAAAAACGTATTTAAACGTCGAGTGCCTCTTGCTGATTGCGTTAATGACGTTTGCTTTCAGGTTTTGAAAGGGTAAAACACAAAGCAAGTGCTGAAATTAGTTCTTTGCAGGACAGAGCACTTTCAGGTGTGACCATGCCCCATCACTTTGTAGATGTTGAGATTTGTTTTGTAAAACTTAATTTTGCAAGTCAGTTACCTGAGGCCTCTCAGTATATTGCCCTGAAATATACTCATCCAAGAACCTTGACTAGGTTTCATGTGATATAACTAAGGCCTGTAAGATTTGCCAAACACATTTCTTCAAAAGTTCTTATGCCTGTAGTCTTTTCTTCTTGCGTTTTACCTACTTTTTACGGCGGCTGTCGGTTAAATTAAAAGTTTTTTGGGTTTGGTTTTTTGTTTGGTTGGTTGGAGTTTCTTTGTTTTGTTTGTTTGTTTTCAGGTATTAGTCTTTTCTTGTTTAAACTTATAGTTCTTATAGGTCACATGTTAAGTACCCAGCCTCGGCTCAGGTGAGAACTGGCTACCACAGCTACTTTAAAAGTGAATTTCAGTTGTGTTGTGTTTTGCTGCAGAGCCCTGTAGCTGAATTTTTTTGAATGTTACATTTCAATGCTCTGTCATTGTGCTATGATGCATGGTGTTTTCTTACGAACCTGGGAGGAGTAACTTTATTAGTGTGGAAATAAAATAGATTTAATTCCCTTTCCATCAGTCTTCAGGAACCTAGGTGGAACCTCTCTTTCACGAACTACTGTGTGTTGTCTGAAAAACTGCAAAATTCTGGTACTAGTATTCTTGTTCAGCGTACAAGGAATCAGATATTACCTTAGTTATCTCACTGTCTGCATTTCTGTCAGTTTTCTGTTCATAGGAAACATTTAAAAGCTTGCGTAGTCTTCAAAATAACAATGTGTTCTCTGACCAAATTGTGTGAACTACCCATTTGATGCAGAAATTAAGATTCACATTCCACATTCAGAAGAACCATAAAAGATTTGTCTGGTTCTTCTTTTTCTGTGTAATCTTGCTTCCAAGAAGACAGGTGGATGGCTTATTTTGTAACATCCCAGAGCTTTTCAAAAGGTGAATGCAACCAAGCTCAGCTTTTGATAAGTGAAGGTGCTGTATGGTGACACGAAGCGGGAGGCCCTAAATGATTTCATGTTAAATGAACTTACTTTGAAGTTAAGGCTGACTGCATCTCAGGAAGTGTAGGTGAAATGCATTGCGTGCAAGAAACTTTGTGTTTCTTGAAGCACTTAGAGTTTCTAAACATCTTGAAGGTACTTGAACAATATTAATAATTTCATTTGGAAGAAAAAGCTGCATCCTTTTCAAAGCATCAAGCTCAAATAATTTATACTAAGTTCCAAGCAGTCATCGATACTGGAAGTAGAGATTACAAGGTAGCAAGGTCCTCATTAAAAACAGCACCATTTTTAAACATGTTCCCAAGTCTTTGAGTATATTCTATGTCTAATATAATTAGGTCAGGTTTCAGTTTGCAAACAAACTTTTAAGTCTTTGCATTTCATTTAGGCTTGTCTTGTACTGTGTTTGGAGGTGCTGGTCAGGAGTTTAAGAAATGGCATAGATTTGGGTTTTAATTGTGAGAAACAACTGCTAACTTAAATTTCTTTGCTTGCAGAAGCCATTCACGCCATTTTGGTTTACAGCCAAAATGTAGAAGAACTTCTGAAACGCAGAAAAGTCTATAGAGAAATAATTTTTAAGTATTTGGCAGCACAAGGAATTCCAGTGCCTCCTTCCTCTGAGAAACATCTACTCATTGATCGTGTAAAGCAGTACTGGAGTGGGCAGCTCACAACACATGCCTCAGAGTCAGGAGACAGAAAACCGTACACACAGGTGAGTGTTGCTTTCTGCAAGACCTGAGGACGTTTAGCATTGCTTTTGCAGGATAACCAGTGTAAATGTTCTAACATACATCCAAAATGTGGCTCTTCACCTGTATTTAGGAAGGTCCTGAATCTCTTTAACTCTTGGTTTGTTTGGTTTTGATTAGATTTTTTTATTAAAATTACATCATCGAAAGGTGTCTGTGCCAATGTGTCACTTGCAGAGCATAGTCTTCTGCTCTGTCTTGCAAAGTATATTAGTGCATTTGAACTCTAATGTGTGGGGTCTTCTCTATGCTTTTAATTTTTAAGTTGTACTGTAAGCTAAAATAGAGGGTATTCACAGATAATTCTGTGGATCCAAGGACAACTGAAAACAGTGTTAATGGTACAGGAACACTGCATAGCCTCTTGCCATTTTTTAATGTGGTGGATCTTCTTAAACTTTTGGTATAGATCTGGGATTTCCAGTCATCCTCCAGCCACACCAGGCACTAGAGATACTATTGGTAGGGCACATCCTAGAGCACAGCAAAGAGATGCTGTTGACAGTAGATCATAGGGTGAAAACGTCTGTCAGGCTGTGGTCTAAAATGTTGCGGGGGAGGGAGGGAATGGAGCGAAAACTGCCTTTTTTTAAGTGGCCTTGATCTAGAGACAGTGCAATCAAAGTAGCACTGTTTGTAAGCTGTTTTCCTTCTTACTTCTTGCAGTTAGAGTGCAGAATGGATTTTAGCGAATTTTTATACCATTGAAATGTAAAGTTTGTAGCAGGGCCAGGTCCATGTCATTTTTATCCCTTGATATTAGTAACACTTAATACAGTGTAACTAAATGTGTTTTGGCAATTACAGGTTATTTTGAAGTTCAGAATCTTGTCATTTAGCAAATCCTTATGGCGTAATGAACTTTCAGTGTTTTATTTGTCTTGGATCTTTACCATGTAGTTCTAAATAGCCACCTCGCTCTTTCAAGTATTGCACTTCGGAGACCTCGTGGGCAACAGCCCCACCAGCTGGACTGTTAGAGCTCTGTAGCTGTCGATAACCTACTGCATTGAGCTTGCTTTCAGGGATTAACTGATAAGAATTACGATTTAGCTGAGAATGGTTTTCAAAACAATTTTTTGTGTGCATACTTTGGGAAAAATAAAAAATGTTGCTTTTCCAAGAATACTTCCCAAGTATTACTCCATAGTGAAGTTTTATGAATGATGGTAAATAAATTAAAATCTCCAAAGTACTTGAAACGCATTCACAAGGAATGAGAAATTCAGCTGGTTTATGTATGATGTACATCTTTCTTTGGCTTTGTTTTCTCTTAATTCTTGTGGACCTCGCCATTCTGAAGTAATGGATAACATGAACCTATGTAACAGAATTAGAACTTCTACAGTTCTACAGTTTATTGTGAAACAAATGCAGCGTTTTTATATAGAAGTCTTCAAACTTTTCATACTTAATTACTTAATACTTACTTAAAACCTACTTAATTTAATACTTACTAGACTTCGATGTTAGTGAACTTGACATTTGATTTATTTCTAGAAGTCTTGCTGTCAAGTTGCAAATACTGAGAAAGCCCTACAAAGTAACAGTACATTTAGTTCTTGTTCAAAAAACATGTCACTTGACAGTTGGAAGTCATGTATCTTTACATTGGAAAGTTTGGATGATTTTTTTTTAAGTAAAAAAATCTTAGCTATTGTAAGAGAAACCAGAGGATAAACAAACTACATATGTACAAATTAAATAGTCTCACAGGACTGTTACTTGAGCATCTGATTGTTGCCTTTTACCGTGATGCTTCCTTTAGAAAGAAGTGTCCTCTAAACCAAAATGTGTTTTTATAATCAACTTAAAAACCTGTCTTAAATATCTAATTGCTAAGCAACTTGTTTCCTAAATATGCTTAAATTTTGGTATTCTTTTACACATAGTTGTAGACATGCCAAGAATTCAAATACAAGGAATAGATTTTTTTTTTTCTTAGCTTGACCCATAATAGTATCTAAAAAATCTTACTGCTTACTTTGTTGCACTATATATTTAGTGATACAACAGTTGGAGTGGTTTGTCACCCTCTTCTGAAACGGTTTTAGTAACATGACCATTGGTTCCTCACTGATACTTGCTTTTGCTACTTACTGTGAGTTTGGCTTCAAAAGTTTATACCCACCACTCTATTGTCAGCCTCAGCAACCCATCATTAAACTTAAATATTGTTTAGAAGTATTTCTTATCCCCCTACATCTTAGATGTATTTTAGGAGTGTGTGTGTGTCGTTTTCTGTGAAACAAGGAAAAAAAAGGGCACAAGGGGCTTATCCATAACCTATGGGGAACTAGTGGAAGATGTGTTTTGAGTAATGTCATGCTCTCTTTTACTGGCCCATTCTTCTCTAAGGCTTCTAGACAAGACAAGAATCTTTGACTGAGCCTTTTCAAATTATTCTTTGAAGGTTTGGCTGTCTGCTAGGAATGTTTACTTTGTGTCATTACTTAAAAATACTTTCTCAGCAGATTCAGTGTTGAACAAAGGATTTTATGACAGTCTGAAGGAAGGATTTTATGACAGACTGAACGAAGTGGCCTTTATTACCAGAGTAAGCCTATGTTGCTATGTGAAAATCCCTGCAGCTCTCCTTTCCCAATGTCATATTGTGTCAGTCTTTTTTAAGTGATCAGTTGTACAATTAGAAAAGTAACTGAGATTTCTCAAGACTTTTGTCTATTTTGGAGGAGCAAAGGTAACATATGTTATGGTTTTTTTTGATTTGGGCTCTTTTCCTATTAGAAATATGGTGAAGACTACAAATATCACTCATGAAAGTGACCAAGCATCTTTTGGATGATTTTTGTCAGTCTTACCACCAAACAGGGCTAAATTCAGGCACGTGATCTAGTGGAGAAAAAGTTCTGGAACACATTAACGCTTTGAGAGTTTCAGTTCTTCCTGGATTAGTTGTGCATTTTGTTAGTGTATTCCACTGACATAGGTAAAATAACCCCATAAATCAGAAGTGTTCTGTCGGCATCAGGTGTTAGGAAGTGCATTTTCAAAATGTGACTTCCTGATAGGTACTATTTGTTCTTGTCAGCTAAATGAAGATGCAGAAATCAACACAATTCACCAGACTAAAAGGTACCAAAAAGAGGAGACTGAAGGCAACATGAAACAGGAAGAACATGTCAACATAATTGCTTATTTATAAGCATTTTTTAGTAAATTGATACACCCTAATATGAGATTAGCTTTTCAGGTTGGATCTGTATCCTTCTTGTTTTTCTGTAACCTTCTTTTGGAAGTGTAAAGGCCAGTGAAAGGTTACTAACCCAGGCACTTTTTACTCAACAGAAATTTTGTGTCTTAGTGGGGGAATCTTGGTCTTATGGAAGTTTTTCAAAAATCCTTCCCCTGCCCTTTTTCAGTAGAACCAGGATTTTCCTCTTTGTTTATAAATTGTAGACCAAGACAAAACTGAAGGACTATTCTAACTGTAATTCAGAGAACCTACCCTGTTTGTCTAGGTAAGATAATCACGATCTTAAAAATAAATGAGATTTTACTTTGTTGTTTTTCTATAGGCACTCTGTCTCAGAACACTTTAAGAAGACTTAGAATGTTTAAAATAAGTATTTACATGATTTTATGTTGTTCTAAGTGGTAATCTCGCATGTTAAAGGCTAAATAGTTCTAAGAAAAATTGTGCTTGATTGCAGAGTCATGGAGAGAGAGAAAAGTCACTGCAAGATGACATTCATGATCTAGGAGAAGAATTCTGTCAATGGTTCTTTGAACTCCTGAATTCTCAACATCCCTTGGGAGTAAAATCTGAAGAAAGATGGGGACCAGAGCATTTTTGGGAAGATGCCAAAATGAAGTTCTGTTACAACACGTTAGAAAAAAACATGGAAGAATATGTTGGTTCAGAAATGGTGAGCCTTCGTCTGCTCTCATTGGTTAAAGAAGAATATCTTCTATTCAACCCTAATTTGCATGCCAACGGACTGAAATGTGCCATGTCTCGGCATGGGTTAGTACTGGTGGCAGTGGCTGGCACGGTACATAGAGACAACACTTGTTTGGGCATCTTTGAACAAATTTTTGGACTCATTAACTGTCCCATTAGGGAGAATACCTGGAAAATAAAAGTTGTGAATCTTAAAATAGTTGGACAGAATGCTCTGGAGCCTGGGATGCAAATTGAAAAACCCTCCATAAAATATGAGTTAAACCAACTGCAAGAGTTGTATGATGGGAAAGAACTGACTGTGTTTGAACCTCAGAAATTCTGAGCAATTTTTTCACAACTGAGTAAACTGGGGGAGGGGGAGAATATACAGCACTTGTAGTGCATAATTGAATATTGAAATGATTGCAGCCGTGTGATGTTGTCTCTTTTTTGAGTCAGATTTGCTGGATGACAAACTGAGATACAGAGTCTGAAGTAATACAGGTGATGCTTTTGGGCACCTTTCCAAGATCTAACAAATGTTTCAGAGTATTACTTTAGATTTTGTACTGTAGTTAGGAATGGAGTTAGTTTGGTTATTCTTGGTTACAAAACATGGTTACATTTAAATACGGGTTGGCAGCAGTATGTAATGAGCTAGATGACTTGGGATTCACAAATTGCAGGTTGTTTCTCTTCAGGCCACCAGTTTAAACTCTTACCTGAGTTGTAACAGGAAGTCATTGCATCTGGCTTTTTGAAAATGGGATTGGTGAGTGTCTAAATGGACATCTAAGTCCCAAGAAAACCATCTGCCACTTCAGGAATTTTTGGAGAGAACAGACAATGTGAATGGAGACTGCTGGCATTTATGTTCTAAATGTGGTTCCATCACTGAGCAATAGAAGTAGTTTAATGGGACAATGCAGGGAACTTTGCATTGTTGAAGTCTTTTTTTCTTTGGGTTAATAGCTTCCTTTCCTTTTACCTTATGGTTCCAACTTTGTAATGAATACAGACAAACTCTGTTGTTCTGTCTGTGTCCCCAAGCAGACATATTTGAGATGGTTGCCCAGGCATCCATTTATAGCACTGACTCTCTTGGGTCAAGTAGTTGATTCATGACTTAGAGCAGCACCGTATGAACCAAATGCTTTGATAATTATTTTGTGTATACTTACAACAGAGTTTTTAATATAATAGCTGTGATTTTTGTATGTTTTCTCAAAATAAGAATTTTATCTACTCTGAGCTGCTTTATTACATAGACTAGAAGTCAATTTGTTAACAATGGGCAGTTACAACAACAGGTGATATTAAATAATCCAATTACTGTTTAATAACTGAAATGATTGCCATTGTAGAACTTGAATTTTTTTACTTTTTTTTTTTTTTAATTTATGAGGGATTAGAGGTGAAATTTTTCCACAGCTTGTGCAGATTGTTTGCAAGTTATGGCTTCACCAATACAAGCTGTGAAAATGGAAACATTCCCCCTGACATGGGAACAGTTGTTTTGGTTTTGGTATGTTTGTCAAAGACATCAAATGGTAAAATTATGGGTGGGTGAGGGGAAACAAGAAGATTCAGGTGTGCACAGAACTGATTCTTATGAACAGTGTGAATCTTGAGTTCTCTTAAAAAATTTCTACAATAATTTCTTTTCTAAGCAAAAGTTCAAATACTGTGTTGGAATGTTCTTTCCCAATAAACAGTTGGGTTGTGGCTTCTTCAGGTACTGATGTATAATAAATAAAAATCAACCCAAATTTAAAATTTGGAAGAAGCAGTTTCCTTGTATGTGTTGAGAATTACATTCCTCTGCAGGTGAGGACAAAAGCCTACCTAAAGGCCTAAATGGGTACCTTTTCAACATTCAATATGACAGTCTGTAATTCAGTTAAATATCTTGTCATTTGCAGAACTGTACTTTGTAACTGGCAGCGTAGCTATTACTTTAGTCAGCGTGTTAAATAAATACAAACATGACTGTAGCTTTCATTACTGCTTTAAGCTGATGTGGTGCAGGCGGTCCCCTTCCTCCACTCAGGTATGTGTCCTTGCTTCCTTCTTGTATCGGCATTAACGCTTGTACTAACTCTGAACAAGAGGGAGTGGGGACTGATCCCAATGAAAACTAGCTCATTGTTAGAAACCCTTCAGGCTGATAAGCTCTGTAAGAAGGCTTGCCACTCAAGTGCTGGTATAAGCTTGAGGAACAGAGATGAGAATTTGCCTTTTTTGGTGACAACCTGAGTTTCTGTGGGAATGATCAAATAGCAGTCTTTGTTAAATCTTACGTTCCAAATGTTTATGCTTGATAACTTCAAAATACTGAAGGAGCATTGTGGTAAATCAGCTTTTTACTAAGGCTGGTACCTAACGAACTTGTCCTTACTCCTTCAGTTCTCCTACACAACGTATGCAAGAAAATGTTAAATTGTGACCTCTGTGTAAATCCCTATTCTGTTGCAGAGTGGAGTAGGTGCTGCATGATTTACTGATGACCTGTTGGTGCAGTTGCTGCTCTTGCATTGTTGATCAGGCTGTTAAGAATATGCATGCTTTAGTCTGTGCTCATTAGCTGCTGAATGATAACTGATTTTTGCAGCGGCTAATTTTGTTGTGTGCTTATGGGATACTTCAAATTGTAGTTACCAAGGAGCAGCTGATATTGGCAGTGGATGGCTGCTGATGAGCAGCAGTTACCCCAGGCTGCGGCTGCAAAATGCAGGAAATGGTACAGTATCTGCTCTTTACAATTGCACCACCTGAATATTTGGTAGGCACTGGCAGTCAGCCGATGCTGAGTAACTGTGGTTTTGCAGTTATTAACTGTTAGGACCTTTTATCCTGTGACACACCTGCCTCTTTTTCTCCGAGGCCTGCATTCCTTCTTTCAAAAACATACTTATCCCTTCTAAATGCATTTTATTTCCACTTGGAAAAAAGGGTTCCAGTTTTGTAATAGTTCTTCAGGCTCTCCATCTTGCAAGGAGGCAGAACTGGGTTTTGAAAGCTGCTGCCTGACCCAGCTGACCTGTTTGCATTCAGATTGTAGGGGACGCAGGGAGGTGGCAGTGCCTCTGCTCCTTGACATTTTGTGTGTGTAGAAGCATGTTCATTTTGTGCCACGTGACAGTTGTGAGGTCGTAGCTGCAGTACTGCACCATAGGATATCACAGATATTTTTCCGGTGTTCTGATTATTGTTTGTAATAAGTATCCTTACTGGGAGTTCAGAATTCAATTTCAAATCATTGTCACATTCAGAATTTTTTTGTTAAGAGTAGAAAAACGCTAACTGCAGGGTAAGTTTGAGAAGGTACTTTCAGCTTAACCTTGACTTAAGGTAAAAGTTAGGACTTGTTTAAATGGAGTACAGCCAAAAAACTTGAAATATTTATGGAAGTGATTTCGTCACTCCCTCTAGCTGCTGTTCTTCAGAGCTGAAGTAACTTCTAGTTGGTTTACCTTTGGAAACAATGGCCATTTTAGTTGCATTTAGGAGATTCAAAAAAATTGCATAAAACTTTTTAAAAACTGTTTTCATCAATTCTCTTCTGTATCACTATTTAGTCAACGCTCAAGGCAAATATTTTCAGTAACAATTTCTCATGTATCACTACTACTTAAGCTGAAATGCAAAATTTATATTTTCTAGATCGGTCTCTGGAAAGCAATTTGATAGTAAGCAAAATACTGACTTGCAATAAAGCAGGCAGAACTTTCTGAATAGTATAAATGTTAAACAGTGGAAATCGTGACCCTCTGGTCTAATCAGACACACCAGACGGATTTAATTTTTTTTGTTTCTGAAGTAGGAAGCTTGAATGTCTTAAAGCAATATATAAGCAGAACCTCTGTGATCACGCAGGCCAACTACCTTACTGCAGGTTATGCTGTATTGCTTTGGCTGTGCTTTGTCTTATGCAGAAGAAGAAAAGTAATCACAAGGAGACCTTACAGAGAGCATTAAATGAGTTCTGACTTGTGTCTGTGGTCTAAATATCCAGCAGTGCTCAACTGCATGTTATTTTATCAAACTTGTAATAGTAATAAAAGAAATGTCTTTTCTTTGGATGCTCATTTCCTCCATGAAATTAAGTTTTTAAGTGTATTTAGGAATTTGTAAAAAGTGTCTAATATTCTTCATCTGTGTCCTGCTTGGTTAGTAATTTGAGGAGGAAATCTCAAGGTTGATGACTAGTTTTCATCAAAATACTTGCCAGGTTGTGTTTTTTCCCCTCGTAAATTGCAACGGTAGATGGAACATTGCCTTTGCAGACTTCACTGTTTTTCTTAATGTTTCATAATGTACCAGTAAGCGAGCTGTCAGTTTGACTGTTTCCTATATCCAGTTACCTGAACTCAAAAACCCCAATGCTTATTTCAGGTACTATTTCAAAAGGTGTGGATTCTTCATTGCTGCTGGAAAGACTGTTTCACATCTCAGATTAGCTTTAGTTTATTAGTTCACAAATTTATTGTAATATATGCTGGTGGTGGCTGCAGAAGTAACTCAGTTATTAAACCATTAGATTGAGGAAAACAATTTGTTTGGAACTGTGATAGTTTTCTCACCTGAAATGTTTGCAAGCAATAGCATTTCTCACAGTGGCTGCAGAGTACCTACAGTCCTCTTCATGTATCGTAATCAAAATTAGGCAGGATGGAAATGACAAAGTTTCCCTGCTAAGCACTCTGTGAAAGTGCGGGCTCTTAACTCTGCAGGGGGTCTGGATGCCTTCAGAAGCATATGGATCTCCTAATCAGTAGTTGTTATTTTGAAATGGGAAGCCAACAGTACGTCGGACACTAAATGCTGCTAAGGATGTTTCTTCCAGCTAATGGCCATACTGGCTTTGCAGATGAGAAGCAAAGCCTGCTGTAGTAGGTGGGGGCAGGCAGGTGTCTGCTGGAGAATCAGCTGTGCTAACCCATCTCCTGCTCCGTTGTTTGATCAGATGCTTGTGCCGTGTTCTTTCAGAAGAGGCTGTCAGACACTATCTTAATGCAGTACACCTTGTATGCACGGATTTTATGCTTTTCAAATAGTATGAATTTGACTTTATTTGTAAAGTCTTTACTAACTTTTTTTGGCAGTTGAAGTAATTTGCATAAGTCAAATGCTTTTTGTGGGCTGTAGCTGAAAACTGATTTAGTATGAATTGTGTAATTGTTTAAAGAGAGCAACAGATCTAAAGATGGTGATGGAAGGTGTAGAGTAAGTTCATCCTACAGAGTGGTGCCAGGCAGTAACAGGTGGCAGAAGAAATCTTACTGTTAGAAAATGTGAAAGGTAATTGCAGCTGCAAGACTGTATTGTTGCAGAGTACTCTATCTTTTCCCTCTCTGTATATTTTATTAAATGTGAAGATCTAAGATTACATATAATGTGCAAATGCAGCTACTTTGCCAGCATGACATTACCAGGAACTGCAGTGTTTTCTTGTATCAGTCTTCAAGCATCACCTGCTGCAGTACTTTTTTTAGCTTGTGACTGATTTCTTGATGTCTTCAAACTAAACCAAGAGAACTCGACAGCTATAACTGTTACATATGAAAAACTGGAGGAGAAGAATGTTTGCTTAAAATATTGTTTTTTCTCCAACTCTCAATTATTTTGGACAAATTGTTTTTGACAAGTACTTTTGACAAATTCATTTTAAAGAGTCACAGATATTTATTAGAGTGGAGTCTAAAGATGGATAAGTAATGCCACATTCTTGTTAGTTGTTTCCTCTAATGCACTCTCATATTTGAAATTCAGTGTTGAGGCATGAATGACCTAAGCAGTTAAATAAGGCATTCCAGGTGATGAACTTTAGCATTTCTTTATTGTTCTGCTTTTATTTTTTTCCTGTTCTAATTGTCTTCATTCTGGCAGGAAGTTTTCCATGTTCCCTTGTCATGAGACACTTCTGCTTCTTTTTGCATTGCTTGCTGTTTCTTGCAATCCCTTATCTATCTTGATAGCTTGTTCTTTTTCCCCTAAGTGTTTGAGAAGGGTAATTCTGCAAGGTGATCAGGTTCTGTAAAAAGAGAAATACAAGCCTTCAGTAAAGAGAGCAAAAGTCATAGGATTTGGCCTTTAGCTCATGCAATGTACTTCACTGTTCAAAGGATTTTGGTTCTGAAGACTTACTGCAGATTGAAAGTTTGTTTTTTTTTCAGGAAACAAAGTAGAAATCCTAAGTTAAACGTCCTGTTTCTTCCCCAGCTTGGAATTAACAGGAACTGCTGTCAACATCTATTTTTCCAGATGTATTTCACTCTGAACTGTCAGGCTCTGGTTTCGAGTCTGATGTATTCACCAAGGCAGAACATAGGGCTCTCCTACCTTCTGTACGGTGAAGAGATGCTTACAGTGCAGTTGGCAATTCAAATACTATTAATAGCAGGCACCATAGTAGCCAGAGACAGGAAAGAGAGAAACTCGTTTAGTCCACCTGTCAGTAAAGACTGGTAAAAGATGCCTAAGTAAGGCAATTTATGTGGGCCCATGTGCAGGAAGGTTGGAGGACGAGGAGCTGGCAGCTGATAGCCGTGACCACAGCAGTGCTTGCTGGAGTGCCTTGTTAATCGAGCAGGGGAAGACATTAAAGGGCAGAATTTTATGTATACTGACAACATTTCCACTGGTGTTAAAATCTTTAATCTGAGATTCTGAGTTTCAGTTTGTGGCTGATGTGAAGTTAAGCTTCTCTCTGGAAAGGTTAATTAGCCGGTATGCCATGTAAGTAAACCTGGAATGTGCAGTGATGCCAGTCGACTGCGAGGAATCCTCTTTCTTTGAACTCGTTTTCAGCTGTTAATAGTAGAAAAGGAGGACCTGGCCTAACTGCAGGGGTAGACCCAGGGCTGTAGTGCTCCCTGCCATGTCCGCAGGAGATGGGCTTAGGCTGGGTTTAGGGTCAGCAGCCACGGTGGCCTTTCAGTGGCATCTGGTGGCAGATTTGTTGCTTGCCTGGAGTTGTACGCTTGATCAAACTGTGCCCCGATGCAGGCACAAGCACTCCGGGCTTGTTCTGGAGACAGGGGAGGAGGGAAGTGCCTGCTTGATCCCTTCCCTTGCTGGCAAGGAAGCGGCCTGACGTTGCCAGTGGCTCCCTCGCCTTGGTCAAAGGGAAGGCTTGAAGGCAATCCCTCAGCCCCTGATAAGGATCTGAAGGATGCTTTAAAGATTTCAGCCCATTGGTGATGTCAAGCTGTGATATTCAAGGAACCTGTTCTTGTTCTAGGGTTGTAGAGGGTAACATTATGGTGATAAGGCAGCTTCCCAGCAATAAAATTTCAGCTGACTTGTTAACAAATGCATTTCTTTTGGCATCTGCTTCCCTATTTTTTTTCCAGAACGCTTAGCTCGAGTGGCTGGGATCCTGAAGGCGGCACAGTTGCTGTTTCTCAGTATTGCTTGTAACTGCTAACCTTAATCACCCCTCGGGCCCAACGAGAGGAGGATCGCCCTCATTCAGAGGTAGTCTGTAGCCCTCTGTGTCATGCTGTGTTCAAACTGTTCCTTCTTTTTTTTTTTTTTCCTCCCAGATTCCCAGCCCTTATTGAAAATGCCAAGGAAACAGACAAATTAAATATACTAGAAATGATGTTTGAGCAGAGAAGCTAGATGTGCCCAGCCCATCACATTTTGCAGAGAGTAGAATGGGACATAAGGAACTTCCTATCTTGCTTTGATAAACTTATAGAGAGAAAAAAAATATAAAATTAATTGAGCTTGTTGCCAGCAGTAATTGCCTTTACAGGGGCTCTTTAGAGACGTGGATTAGAACAAAGCAGAGGTTTCTGTGACAGCCTTATTTGTGCAGAGAGGCAATGGTTCAAGCTGTACTAGGTTCAGTTGTTAAAATTGCAGTAAAAAGCATCCAGAAAGTCATTAGCTGTCAAAGCAGCTGTAGTTGTTTTTCATATACGTAGTTACGAAGCTTGCCAGGCAGGTTTATGCAGTTAGAAAGGAGAGGAGGAATGGCACGCAGCCTGACGGTTCCTCTGTTCTGCTCTTTGGTCTGGCTGGCCCCTGCTCTGGAAGAGGCAGGCATCTGCTGGAAGGAGCAAGGGACATGTAATTCCTGCACACTTGCCTCTTCTCTGCACTCTGACAGCATACTTGCAAGGGGAATAACATCATGGTGTACATGTCGCCATAAATTACTTGTTTTAAAACCAGTAAAAGCCAAAGCTTCTCATCTAGATGAGATTTTGGTGCCTTGCCAGCATTTTCCTGCATGAGACTATTGAGAGAAAGGAAACGGTGATTTTTTTTTTTTTTATAACATGACCAGGATTTAACAAAACAAAAGAGAGGCTCATCTTTGATCTCGGAGCTTTCTCCTGCCTGAGCTGCTGAAGTCTGCCACAAGCTTGGTGGCTTGTGTCCGAGAACTTCAAAAGAAGAAAAAGAGCAGTTACTGTCCCTAATAATGGGCAGGAGCAGCTTTCAGGCAAGGAATGAGTGAGTAGACTAGGGCTCCTCCACCGGGACAGGCAGCAGCAGGGAATAGTAACTCCCCACCTCCTCCCCTGTAAGAATTGGAGAGTTGAGTAAAACTTGCAGGTGGCAGGTAGAAAACAATGATGAGATGCTTCTTTCCACTTCGTTAAGTGTCAGGGAAGAGTTTTCAATCTTTTTATTTTTCCTTTTCTTTTAATGTATCTTCTACACTTTTGCCACTCATTTTCTTTGCCTCATATCTAGTTGGATCACAGAATCTCAGCTCTCTGGACAGGCCTTTTCAGTCTTCAGATGTATTGTGACTTGTTTGAGGACAAGTGTGAGCGCCTTAAATGCAGGGTAGTTTATAGCATGATTTGTATCAAGTCTTGGTCTTTAAAACTAGTAGTAATTATAAGCTTCAGCACTGAGTTCAGATTGGACTAGCAGTGACCTCAGATCCAAACTAGTTTTAAATGGTGGGGCAGATCCAGGGTGGGTTTTGAGAAAATTCACAAGAGCATATCACAGCTAATATAATTTTGAAAGTATGTGATGTGAACTTTTCCTTGCTACTGTTGCCATTAAGGCAACGAATGGTTGAATGAAAGTGCATTTATATGAATCACCTAGCTGTTTTCATTCTGCTTAGCATTTAGGCTGTGTAAGTTCTAACGTTCTGCCTGTCTGCTGTATGTAAACATAATTTTAATCATTAAGGCAACTTTTACCTTAAGTTGATTAAGCTTCTTGTGCTCTTTCTTTTTAGACCCCCCCCCCCACTAGAAGAAGAGAAATACCAAACACCAACATGGTAATATGAATCTGAGTAATGAGCAAATTATAAAATTCCAAGAT